>VZDJ01000174.1:7427133-7721965 GCA_008694505.1 Cyanoderma ruficeps | reverse complement strand
TTTTTTTTTTTGTTTGTTTGCTTTGACATTTTCTTCATTGCTTCGACAAAATGATTTTGGCAAACTCAAACCCCTTATGGCAAGACAGAAGTTAATAGCAGAGAACAACTTTTATGGCTCTCTACCAGGAAACCTCATCACTACAAAGCAAACAGTGAGGCTCCAAATTACTCCTTCAGGAGCTCTGACTTGCCTGAGATATTAAACTGAATTCAACAACTGTAAACGAGTTAGCAGTGTTTTTATCTTGGCATCTTGAAAATGGCTGGAGTACTTTAACTCTGAAACTCGTGTGCTTCATTGCTTAAGTGTGATGGAAGATGGAAGTATCCATCCTTCTCTTCCCCACCCCCCATTCCATTCCACTCCACATGCATCACTAGCACTTGAGCCAGTGAATTCTGGCTGATTCTTTATCTTCACTCTAGGATAGAGTTCAATATTCTGGACTGTCCTAGCACAGAAACAGCATTCTGCTGAAACAGAAACAGCCCTGCCCAGATAACTCTGCAAATTCTATTCAAAAGTGGACTTGATGTGGCTGAAGCTCCTGTCTCAACAGCAGTGACACAGCTGAAGGTACCTATGAGCATGGCCTGAGCCAGCTGCTGCAGCCAACGTGGCCCTTACCAAACAGAGAGTGTAGCAGCAGTGGTGAGAGCCATGATGCAAGAACCTGTGCAATGCAGGGTGGAAATGGGTGTATTCAATATTATAGGAGGAAGAAGGCGACGACCACAAGCTGAAAATACTGACAATGTTCGTTTCTCGCAGGCCACGGTTACAATCTCACTGGAAAAAAACAAAAAAAAACAAAGGAGAAACATTTGTGTGTTGTCAATTCAAGCAGCATTAAAACAGGCTGAATTCTTAAGCTATCATGTAACTTGGATAAATTCCCCAAAAATAACTATTGCAGCTTTAAGAAAAGATTTTCAATACCAAGAGGAGAAGTCATAAACTAAACAGACCAAGGGGCATAGCTGGAAATATCAGTAAAGCTTCTGGTTATGCACAAGCTCTCCCTCAAGCCTGTACTTGTATTTAGCTTTAAAATCTGCTGCTTCTTTTTCAGACCTAGACAGGGCTCAGGCTTCAGAAATACACTTTCAACTTAAACCCTGGATTTAGAATTAGACAAAATTGAGAAAAAATAGAGGAAAAAATAGCAAAAGACTCAGGAAAATACTTTGACACGACCAAACATGCCATTTCAATTTTTTCATTCTTTAGTAGCTAGCACTTGAAAACCTGTCACTTATGATTTAGTCAACTTTAATAAAGAAATTTAAAGGAGAAATGTAAAAATACAGGAAAATAGTTGTAACTGGCTAATGCAAATTGTGAGGTTTTAAGACTGCATAGAGTTAATACTTGAAGCAAAACCTGAGGCTAAGAGCAGTGCACACTTTTACCCGTAAATACTTATTATGAAAAATAACTGTAAACTGTACTTTTGTGCATCTAAAAATGCCTTCTGGCCTTCAGGTCCCCCTTCCTCCCAAAGATATTCTCTTACCAGCTTCCTGCTGCAGCCAGGATTCGACTGGTGAGGACTGTCTCCCACTCCTTTCCTTCTCGGTTACACTTTAACCTGCTCAACTTTGAGCCCCCCACTGTGGTCATTTCATTCTCCACTTCAAGGTACATTGATGGATCTGAACTTATCTGAAATACAAAAAGTGAAATAATTTTTGGAAGAGGAAAGAAACTACTCAAAAAAGCAGCAACTACTATAAGAACCAGAAAAATGCTGTCTTTAACAATATAAGTATGGCATTCTCTGTTTAATGTGGCTTCAAAATATACCATGGCACTTCAAAAGAAGCAGACCTCTGAAAGTCAGCCTTGCCTAAAACACAAGTAATTTCTTTGTATTTGAAGCACAAACATAAGGAAAGGCTGTGCTAGTCTGTCTCTGCTTCCTAATTATGGGCCCCAGATCAAGTCTGTATGTGCCCAGTCTCCCCACAGTCTTGCAACTGGAACCAAACTACCACAGCCTGAACACATCTAAAAATTGTTTCGTAAATACCTAAAACATTACTGTGTGCCAGCCTGCTCAGATGCAGAGCACCTCCAGAGAGCTCTCAGAAAAGCCCTGGTTTTACTCCTCAGTGGTGTCCTCCCAACAGCACTGCAGTAATAGGGCAGCAGCCACTCCCCTCAGGGACTCTTATCTCCACCACACACTGGCTAACCAGGAGGAGGGCCTGATGAACCAGAGGTACTCACTCCTCTTTGGAGTTTAGCTGGCTCAGAAGTGTCCTATTTTTAGCTGATTTGCCATTATCTTTACTCATACAGACATATTCTTAGAAGCTAAAGTGTTACCATCTTGCTTGCTTGAACAAATACAGGCATTCAAACGTTCACGCATTAAAGGATGTGAATAACCTTAGGATATTTAAAAGAAAGCAGGATATTTTTATTTGTTTTTAAAGTATGAAGTTTCTTTTCCTTATAATCCACTTACTTGCAAAGTAAACGTTTTCTGTGGGATTGGGGTTGGCAGTTTAAGTGCTAATGCTGGTGCAGAGATGCAAGCAGCATCCTTCTCAGAGGCCAGTGTAGCTGGGGACTGGAAAAAAATTGCAGAAATTGTTACATTTTTCTATTAAAAAAGTGAAAACCAAACATATTCTACCAAATAGACTGATTTGAAAAAGAATTTTCTTAAAATTCCCAATACTGCCAATTGCAAAATATTAGTCTTGTTCCAATTAGTTGTATGAATACAAGTTTTTTTAATATAGCTTCTAAGAATCAAAGAAAAACAAAAACTTGAAGTGGTTTTTTTTTTTGCAAACACCCCTATTTTCAGCTGCAACTAATTCATGAAAATTCTGGTATATTACATGGAAAAATCTAAGCTCTAGATACTGAAAACACAGGTATCTAGATGCCCTAAAATGATGGAAACTCTAATGCAACTACTTTAGGGTTCTGAGGAAATTCATAACCATTTAAGTCACCATATCCATGTCACTTTCTTGTTCTTGGACCACTCTCCATCATACACCACCAATAACTGATGGCATTTCATTTTATTCTAAACAGTCATTTGGCAGGCTAGCATGACTGAGCATGCTGGGACCTTCAGTACGTAGCTACATATCTACATAAAAGATAAACACAATTGTCACACCATGTGCACCTGCTTTTTCTAAGCTTAAATTCTAAAACCAGTAAGTTTAAAGGCATGGCAGAGGGATGGCTAAAAATTCTGAGGGACTGACACTACTTGTGTTTCCCTGAGTCGATGGAACAAGTCAACATGGAACTGACTTTATTAAGTGAACTTTGAAAGCCACAATGAATCTTATATATTTCACCTGAACAGTTAAAGTTACTGGTACAAGTCTGGAGTCTTTCCGAGGTCTCCCTTTTTTCTTCTTTTCTACTGTTTCTCCCTCAAGTTCCAGTTTCCGTTTGGGTACACTGAGTGGTTTAACAGCTGGAATCTTCTCTTCACTGTCACTGCTGCTCTCCAGGATATCCTTGGGCTTATTGTCTTTAATTAAATTCTGATCCTTCAGTCTGTAAAAAAAAAGTCTGTAAAAAAAAAGCTGATTCCAAAAGTTGCCATGTATCTTACACACTGCCTTCTGGCAGATAGGATGACATTTCTTAGCCCTCTTTGAGTGTATTTCAAAATGCACAAAGACAGGAGGAGGAAGCTGAAGAGGTTTGGCAAACCCTTTCCAAAAGTACAATGGACAGTATATATGTGAACCAATCAAGAATTAATCAAATCAGCAGTTAGCCATGGGATAAAGCTGGAAATAGCAACTTTATTTTAGCATTCAGTTTCAATTACCATCAGATCTCTTTCCCTGAGCTGATACAAATAATTCAGCACTCTAAGATGCAGGAGTAGTTCATCTTTTCCCCTTCAGTGGACATTAGACTTTCTGCTTATTCATGTAGAACTTTTATCATTCTGTTGACTACCCCTAGAAGTTGTTCTGTGCAGTTCTGACTGCTGCAAAATGTGTATCTGCAAACCATACACATGACTGCACTGCCCCAGCTTCCATTTCAGGAAACACAAAATGGAATCACAAAATGTGTGGAATCACAAAATGGTTTGACTTGGAGGAGACCTTAAAGATCATCTGATTCCAAGTCCCTGCTATGGGCAGGGACACTTTCCACTAGGCCAGCTTGCTCCAAGCACGATCCCACCTGGCCTTGAACACTTCCAGGGACGAGACATCAACATTTTCTCTGGGCAACCTGTTCCAGTGTCTATCACCCTCACACTAAGCCATTTTTTACTAATCTCATCTAAACCTGTCCTCTTTCAGTTTGAAGCCATTCTCCCTTGTCCTGTCACTACATGCCCCTGTGCAAAGTCCCTCTCCAGTTCTTTTGCAGCCCCTTTAGGCACTGGAAGGCTGCAATAAAGTCACCCTGGAGCCTTCTTTTCCCCAGGCTGTAAAGCCTCAGCTCTCAGCCTGTCTTCACAGCAGAGCTGCTGCAGCCCTCCCATTATCTTTGTGGACTTGCTCCAACAGGTCCATGTCCCTATATAACTAAATATAATATAACTAATACAGAGTACAAGCCCTGCGAACTCTCTTGTTAACCATTATACCCTAAAATAGGTCATTTAATCATACTCTTCCCTTCCCTCCAATAGCTGGTTATTAACTCACACTGGTTTGCCATTTATTCCTTAACTACTTGGCTTCAGAGGAATACCTTGCATAATCCAAACCTTTTTTCTTTGGGATCTGAATTATGACAAACAAGACACTTTTATCCATATTTCACTGACATATTAGAAGCAATTATGAGAGTAATTTAATACATCTTGCTTCTGCATTGCATGGTCAAGCTCTTTGACATAAATATATTGATGCATAAAAACATATTTTTCTGAAAATAACTGGGGAACTACATACTTTTTTCTCAAGATTGCTATTTTTTAATCATTTGTTTTGGTGAAACGGGAATATTTATGCCATAACACTATGTCACAAAACAAAATGCCAAATGCCTCTTTTTTTTTAATCACATGAATCCAGAGCCAAAACCCTTTAAAATCAGAGAATCTTCACTGTATGCCTTCAAGGCATAAAACTGAAATATAACTGCATCTATGATGATGAGAGGTCATCTGCTGACATGTATGGTAATTTATCTTGAAGTGAATCTCTCTTGTACAGAGATGCAGGCTGGCTATTTTTGGCCGGTTTTGTCTTCTAAGGAGATCAGCTGCACTCACTCACACAGGCATGTGCACACACAGCCTCTTACAACAACAGTTTTAGTTTGGAACGTCTTGGAGAATCTGCTTGATACCAAAATGGCAAGCACAAATGTACCAAGGGATAACACCAGCACAGAATTTACCTATTTGTAGCTGCCCCCTTCCCTCCAGTAGGGGAAGAAACCCAAGACAACTTCTAGAGCATCAGCAGTGTGACATCTACACACAGAGAATTAGTGTTCCAACTCTACATTATTACCTTCCTCCCTCCCCAGGCTATGTCTTACCTGTCCACAACAGTCTGATTTGTGTTTGTTACAACAGCAGTCCCTGAGGTGGCTTTGGATCGTTCTGTGAATCGAGAATCAAATGCTTTCATAGGCTCAATCTTGGATGGAGTTGTCAACACAGAGGAAGATGATGCAGAAGGAGCAGCTGAGGCAGAGGTAGCATTTACACTGCCAAGAAAAGAGACAGCAAAAGAAGGATCGAAAAATTTAGTACTGGTGAGGTGGATTACTCACAACAACTAGCATTCATGACACTGGCTAGAAACCATGTTGAAAAGCTTTCACTTAAGTACATAATCAATTCTGATATTCTTTTTCCACTCTTTCATGCATCAGTGTTTTGCAAGCTTTGCCTACTCTCAAAAGCTGTCTATGATACACCTCAGAGCTCAGAGCTTCATGTGGATTAAAAGACCCTAATTCATGTATTGTGTATTTTAAACTCAGGAAGGAAATGATACTTACAGCTGATACTTACTGGGAAAGGATCACTTTGTAAAATGATCACAGGGGTTCCTGCTTTACCCCTTGTTCAGGTTACCAAATATTTCTATTACAATATTATATTTCACTGTTTATCAATCAAACAATTTGGCATGAAACAATTTATGCCAGCTTTAGATTTTTGTTGTTGAAAAATCCAACCTGATTATTAGGCCTTTCCAAGCATAACTCTAGAGCAAAGGAATGTGTTTTCCCCACACTAAAGCATTCCAGGATCTATTATTTCAATAGCTGTTTACTTTAGAGATTTTTCAATCCATTCAGAGAATGAATTCAGAGAATGAATGGCTCTAAAATAACTGATGCTTGTACTAAAAAGCTGCTAGAAGTACAATTTACAAAGAAAAGGATACTTAGTAGTTTCATCTGTCAATCATTTCTCATAGTCCGCCCGCTCATTTTTGAATCTGTGGCCAATTTCAACCGAATTTGATGGAGAAGTAGAGGTTTCAATGACACTGTGCTGCTACAGATGCTACAAAAACACACTGAGAGGAAGTCAGGCCAGTGCTACCACTAAGGGAAATGCGAGTAAACTTCAGTTGTAATTAATCTGAAAGACACACTGGCCCATCAGCACATGTGCACTGACAGGTCAATGTCTCTGTGCCCTGATGGGGTTGTTATACAGGAAAGAATCATCATGTCTGAAGAGAGGACACAGGTCAGAATTTAATGCAAAGTAGGTTTCATTACTTACACTACTGGAACACTTTCTATTGTTCACAAATGGCAACTCACCATAAGCAAGTCCTTTTGTTAAAGCAATCAGCTGTGTACTTCATTGCACTGAAGTTCACTGCCAGAACTACGCACACGGATTTATTCATTCCTGATTTATCAATATTTAAAGTAACCAAACACTAATAAAATCTCAGTGTTTTCAGGAAGGTTAGATTCTTGGGGTTTTGCAGTAAGGAAACCACTAATAATTTCTTCATTATAAAACTGTAAACAAGAATTAAAAACTAAACAGCCTCATGTAAGTGAAAAACAGAACAGCAAATACTGACCCATCTTTATTGGCTGCATCATCTGTTGGTTTTATACTGGCTGCTGTTGGCTCTACAGAAGGCTTTGAAGTATTAAGGGAATTTGCTGCGTTAGAATCTAGTGACATGAGCTGCTGGTTACTTTGAGAAGACATCATTGAGCCAGACAGAGTTCCAGATATTGGGATGCTATTGAAAAATGCTGTAGAAAAATCCCTAAACAAAAAGACAAACAACAAATACATTTGTCAAAACCACTTTAAAAATAATTCAAAAATAGTAATTTTAGCTAAAAATATTTATTCCGTTCTTCCTTTTTCCCCTTGTGGATACTCATATGCAACATAAATGAACCCCCAGCTACCTTCCAGAGTAATTTCTCATGTCCAAAGGATATGAAAGCTGGTACTAATATAGATATGAATCAACAATACTTAGAGCATTGTTCAACTATAACAGCAAATGATGAAAATTAGCCTGATCTATTAGAAGTGAGATCTTATGGCCAAAGAACACTGGTTGAAACTGTATTTCATAAGGATATGCACTTATCTCCAGTAAGTGCTTTATGATGCCCTAAGACAGAATGTCAAGTTTGGAACAGGAAAAAACCAAAAAATAAGAAGGTAAGGAAGGATTTTTAAGGTTACTTTCAAACATACCCAGTGTCCAGTTGAGCTATGCAGAGAGGTGTGATCCTCCTCCGACCATCTGCTGTTCGTGTTTCAACTTGCTTTTTTAAGAGATTCTGTTGGGAAATACATTTTATCATAATTTCTGATAAATGGGAAATGCTATTTTAATTCTTTTCTTAAACCGACAAGAATAGATATATCAGAAGAGGTGCCTCAAAAATCTGTTAGCAAAGACTTTTTCCCATAAACCCAAACACTTCCAATTTTCAATCTATCCATCTGTAGAAAAGGCATTTGTGGAGAATGTAATCTGCTCTCCGCTTTAGAATCAAGTCTAAAACATTGTGTATATCAAATCTTTAATTAAACATTGTGTTCTACGTTTAGGACAGAATTAAATAATGCCTTCAACCTCTGTCACTGAGAAACTAAAGCAGTTCTACAGCTTTTCTGTCATTAGTTACTCTTGGTTTCCTTTCTGCACACCATGAATTTTGCACCCATCACAGAAATATCCACAAGCCTGCTTCCACATAGCCTGCCTTCTGCTTAAAAGCATTTAACTTTTAACAAGTCCCAGTAAATGACCCACCAAGTTGATCAGCTGGGCCATACACAGGCCGAAAGGTGCCATTCAACACAAATAAGGGAACAGAAACTGGTTCTTTCCTAACAGCTGGGTATTTAGTGACTCAGTATTGGACAGTGCCCAAGAGCACCTACCTTTCTAATGTCCTCCAGACTCTCCCCATTAACCATGCTTGCCACTTTGGGGGCTGTGGAGTTCCCAGAGCCGTCCCGAATTGACGCGTTCTTCTGATCCCCCTGCTGCTGCTGTCTCTGCTGGTACTTGAGCATCTCTGGATTCTCAATAATGGTGGTGGACAACTGAGCTTCAGTCATGATAGCCAGGCTTTTGCCATAAGTGGACTGGTGAATGTTGCTCTGTGGGAGTTAAAGATGTGAGTGAGTACAAGTGCTACTATGACATCACTGATTGTATTACAAGGGAATCACACAAATCTAATGGAATCTATAAAATGCCCTCTCTCATTTATCCAACAGATTTTTTTTCTTTGTGTTTTCAACTAACACTAAATCAATGTGTAAAATAAAGGAAATTCAAAGCTCTAGTTGCTAATAGCAATGAGAGGAAAAACAGCCAAAAGCAATCAATCAGTTTAAAAATACTTATATGTGCAAGTGAAAGAGTAATTTTGTAGTGTTTTGAATCATCCACTTCGTGTTTCCTTGGCCAAATAATTACTTCAGATGTATAATGATGTGTAAGCAAGTGCATGTTTTCCAAATTCTTTCTTTCCAGAACAGAAATTAATACTGCAAGTTCACTTCTTGATTACTCTTTTTTAATGACTTATAAAGAAGTCAAGAGCAACACATTTTCTATAATATGGAAATCAGTTACTACATACTTCTATAAACAGGCCAGTATTTTAATTGAATCAAGACATCCCTGAAATATGATCAAAGGTTCTCTGAGTGCTTACTGTACCTTTTCCTCCTCGCTGAGCGGATCCCCAAGCTCATCCTGGGAAAAGTCCAGAAATGCCACTGATCCATCCATGGAACACACCAGGATTCCAAGTCCATTAAGGGTCCTGAGGGAAATAAAGGTCCAACTTTGTTTTTAATCTCTTTCATTCATGCAAAGCAGCAATCTGATGGATTATTCAAGAAAAATCTCAGCTGAAGATTTATTATCACAGCAATAACTCATGGAACCAAAGAAGTGGGACAGTGAGGAGACAGGATGACAGGCAGCAGAGTCCCTGTGCCAATGCTCCTTTGCAGGCTGCACAAGGATGACAATACACCTGCCCATGGCATGAGCAGCACCAGGAAAACTTTCCTGAAGGGGTAAACCAGAATAGTGTTCACAATGAACACTGAGAGAGAGTTAGAAATGCATTTTCTTCAATAGATGAACAATATTTTTGTGCTGATGGAAGTGGGTGAAGAAAGGGGCCCTCAGCTGACAAACAGGCCAAAAATCTTGGTACTAGGCAAGAACACTGGTTTGATTTTGTAATTGTTCATTATCTGGGTTTTTAAGCAAACTGCATATGTGATTATTTGTGGGGATACATAGTAATCCTCTTCTGGAGGTCAGGTTTTCTTAGCAAAAAGACAGAGAAGAAGCTATACCTTCTATCTTAATAGAATTATAATCTTGCATATGTAAACTATTATTGCATATTTGAAAAAGTACTTGATAAATTTTCACTTTTTTCCCCAGACACTTTCAAGTACAGAGCTCAGAGAAACAGTGACACAGCAGCTTACAGATTAATTGTTACACGGAAGGGAAGAGGAAAGGAAGGCTGGCACAACTCCTAAGTCCTATCCAAGTTATTAAAAATCTATTACAAATACCACAGCAATGGCCATTTGGAAACCCCTATTTTTGTGGCAGCTGGTGCCCTGGTAGCGTCACATCCAGAGAAATCAGCCTCAGCACCACGAAACAAGATACACCAACAGTACTTCAAATTAGAAAACAGTAAAATCATGTTGAGAGTTTTCTGCCTGCTTAGCACAGAAAATTGCTGAGCTCCTATTGACCTCTGGATGCAAGCAATTGTTCTGTGAAAACATAATCATTTGCAGCTATTATGTCGATAGATCCAAGTCTAAAATTCTAAAATAGAAATTATACAGATATAACAATATAATAGTATCAGGTTTCTCAGAATTTACTCAGTCCGTTTTCAGAATGGAGCACTTCCTGGGAACATCCTGTATTATTGACATTTTAGCTATCCATTTCATATATAAAATATCAAAGTAATGGCTATAATTCTTATTTTATATGGATATAAAATATCAAGCTGCCTGATAATCTTTTGTCTCTCAAATATCCCACAAAACCATTTCCTCAGAAACTGCAACATGTTAACCAGCTATTACTCCCAATGACTTCATGCCATGAAAAACGTGCAAATTGCAGATGGAGAAATAAAAAACACTACAGGAAAACGAAACTATTCAAAGCTATTGTACTATAACAATAGCAGCATTTCTCATGAAATATTTCACTTGCTGGCTTTCTAGCCTTAATCTGTTAATGAAAGAAAAATGCTTTGGTTTTGGAAACTTTTTATTGTGGTTCACTGAGCTTTATGGCAAAATCCACATATGGCACATAGAAGCCAGGAAGTGACACAATTGTGAGCTATAAAATTCACAGCATAAACCCACCAAGACATTGTTGTAACTATTAAGGGACAATTTCAGAAGTGAGGAAGTGATAGAATTAAGACAAGCTATGTCACAGAATCGTAACAAGTAGGAACTCATTCCCCAGCTATTTTACTGTGTCTTGTTCTACAACACATTACTATTTGTTCAGTTATTAATCTCAAGTGACCACGTGCTAGTTGCTCATATTACTACCGAAGATGCTGCAGCAGCAACAAAACCTTCAGCAACCAATTACTTGTGTTCCAACAACCTCAATCTGTAGTGTTTTTAAGCATTTCCACCTAATAAGTTCACCTAAAGTTGATAACAATGCTTTGGCTTCCATAACAAAGAGCAGAAATCAACTTACCAGGAGATGTCCATGATTGACTTGTCAAACAGCTCATGTATGACAACTAAAGGTCGCTTCAGACACGTGAGCTTAAGAAAACAAGAGACAACACTCAGAAATGTAGAAGTCCTACACTACCACAGGTTAACATTAACACTCGCCCAGAGCCTCACAACGTGCACCAAACAAGATCTGGCCAGGAAACAGCTGCATGCCTGCTGGTGCATCTGAAGCACCAAGTCACCTGTTGCAGTGCTGGGACAGAAAAGCTCTGGAGAAGAACAGCTGACATTCACCTCTCCTTTCTGAAACAGAGACTGAATTTCTTAATCAACTCTGCCTTTACACCACAGTCATAAAATACTCTCTGCCACTCCAAAAGCAATTCCACAGATGCAAAAGACAGCTTCTATTCTAAGCTGTACTGAGATAAGGATGCTGCAAACTGCCAGCACAAGAAGACAGAAAACAGATGAGGCTTCCATGTCCTCACTCAGACTGCTTGTCTGAGAAAGTGAAACCTATCAAGAGCAAATGGAATTGGACTCACAATTACTCTTAAAGAGGATTCCTCTGCACTTAAGATTCAGTTTAGTAATAAATAACTGAATATGAGAACTCCAATAACCTGCTCTAAATTAGACATTTTAAGCTCTTTAATGTCAAACCAATGGACTTCATATCTCTAGTGTATAGTACAACTGAAATGAAGCAGAGGTTCATTCAGATATGCTCAAGGAAGCTTTATGCTCACAGGTTCACAGATGCAGTGTCACTATCATCTTCAGTAGTTATTTATGCTTTCATAGATCTGTGCTCTAAATATGTTTATTAAGCTCCTGAGGGCAAAGACCTGTAACTTTGCACCTCTGCACTACTTTCTGTCACCTCAACAGCCACTCCAAATGAAATCTTTGTAATATAAATAGAAAGTAAAATATACTGAGTGATACTCTGATATGGGTATGCACTGGTAGCCATTACCAGAAGCAGATTGAGTTATGCATCCAGAGATTGATGGATAAATATCACACTGGAATCTATAAATAGTAGATTGCAGTTAGCAATTGGTGTGTTCTGGCATGAGTTCTCATCACAAAGCTTTGCAAATCAGTTAAATTGATTCCCTGTATTTTCCAGTTGCATTTAAAAATGTGAAAATAGCTACTCTTCTCTTAGCCAGAATAAAAATTTTAGTGTAGATTTTAAAGTAAAACCCAAACTAGATATCAAAAACTTAAAAGAATACTTAAAAAGCTCATTCATTTTCCCATCCCTTTCCTTTACACAGACAGAAAACAAGTAAAAGGAAGAAAATAAGGTTACATTTATAAACTGGGGTAAAATGTTGTTTCCCCTAACAGCTGCTCCTCCTTACCAGGCCACACTCTGCCACTGGCTTCTAACTGCTCTTGGCTTTAAAGAAATGAACTAATACCAATCCACTTCCTTCCCTCCCCCAGAGCTAAACCTATAACAACAGAGACAAAAAAACCCTAAACATGAAACTAAATGTAAGAGCTAATGCTGTACATGTGACCTTTGTGCTAAACCCCCAAGTTTTCCAATGACCACATTAGTTCAAAGGCAGAAAAGAAACAACTTACCCAGACAGAAAGAGATCGATCTTTGCTACCGACAGCACAACAGCAGTAGGGACAACTTGACTTGGTGGAGCTCCCATTCTTTTGTTTCTTTTTGAAGATTTTTGGATTGAATTTCTAAACAAATAAGATGCCCAAATTTTATCACAGTAATTACATTTTAGCAGGAGCTCTGCTTTCAAAACAAATTTTCCACTTAAGAGTGAAAAATCATATTCATATAAATAAAGTGCTGAATGAGACTCTAAGAGCACTGACAAAAGCTGCAGAGGCTTTCTTAATGGGCTTTCTGAATGCCTTCACAGGAAAGGCAAACAGTATTAATTTTACCAGGGATCAGAAACCCACTAGAAACCCAAATCGTTTTAATCAAGTCACTGAACAGCCAACAAAGCTGATGTTTGACATTCCTAACATGCTCCCGTATTCCCCCTTGTCTCATTCATCTACATTCAGTTCTCTTATCACAAGAGCAACCTGATTGCTTCCAACACGTAAAGTTGACATTTTTTAATCATGACCATGCATTTGCTTTACTAATCTTGACACCCATCTTCACCTCTTGTCCCATTTATACATAAAATCATCAAAAAGCACATACAAGTTTTGACTGCAGGGATCAATTACTATCACTCACTCACCACGACTGTAACTGCCTTCCGATGCCCTACAAAATCCATGTTGGTTTTCCATCCATCCCTCTCAATGATCTGAGCAGTGGGTCCAGAATTATTCATGGCATGAGCAGAAACAAGATAGTGACCATCAGGTGACCAGCTAAGGCGCAACACATGAGTCGTCCCTCCACACTGACAAAAAAAACCCAACACACCAGAGCTGTAAAAGTGTTTGGCAAGCAAAGGGGTTGTAATACAAACTATTTAAATTTCAGATTTAGGCAAATACAAAGTAACATTACAAAGTAATTATTACAGAGTAACTTTCTTGTGAATATAAAACAATGACCTCACACAATTCTCAGCGCTTGGCCATGTTTACACAGGTGATGTAGTGTAACTTAAGAATCCCCGACAAAAGGAGGGAAAGGAACTCTGGGAACTTTTTAAAAGGAAACATAAATGTTACATCTTTTTGGATACTGTTTCCTTAGCATTTATCACAGTCCTAGTTAGTAGCAGGGCTGCAACACAGCAACCACTAGTGATGAGACTTCATCTTGCCACACCAGCTCCCAGGTGAATTGAAGCAGACAAGGTCCACCACAAAGAGGAATTGCACTAAGCACAATACCCTCAGATCACTGCAGAACACTCCACTCACCAAGCACCAGCTTCTGTCCCCAGAAACTTGATCTCTTCATCAAAGTCATCACCTAACAGCCCTATGATGCCAGACCAAAGACCCCTCCTAAGAACTTACCACATTTCTGATAATGGCCAATAGAAGATGCATAGAGAAGAATGTCAGACTGTTGTGATCAGTGTGCCAACACTTCCCCAGAATGACCACTACATTTCCAGAAATTTACTTTATTGTTTACATAACCCATGCAAACCTTTGGCATCAAAGAACTAAGAGTCTCTAGTCAATCATATTTTTATGAGAAAATAGTTTCTTTCCCCCCTTTTGAAGCTGCTATCTGAGAGTTTCATTTGATTCAGCACTGTTCAATTAATTCATATTTGTGCAGAATCAGTTATTCTTCTCGTTTTCATTCATTCTAAGGGAATTCACTTTGAACAGTCACATTCTGAAGTACCTCATCAAAGGGTTTTGTGATGCTGGTTTCCAGCTGCCAGTCCATGGTCCGCCACACCTTTAAACTTCGATCATCAGCCTGAGAGGCAATGTACTTTCCAACAGGATCCCAGGTCAGCCCCTTCACCAAGCCAGAATGCCCCTTCAAAGTGGCAAGAATTTCTGTGCACACAAAAATTGAGAGTAGTCACCACTATCTCCTTTAGGGCAGAGTGTTGAGAAAATTTACAACATCTTTTTGAAACATCGTATTACGTACAACCTCCTTTAGTGTAGAAACAACAAATCAACCAAATTGGAACCTGCACTTAAGAATAAACTGATATAAAAAAGTGGCAAAGAGAATTCTGGCCAGAATAAGAGGTGCAAAACTTTTTAGAAGACAGGTCAGAGCAGCAAGAGCAGCAGAGTCCCAGTGCTTCAGAGTAGCACTTTGAAGCTGTGGAAAGCAGCACTTGAACTGGAATTTCAGTTAAACATTCACCCTTTCCTCCACACCCAAAGATTATCACAACTAATCCAGCTTTGTGCAGCAAGTGTGAACCAAGTCAAAGTTGTGACTCAACAGACACACAAGGCTGGCAGACCTGGTAACCTACTTTCAGTCCTACTCTTATCAGCCTGTGGGAGGAGAGGCTGAGAGGGTGCACAATGAGCTTCAAAGTCTAAAAACTCTGCTATCAATATTGGAAGACAGCTTAAAATAAATGGCATGTAAATAAACACTTGCAATCATGACTTTCATGTAAAATCAGCAGCACAGCCTGAATGCAGCTGCTGTCTGCAGCAGTGTGGAGTCCCCTGCTCATTGACATCCAGACCTGGAAGAAGGACTGACCTGCCAGACTGCAGGTGTGGCACCTCAAAAGACAAACACATTCCCTCCTAGGGATTTGAAGAGCTGGTGAAATACACCCAAGGAGAGAAGACTGACACAAAGCTTTACATACTGGCACGTCTTTAGAGCTCTCACCTGGGAATTTGACAGCATTCCAGATGACAACAGTGTTATCAACACTACAGGATGCCAGCCAGGCATCATGTGGAGACCATGCTACATCCATCACATCTGTTTGGGAAAAGGAAGTTTCCATTTAAGAGATTGAAAATCAAAAAGATTTTTGAACTTGTGTTCTCTGTAGCAATATTTTTCTCTCACTGAGAAATGATTATCACCACACTAAAGTGGAAGGTAAGAAAGCAACACTCATTGGGAGCAAGACTCCCCAACTTCCAATGTTCAATGCGGGGTCAGGAAAAAAAAAAACAAAAGGGAAACAAACTAATGTTTAGTGATTGTAGGAAGTACTAAAGCCTGCACTAAGAACTTTGTATTGTTTTGAATGAAAAAGTAACAGAAATTTCTTCTAAATAAATATTGATATTCTTTGGTTTACAAAAACATGGTCTTTTGCCAATCAGATTATTCACTGCTAGTGTGAACATTTAATTAGAGTTTAGCTTCCTTTATTCAGATTCATTTTTAAGCTAGAAAATAGCAAAATATAAGTTTCTTAGTTGTTACTTTTCCTCCTATATACCACACTTGCCAGAAGTTACTTGTATGAAAATTGCATTTCATTAAAAATTCTATTTTTTAAATTTTCATTGTTGCTCTTAAAATTAGTTACTGAGTTGCTACCAAATATATATATTTCAAACAAGGAAACATGATGCTGAAAAGCAATTTTTTCCCCAAATACAAGCAAATTATGTTCACTCAACACCTTTAAACTTACCCCCTGAATGGCTTCTGAGAATCGACACACACCTCCACTGCTCAACATTAGTAAGTTTGCTACTAGAACCAAACACAGTGCTAGGTCCAATGTACCTAATTAAAATAGAAAGAGTTATAAAAAGAACCACCACAAGCTCTTCACTTTTTTTAAAGAAAATCAGCTGCTCAGTACACTTCTGTTTTATAGTCAGTTATTCATATAATACAGAAGAGGAAAAAAAAGTATTTTTTTAGAGAGAGCAATTCCAGTTATTAAAAAATTAGCTTCAATAAAATGTAGAATTTCTATAGGTAGCATGAAATGGTAACATTTCAAGTGATTCTTCAAATCTCACCAGGAAGTTTCCTTCAAGGACAGAAGAAAATGTCTGAGCTCCTCCAGAGGAGAGAGACTGCCCAGGCAGACAGCCCCCAGCCCAAAGGACAGCAGGCCACATCCCCAACCCCAGTGCTCTGGTGTCCCAGCACTGAGCTCCTCACACACCAGGTGGAGCCCTGAGCTCACCGAAGGCCAGCCCAGGGAGGCAGCACTAAGATGTCCCAGAGTGACCTACTTGAAATGAAATCTAAAGCTGAAGGAAGAAAGATGCTTACGCAGCTCGTTTCCACACCATAATCAACTTGTCATCTCCCCCCGAAGCCAAGTAAACGCCATTGTTTGACCATCGCACACAGTTCACACAAGCTGAAATGCAGAAAAGAAAGTTTGCAACGTGAAATATGTGAATAAGTGGTTCTGGACTGCAGATGGGATTTATAATACAAATAAGCAAAACTTGACAGGAGACATTTAGGATTTAAGTGGGCTTTTTCCACTCAAAGCAGTTATTCTGTCTGCTTTAGATAAATGAATTGGTACTTATCTTTCAGTAGCAGCTGAATAATTTCTTACCTAAAAAACCCTATTCCTTATCTAAAAAAGCTTCCCCAAAAGAGGCTTGAAGGAAGAAAGATGAATATTCCTCTAATGAAGGAAACTTATTCTGGTAAATAAAGTGGGATTAAGAGGGCAAAGAAGAAAAAGTATATTTTGAAGAAAAGAAGGGACAACTTGTCAGGTGACCACATTAATTTCAAATGTAATGATTTATAATGTAATAAATGTAATAATTTATAACTATAACCAATATATTTCATGTGATGTATCTTTTACACTTACTTCTTCTCCTGTCCTTTCTTTCAGAGCTCCCCAGTTTCTGAGAATGTGCATTATCAAATACCTTATGGCCACAGCTGAAAAAACCTTACACGGAAGAGATTTCCAAAGGTATCTATAGTCCTCTCCACATTTCCTTACACTTTAACAACATTTTCTGTTGAATATCTTGAAAAGTATACAGCCAAAGTATGAGACCACCCTGCTGTGTTTTATTGATTCTTCACCACTGGACAGGCATGATTTTTGCAATTACAGTCATGGAACTCTTAAGCTTTGGCAAATTACCAACAGTCAGTAACGAAAAACCCAACCAACCAACTTTGTTACCTAAGTGATTGTCCATCTGACAAAGCATCTTGGGGATATTTTCATTCTTTTCATCTTCCTCTTTCAGGACTGGAGCCATATTCCAGATCACAACTTTGCCAGAATCCTGACCTGTAAGAGAACCAAAAGCCCCCCCTTCTAAATACATGCAAAAAAGCTTTTCAAACTAATCTCAGTTCCAGAACAGATGTGAAACTGTAAGCATGACTGCAGTGGGGACTTTGGAAACATCTGAATACAGATGTCGCTTTGATATAATTAGACCAATTCAGAAGTGCTTTATTTTTCTTGAATCTATTAAAAATAAATTTATACAGCCTTGTACAAAAGTCATACTGTACACAACTGATACCAACTACAATGACAACTACTTGTAATAAAATTGTATTTTAAAAGAGAAAAGATACATATTCAAATACTAAATTGCAATCATTGTAGCCAACAAAATTATTCACTATTGTGAATCAAATAATATTTTTGCATATATTTCTTAAGCTATTCTATCTATATAATTGGATTTTTCTGTCCCAATAGCTTTACTATTTAGCAACTGAAAAAGCTCAGCTGCACATCCAGTTCCTCTTCAAGTGAAAAGGAAATTTGGCCCATATGGCCACGACTCAATCACTGATAGCAGCTACGATCTCAATGACATCCAAGGGGATAAGGACATCAGAACATGTAACCCTGACTTCTGCAGGAGAAGCAGCACCTCCCAATACATTTTAATAGCTTACACAATTATCTGTTTCTTAGAGATAAAAATGAGGTCTTTTTAAAAGGGTCAAACCAATTCAAGTGCTGTGGAGGCACAAGATGATTAATATCACCCAAAATTCTGCCTCCTATCAGTACAGAGACTTACCTTGTCCTCCTGTTGCAAACTTGGTCCCATCTGGGTGAATGTCCACTGAAAATATTGGCTTTCCTGGAATTAGAGAACAAGCAGGAACATACTGAATTGTTTTACATTCAAGGCAGTAACACCAGAACCACCATAACTCTCCTGGCTGGTAAGCGACTTCTGTCTTCTAAAGGTTCGAGGTGTAAGAATTACAGCTGACTGCAAGGGCTGAGAGCAGCCTGCTGACAGAAATGGCAGCCTATTAAAAGCCTATTTGGAAGTTATCATGCCACAAAACCCAGCGATAACCAGGGACACTTAATCCAGCAGGATATGCCAAATACCTCAAAGCAAAGTAATACCACAAAGCAAGTGCCAACAAGGCAAAACTGTATTTGAATATAGAATTTCTTCCAGGCTCCTACAGTTCATTAGCTGATGACCTGAAGCAAGTCTTCTTTTGGTTTCTGGTTTGGTTTTTTTTTAAATCCTTCCCAGTCTCAGGGTGCATCTGTTGGTCACACAATTACCTGTCTCAAATTTCAATTCTCTTAATGAAACTCTGTTCTACCCAAAGACTAGTTTTGATTTTATGGCTTCCATATAGAAAGAAGAGGAGTAACCAACAGTAGTATTACTCTTAAATCCTTCAATTCTCCATATGCTACATCTTTCAGAAAAAAGCTAATAATTTTACTAGAATGTAAACTCTGTAACAAATTACATAGCTGGGGAACAGCTTTGGAAACCAAAAAGCCCTCACTTCCAACATGTTCTGCTCTAACCACTGGTTCATATTCACTCTCTGTATGTTCACAGTTGTTTTAACCTTTGCAGAGGAAAAGGAAGAGGGGAGCAGCAAGCTTCCTGCCTTTCAGTGATGCTCCAAGAGCCACCACTAAGGATTATTTGAAAGAACACGCATGCGATTTCCACATCCAAGGAATTTCTGGCAGCACTTCCAACCCTTTCAAACTGGAATGCCTCTGCAAGCAAGATCACATATATGCCACTATAAAATAAGGCAGTTTATCAAACAGCCAAAAGTACCAGTACCCACACACCAGGATTACTTGATAAATTTCTCATGAGTGTCAATCTTGTGCTGTATCTTCATTAGATGTTAAGACATAAAAAAACATATAAAACCTGACAAAACCTGGAGGTCTTATCCAACAGCAAGTTTTATGTCCAACTGTAGCAACTGAAACCTTGACACTAAACTCCTAATAAAATCCTCATCCAAATACCAACTATTTCTTATGTTTTAAGGGATACACAATCAGCTTAGTTTTGACTTTTGAATCCTTCATGTTGACTTGTTTTAAGGTTTGTTTTATTTGGATTTATCTTGCAACTCTGACATGTGACTTCCCTTAAAATCTTTACAGGCAGCCAAGCAAAGACCTTAAGCACAGAAAGATGGCACTCAACATACATTCCTTCCAAGTCCTCCAGACCACATAGCACACAGGAGCTAAGACACACATGAGCTGTGGTTTTTCCTCAGCTTGTTGTGCCTGATTCCCTTTTTGATCCTATTAACTCAAATGCAACATTGAGGGCTAAGCTGAATATTTAGAGAAGCACAACCAAGAAACAAGAATTTATTTTACCCTTTCCAAAACGTGGAAGTTCCCTTCAATTAAACCAGGGCATCATTTGAAATAGTTGAGCCACTAACACTTACTGAGAAGGCCATTCTGGAGACCTTAGAGGTGGAAGAGGTGACCTTTTCAACCTGTATCAAGTCTTGGGCAAGAAGAACTCTGATATTTGCCATTAGATGTGTAGAGGAGAGTGAGAAGCCAGCTATCAAAGACCTTTGAATTCTAATAACCTGGCTCATTTTGCCTCTGTATCATTCACACCAAAAGAAAACTCACAAATCAGAACGAACAGCAACCTAGCCACCTCTGCCATTACTATTCAGACAAAACAGATATTTCACCCCTTGCTTTGCAAAAATGACTGACATGATATAATTTTCCAGTCCTTTACTACATGTTTAAAACTACCACAGCCTCTCCAATTTCTACTTTATCTTAAGAGCATAACTCTACAGAAGCAGTAACATCAGGTCTTTCCCTTCTCCTGGGCAAAGATTTTTCACAGATCTACATATGGGGTTGAAAAAACAGGGCAAATTATTTTTCTTAAAGAGCCAGAGGAAACTTAGCTACAAATTCACCATAAAAGCTTAAAATTAGCCACACCAGGGAAAATGGCCACCAAGCCCAGCACTCTGTTCAGAAACCAGCACGAGATAAGTCCCTAGGGATCTGTACAATGGTAAGCACACAATGCTTCTTCCTAAGATAATCTTTCAACTCCAGGGCAATTACAGTTCTGACTTCTTGAATCAGGGGCCCTCAGTGGACTTTCTTCTATAAATCCAATCAGCCATTTCTCAGATCCATAATTACCATCAACACCCCCTACAGAAAGAGATCCTCTGCTCAGCCATGGACTCTGTGAGGATCCTCCTACTCCATGGATCTGCACCAGCTGTTTGATACTTTAACACAATTAATTCTTGTACAGAAGGGCAGTGAATGAAAATCACTCAACACTGATCCCTTTTCTGCCACTCAACTGTGTTCATCAAGTCCCCAGCCCAAAGATCCCACTCCTTGCCCAAAGAGTCCTACTCTACTCCCTTGCTTCTTGTACAAAGGATGTCTCACACTTCTGATCATTCTGGTCACTCCAAGCCACTTTCAGGTCTCCTCTATTTTATGACATGAATGGGAACTGGCATTGAAGACCACATGTTCAAATACAAACTATCCATATATTTACACAGCAAGATAACATTTTATTTTTAGGATTTTCCCAGCACAGATTTGGGATTCAATCAAATAAGCACTGAGCAGATTTTCATAAACGGTTATAATCCTAAAAACTCAGACCTCAATGAAAGTTGTCAGGTCACAGGGCAATTTTTTAATATGTGAAGTTTAAAGAGAGTATGGACTTTGCACCCAGGATAGGCAGCAGTAATAAATGAAGCCCTGGACAACAAAGTTTCCTACACAGCTCAACTGTGATCCAGGAAGGGATCTTATTCCACAGGTAACTAATGATACACAGTGATCAGCCCAGTACTCAATGTTCAATTACTAATTTTAAAAAAGAACAGATAAACTGATCACAGGACAGAAATTCAGCATGACAAAGTCTGTGCCAGGGTGCTCCTTCCTTCAGGGCAGCACTATCAAGAGAATGCCATCCACACTGCTGGCTAACTGTAACAGGTTAAAGCTACAAGACTTGTTCTATACTATTTGTGGTTTACAAATTGAGCACAGATACTGGGTTTTTCTTCACTTCCTTCAATTTCTCAAAATAATGAAGACAGAGTCAATATTTGATAGCAATCACCTTCTTCCCCTGGTTCATGTCTTTATCAGATTATGTTGTGAGTTCCTGTTGAAACAAGCCAAAAGGCACAAGGTCCCTGCTTCAAAGTGACTGAAGCTTTCCATGCTCCTAATTGGAGATGTGTTGAGTTTCCCAACAGTAATGATCCGCCAAAACAAAATGTGGTATTTAAACAGCAACACTAAAATCCAACACACTGTGTTTTAAGACATTCTGACCTCTTGCAATAATTTCTAAAAAAAGATAAGCTTAAATTATTGAAGTTCCCAGAATCACATTGCAGGAGGAGGCAAACCAGGTTCATTAAAAACAGAACACCTTATGATATACCAGATGTCCTGTGGGCTTATTTGTTTAAAGAATCCAAATATACATTATGTACTTAAAGAAATACTGATAATGAAACAAGCTTGGAACAAAAAGATCTAAGTAAGATAATTGAAATCCAAGGAGAAAGTCCCATCTTTAAAAAAAATACACTACTGAAGAATAAAAGCAATTTTAAATATTGCATCATTTTTGCTTGTTTAACTTCATACAATAATCAATGAAATATAAGAACAGTTTTAGGTGAATTTCTACCTCAACATGAATGACTTTCTATTCAATTTGCTTCCAGCCCACCTAATATACAACACTCAACGTGACTCAGAAATCAATTCAAATATTTACATTCCACCATTACAGCTTGGAGAGATAAACCCCATGCCTACATTTAAACAACAGCAGGCTCCAGTTTCCACAAGCTGTTGTACATGAGCAGCACCTTGGGGCTTACAAGGGTTTCTTGGAACAGCGAGGGACTTCCTTTCCCATAGGGATCAGTGTTTGCCTGCATGAGTTGTCTTTAAGCACCTGGGCTCTCAAAACCCTGAGTATGTAAAGGCAGCTGCTGGATGAATGATGCATCTGTACAGAGGCACTGAATGCAACACTGGGAAGGAGCAGGCAAGAACATCACTTGTATCTTACAGTCATCTGATCCCGCCCTCACCATTAGACTGCACTTCTGAATGTTGTTCCTTGCCCCAAGTCAGAGACATAGGGAAGAGAAGAACACAACAATAATGAGAATTTCATGCAAAATCTAATAAACCCACATTAAGTGCGTGAAAAGCTTATAGAAAATGCATCTGAGCAAGAAATAACTCTAATAAGCACTCAGAAAAAGTGACGTGAAGAACTCCATGGTAAAAACCTGTAGAGCCAAAATGTGCTGAAGTGCTTTTACCATAAGTGCACAGCACACAATTCCCAGGTGTGCTGGATTTCCTGGCTACAACACTCACTTCTAGTGTCTATTATCTCCTGGAGAATGTATGCCTGGAAGCATCATTCTAGCCCATTCAGTAAAACAAAACTCCCAAAACTGAGTGGGAAGAGGAAAAGGCTGAAATGCCAGCAGCTGGATCTGGTGTGTGGAAGAGCCAGCCCAGCTATCAGGACCCACGAAACAGCGAGGCAGCTCCATGTGCCTGTGCAGAAATCAAAGGAATAAGAATTATCACAGAGTCTGCAGCACACAGAGTGTGAATTCCCTTCACCCTGTCTCTGGAGAGGTTTCAGAGCCAAGAGGGAGCCCCGTGAGGAGTGATGGAGACTCCTGACGCAGCGATGCCTGCAGGATCCGGAACCCGGGTACGTTACGAGAGGATGACTAAACTCACCGGTTTTTATCCTGCACTCCCTGCCCCAAGGACAGGAATGTGTGACTGTCACACAGCCCTGCACACCTTTGCAGCCCTGACAGCACCTCACAATGGAGCTGGTGAGGAATGGCTGTTTTGCACGTGGCGAAACTATAACAAAGTGCCTTGGCCAAACTCATCCTCAAAGGTCAGCGGCAGAAACAGGAGGAAAATTCAGGACTATCAAGGCCCTGTGTAGGGCATTATCCACTATCACAGGGCTCTACAAATGAAGCCCTGCTGAAGCCTGTGTTCTGCAATGGCTGGATGTGTTCTAAATTGCTACAGATTTCCAATACATACCCATATCAAAAGGTGCACCCGTTAAAAAAATAAGGGGAGAAGTTACAGATCTAATCTCTGTGATCTCCAAGGACTTAGGCTGAAAGTTTTTATTCAGCTGCTCCTGTGCTCCCACTGAAGATACATGGAGGCACAGGACAGCCTGACCACAGGCAGCCAGAGATTAAGATGTAAATGCTACATTTGTTTAGAGTAATCAAGCAGAAATGTAAAAAACATCTCAAATAAAGCACTTCCACTTTTTTTTTCAGTTCATGACAACCTTTGGTTACAAGGTTGAGTCCATCTGCCACCTATAGAGTCCCTGGAGAGAAGGCCAAGTAAAGATGCACAAGAATGGCAACTCGGGGCTTAAATCGTTTTCAAAATCTGCAGCATGAACACAAAGACCACAACACATGCAGAAAGGCAGCTGTGAAATTGTACCTGGGGTTTTTAACCCAAAGCATGCTTTTCCATCTTGAATAACCTGGTCTTGGTTTTATTCTAGATACCAATCAGCTACATGAGCCCAGCTAATGACAATTATACATTGACAGGGTATAAAATCTGCAGTTGAAATAAAGCTGTACCCATGAATCTGAGGGTCAAACTTGCATAAACAGAAGTGAGCTCCTATTGCTAGATTTCTTCTCACTGCTTCACCAGCAACAGTACAGGTATTAATCCAGAAATTCACCCTAAGCAGTGTAAATATGACATAAACACTGATGTTGCCCTGCATTTGCCACACAAGGAAAGTACAGAGCCTTCTGTCAGTATTGACACTTCACTCTAAGCTGTTTCAGCTCACACATCTCTTCAACATCACCAGAGGACTGGCAGACAGGGTACTACCTAAATTTAGGGAGTTGTTTTGAAAGAACTATTGGAAGAAACTTTTCCCTCCACAGAGAACGATAGCACAGCTTAGTGCATTTGAGGACTTTTAACACTGTGCTTGTCTCAGCAATGTGAGACCTCATCTTGCCTGGACACTGATGCCGAGGGGATCTCAACCTCTGCACAAAACTTCTCTCTTGTGCACGGGCTATACTCGAGTCAAACTGTCCCTCCGCGCTTTCCCAAGCGCGCAGTGGCCCAGCGGCCGTGCCCGGCCGGCGGGAGCCCGCAGCCCTCCCTGCAGAGCCGGGCGCGGCTGTGCCCGGCTGTCCCCAGCGCACACGCCGTGCCAGGCGGGCCGGGTCCCGGGGGCTGGCGGGCACGGCCCCTGCAGTCCCTCCTGCGGAACGAGCTCTCCCCACGCCGCCCCTGGGAACCCGCCCAGCTCCAGAGACCGCGCTCCGCTCCCGTCCGCGGGGACAGCGGGGGTGCGGACTTGTTGCCGCCGCTGCCCCCGCCCGCGCCCGCCGTTCCCGGGGCGGCGGAGCTCCGGCACCCGCGGCCGCCCGGGGAGCGCCCGGCAGCGGCCCGAGGCTCCGCCCGCCCCGCGCCCCCCGCGTGTGCCGCCCGCCCGTTCCCCCGCCGCACCTGCCCGGCCGGCCCGCGGCACCTGCTGCCCCGCCGGCCCGCGGCACCTGCTGCCCGGCCGGCCCTCACCATTGTGGTTGACCCAGGTCGGCTTCAGCAGCTTCATTGTTCCCCGCCCGGGGCCCCCGCCGGTCTCCGCCCTCGGGACCCCAGGGCGGCTCCGCCCGGGCTGCCTCCGCGGCCGCGGCGCTCAGCGGCCGCCGGCCACCATGGGCCCGCGCCCGGCGCCGCAGTGCCCGCGCCCCCGGCCGGCCCGAGCCGCCTCAGCGCCGCTCCATGTCCCGGTGCCGCCGCCGCCCCGCCGCATCCCCCGCCCGGCGCCGCCGGCGATCCGGCACCGCCGGAACTCGGCGCCTGGCAACCGCCAAACCGGCCCGGCGGGAAACAGAGCCCCCGACCCCGCCGTTCCCCCGCCAGGCGCCGCCGTCCTACAGCGCGGGCGGGCTCCCCCTGCCGGGCGGAGCGGGCCGGTGCCGGCGGGGCGGGAGCTCCGCGCGGGGCGCCCGCCGGAACGTTTGTGCGCCGGAACGGGGGACGCGGGCTCCAGCGCGGGCGGCGGGCGCGCGGCGCAGCGCAGCGCGGGGCCATGTGGGCAGCGGCGGCGGCGGCGCGGGGGCTCCGCGGGGCCCGGCTCAGGTAGGGGTGAGGCCGCTCTCCGGGACCGGCCCTGCGGCCGCCCTACCTCAGACCGCGGGGAGGGAGCCCGGGAAGCGCCCCTTAGCCGCGGTACCTGCCCAGCCCGCTCCCGCCCGTTCCTGGGGCTGGTCCCCGCCCGGGCTCCCGCGGCAGGCTGGGCCCGCGCTGGCCCCCCGCACCTGGACGAGTCGGTGCTTTGGCACCTGGGCCGGTTCCTCCTCCCGTCACTCCCGCCGGGATACGACAGTCGGCATCGCTCTCCTAATCTGGGCGGCGGTGATCTGACCTCTCTCATACCAGCTCCTCGAAGGGGTCATTGTCAAAGGTTAAAAATAAAACTGCTATAACCTATCCAAAAACTATCTGTTCCACCCCTCGGTATCCGGTGGGCTCACACCGGCCGGACTGTTACCTAGCTCAAGAGTTTGAGGCCATCTCTGGGCAAACACTGCATCTTGCCATGAATGAAGTGGCCGAAGATGGTTCAAAACTCATCACTGTAATATATGAAGAACAAATAGCTCATGTGCAGAATCGATGACACCGGAGGCAGTTTGTCCTCATGTTTTGTGTTACTTTTCCTCCTGCAGCTCCTGGCTGCCCCAGAGGGTCCCGCTCCGAGGGAGTCACTGGCAGAGCTCATTGTTGGAGCTGAGGACATCCCTCCCTGTGAGGTGAGTGCAGCTTTCTTGGAGTTACACTGAAGTATTCTCATCCGCTGGAGCAACACAAACTTTCACAAGTCCAAATGTAACCTTTAACTGTACATGTTTAAGTCTCTATATGCCAAAGCAGTTAGGAACTGTTGGCCTCTCATGGAGAGTTCAGAGCTGATACATTTATTGCTTTGTGCTTGTGGGTAACACAACCTCAGGACACAGCTGGAAATGTTGGGGTCTCTGCAGTGCTGCAGAATTCCTTACTGGACAACACCAAGGAAAGCCTGGCTGGACCAGAAATAATTTGCTGTGAAGGCAGAGGCAGCCCATGTGTACTTCTGTTCCACATTATAGTGTGTGGTTTTATTTTGATGAAGTTTGATTTACAATACCCAGGTAGTTCTTAGGTACTGTTGGAGAGGGACTGTTTCACATCATAAATGTTTGTTCAGTCTGCCAGGCAGGAAGGAGGGTCAGTTTGTGTTTGTGGAGTGTGCAATGATATCTTGGATCTGCATGGAGAAGTAACATCTACAGCCTGATTTTCTCCAAAGGCAGAAATTTTAGAAGCATGTATAAAACCACTTGCAGTCTTCTTTAATGTGAAATAACAGAAATATTTTTTCAAGGCCAGGCTGAAAGGGGCCTGGAGCAAGCTGGTCTAGTGAAAGGTTTCCCTGCCCATGGCAGGGGTTAGAACCACAGGAGGTTTAAGGTTCTTTCCAACACAAGCCTCTTGTGTGATAAACCTGCCGTGCTGAACTCCAAGCCAGTTAAAACAATTCTAATTCAATTTTTGTGGAACTTCCTCAGGTCATTCTGATGTTCAGCACAAAATTGCTTTCCCCAGGCAGTTGCAGTTCTCTCTGCAGAAAATCTCAGCAGACACATCACTGCCTACTGGAAATCCCATTACTTGAATAAAGCTAATGGCTGGAAATTGTGTCACGGACCAAATTAAACAATGGAAAAACTTTCACCTTGAAAGTTACTGGTGTTGAATTATAGGACAAAATATCTTCTTTCGTTTACTATTTCCCTTGTAGAGCACAACCAAAGAAGAAAAAGAAAGTGGATGTGAAGAAGGAGCAAGCACAGAAGGAGCGTATGAAGAAAAAGCTTAAAAAGTTGGAAAAAGCTCCCCCAGAACTGATTCCAATTGAGGATTTTATAACACCACTTAAGTACTCAGAGAGCAACAGGTCAGTAGGTCTGTCTTTCACCCTGCACCTGCACTCCCAGTGAATTTTTTTCTCTGCACAATTGCAACATAGTGTCAGCCTTGGTACAAAACGTCACCCACTTCCATCAGGACAAAAATGAGGAAAGGAAATATTATTTGTTCTGGCTAAAAATAATGAAAAACAGTGCATTTTCCTGTAAGATTGACTGGAAGACCTCACAGACTGACTAAATTATTAGTGAATTCAATGTATTCTCTGGGTTTGGTGGGACTTTTTTGCCTGGTGGTGGGATTTTTGGTTTTGGCGTTTTGTTTTTCTTAGTTTGGTCTTCGGAGTCAGGCTCTTTATTAGTGTTCTCCTTCTCTTCATCAGGGTGCGAAGTCTTCCCGCTCTTTCTCCGGAAGAGTCTGAAAGAAGAGTTTTACTTTTGAAGAAGTGGTGTTTGTTTAAGCAGAAACAAGATGAGGCAGAAAAGAAAGCAATTCGGGCCCTGGTAGAATCTCAGCAGGAGGCCCTGAAGGAGCTGCGCCTGGAATCCGAGGAGCTCTACGAGGCGGCGATCCGGAGGGACGAGGGGCTCTTCCCCTTCGAGAGGGACGGACCCCGCTACACCCCGCCCCTTCCCGGCTACGATCCGCCCGAGGGGAAGTGCGTTGACATCACCAAGGTGTACACACAGTGACACCGGAGCTCCTGCTGCAGCCGACTGAAGGAAGGAGGATTGCAATAAGAATAAACTATTTTTTCCCTGCAGGTTACAACACTGCAGGATGTGACTGTAAAAAGAATAAATGAAGTATCTCTGTGTTTTAATGACTATCCAGGTAATAACACACCTAGCAAAGCTATACAACCTTACATAGTGGCAAAGCCAATTTTTTTTTTATTGTCATGTTACTGTTGTAACTAAGTTTCCATGGGTTTGCCCTAATACAAACCACCAGAGCTCTCTCTACATTAGTTTAAACCTTTATTTTTTAGTAGTTTTGAATACTGCCACAACATACCACCATTTGAGAGCAGTTCCACCAAGGGGCAGTTTCAAGGTGTGCAGCTCCCAGGTGAAAAGCTCTTCAACCACCACAGTCCTGATTATGGGAAATGTCTTTTACAGTGTTTGGGATTGTCCTGAGCTGCCAAGGAAAGTCCCAGCCTGGGGTTTTTTTCCCCATCAGGTGGGTACCTTGTTCCAAAATTCTCAATGCCAGCTGGTAGGGTAAGAGGCCCTCAGAGCTAGAGCATGTATGCATTAATTTGGAAAGTGCCTGCTGATATGAAATCCTGAAGCATAAGACAGCAGAAAAAGACCACAATCAAATGAAACACCTCAAACTTCCCTTTAAAATACTCTGTATTTAAATAAAATCTCAGTATTTTTGAGTGAGTGCTGAAGTATTGCAGGGCAGAGCTACAGTTGTGTAACTTCAAGCTGATGTGGAAGGAAAAAAAAAGCCAGCATAATTCTGATTTGTGTATCATTTTACTGACCAAACACAGGAAACAGTCTTGTTAATTTGATTTGTCATGGTCAAGTGGTAGATACCAGTCAGGTGGTGGGCTCTTCCTGAGCTTCCACACTGGAGCATATTTCTGTTTTTCCATAACTCGATCTCTTTCACTCTTGCACAGAGCTTCCTGAAATACAGGAAAAATAATATTACCATAATAGTGTTGGCTGTTCCAGTCATACAGAGCTGATTTCCTGCTGTGAATATTTGAGATAAAAGAAAAAAAAATTATCATGCTTAAGCAGAAGTGCTAAATGTTATCCAAGTAAGCCAGAATACAAGCTTTTAACTAAGTCAGAGTTGTATTTTGCCTCTGGCTCCTAAATTAGGAAGGAAAGTCCCACTGCAGTGGAACCCTCCCCGCCAGAAGCTGTCCGGCCGGCCGGAGGGAGGCGTCCGCTGGAGCCTGTGCTGTGTCCTCCAGCGTCCGCGGGGCTGCAGCCAGGGGCATTTCTAGACACCCCAGGAATGCCTTTTCCCTCTAACGTGGCGGCTTTTCCTATTGGGAAGGAAATGTCAGAGCAACAGAAATCAAGAGCTTTAACATCTGAAAACTGAAAATACTCCCTGGATCCTTCACCGGGTTTGAAGACAGTCCTACCCACTGCCGCTCCGAGCCGGCGCCTGCTTTTCCAACCCCTCCCCAAGGCCCGCGGCTGCGGCGCTCCTGTCCCGTCAGCCGGGGCCTGCAGAGCCGGGGCAGGCGCAGGAGCGGGGCCGGTACCTGCGCGGCGGCGGCGCGGTCCCTCTCCCAGGCGCGGCAGGCCTCGTAGTCCTCCCGCCAGCGGCCGCAATCCGGCAGCTCCCCGTGCGCGTAGTAGTGGTGGAAGGCGTGGCGCAGCCCGCGGCAATGCTTCCACTCCCCCCAGTAGTCCTCGCACGACCGCGGCGGCTGCGGACGGACACGGCCGGGCTGACTCGAGTCCCGCCGCCCGCCCCATCCCCATCCCGGCCCCGGCCCCGCGCCCGCTCACCCGCCAGGCGCCGTCCGTGCTCGCCATGCTGCGCCGCCGCCAATGGCCACCGCGCTTACAGTGCGACCCGCGGCAGCGGCCAATGGGGAGGGGCGGCACAAAGCGGCCCCGGGCCCGGCAGCCAATGGGTGGGCGGCGGCCGGCACGTGACGAGCGCAGCCCGGGGGCCGCCGGGCGCTGCCGGGAGAGGCGCCGGGAGCCCGCGGCCGCCGGTCTGACCGAAAGCACCACACAGGGACGCGGCTGGGTACGAGCGGCTTTTACTCGGCTCTCGGGACACCGCAGGGTTGCACCCGGGTACGCTCATCGGTAGACGCAAGGGCGCACAGGATACACTCGCACCGTTCCAGAGCAGCACCGGGCAGTGCAGCTGGGTCTCTCCTCTCCCTACACTCGCCAAGAGATTGCTACGCTACTTTATAGTATCTGAACTATTAAAAGGCATGTTATTAATTATAAATATAAAAAGCGGTTACAGGGGGTTTGCTTAGAGTGATTAATAACCCAACACCTGAAGCTAAGCTCAAAAGAGACTCCCTGCACTAAAATCCTAAACACCAAACTCACCCTTCGTTTGCACCACACCAAAAAGCGGATCTGAAATTGTGGCAAAATACATACAAAGTGAGGAAAATACCAAGCACAGAGCAACGTGAGATCATCATCACTCAGGAGATGAGGGGAGGATGCAGTCTAAGAACCAGACCCTTAGTAAGGTAGAGCTATTAGTTTTGCTTCTCAGGTTTATCACAGATCTACGTTCCCCTCTTTACAACACATACAGAAAGTCTCTTCCAAATTCCCAGAACTTCATTTTCAGTTGAAAATTAAGACAGTCTGACAGCTCCAGCTCTAAACATGAAACCGAACCCAAAACACCTATTAAGTGTTCCTGTGTTGCAAAATGATCTCTCCAACTGCATTTACTAAGATCCAAGATGCTGCAACTGTTATTTTATTTTCCCCCTAACTAGCTGAAGGTACCACAGCTTAGGGCTTTCTTCCTTTCTTGCGCAGGGACTGGCCTTCTCCTGAAAAGGCAATAAACCGGCTTCCAGATTCGTCCTGGAAAAAAGAGGGGAAAAGAAAAGGCTTTACCTCTTTGCTCACTGCTTGTGTGTGATGAAAGCTGAACGATTGTTAGCAAGAATACTACATCAGAGCAGCCACTGACTACAGACATTTCACATCCTTAACCTAGATAAAAGCTACTTTCTTCCTGAAAATAAAATAGCAGCATTTTGGTGACCTTTCATCCAACTGGCTTAATAAACTGACACCAGGCCAACCTTTTTCCATCAGTAACAAGGACATCAGAGGTTGCTTCATGTAACTCAAACCATTCTAAACTGCTACTACCTTTTAACGGAAGCTTGCTGTAAAAAAGTCAAGGGGAAAGAGTGAGGGGCTACAAGCTTGGATCTTAATCCATCTAATGTTCTAATTCTGTGCAAAACTGGGGAGGGTTCAATTTTATTCACCTCTTCCACTTTCTTGACCAGTGGACGTGAATTCCTAATGAATGTGATTCTACCGATCTTGAAGTCATAGTTGGGAATTCCTCTGGAAAAGAAGCATAAAAGTATGATGAAATTAAATTTTATATCTACCACTGCATTGAACACAGAGAGATCTATTCTATGTCCGTCAGTGTAATACCAACACTGACTGCACATTTTCATTTCTAAATAATTCCAGAGTTAAACCACTTATTCTCTGAAGGTAGGCACAGACTGCAGAAGTAAATAATCAGATACTGGAGTTCTTATGGAAGCTTGGCCACAGGTATGTTTCCACTAGCCCGTGGATAAAAAAGACTATTTTCTAAAAGCAAACTCATGATGAAATTAGCTTCTTTATATGGCAGGAGCAAGGAAAAAAACCTAAAACTCTGCCCAAACACTGATCCTTCACTTGAATGACACAGACATACCTTCGAATGTCTCCTGGTTTAATTGGTGAGGGACTGGGCTCCACACCTTTCTTCTTGCCATCCAATCTGTTCCCAGATCCAGAGAAAGCCTGTGGATACATAACGAGTTTTAATTTAACTCCTGGCATTTGAAAACATACTGCACAAGGAGATTATATTCTGTAAAACCATACAGCAATGTTTATTTAGTTATTTAATTCAGCATGCATCTTTTTGGTACATATAAGCTGAGGAATCGTGGGTGTAGGCTGTTTCAGCCTCCCATCTGCCCTTTGCAGAGAGCAAGTCATGATGTTCCTGGCTGTGATCCGACAGAACACTCACAGGCATTTGCCAGTTCAATAATAAGCATCTGTAAGAACAGGTACTAATATCCTGCAGTTGCTCAGAACAACTTTCCCTCACCATTTTACAGCGTTCAGAAACCAGCAGAAACAGGGGACTTACACGAAATCCTATGTCACTCACATACCCACTGTGGTCTGCTTCCACATCCTGTGAGGGAAAAAAATACGTTCATTTTGTTCCTGTTCTGACATGAACATGGCATAAAAACAGTTCCAAGTATTTCTGACCAAACAAGACTTCAGAACAATCCCTTTCCCAAAGCAACAGTTTGTAAACAACAGTCTCCTAAGTAAGACATGCAAAAGGTAAGTAAAATTCACCCCTAAGAACTTGCTTACATAAATAAAATTATGTTGGCACTCACTGCTCCCCCCTCAATCAATGCTGACTTCTAGGGAAGGCATTTTGGAAAAGCAGAAGCTTAACTTACTGTGGTGTCTTCATGTTGTGCACTTCTTTCTGGTTCTTTGTATCCCAAAGGAGCATCAAAATCCACCTATTTACACAAAGAGCATGAAAAATCCCATGATTAATATTTTTCTTTAAATCATAAGCTTTATACTACTGTTCCTATTAAACTCCATGAACAATTATCACTACATTTTATCTAAAAAGAACTAAGGTTTGCTTGTTAAACATTTTAACTCAGCACTAAATAAAGCCTCCTAGAAATGAACCTTGGCACGTAATGGAAACAGAGCAGTAAACCAGCTTCACAATATCACTGGGATATGAGTCAAGACAAGGCTATTTAATAACACTCAGATAAAACATGCTGAAGCTAAACATTGAATTCTAGGCACTGCAGTCACCTGATGGTACATGAAGTGCCAGCCAGGATCACAGATGGGGTTACAAAGACACGTGAGTGCTGCCAAGTGAGTCACCTTCCCTACCCCGTGGATTGCACCTCTCTTGCAGCATCAGCCAACCTGGGTGTGCAGAGCTACCACGGCACAAGTGTCCTCTCCTCTTGGGAGGACACAGCCAGGGCAGACCTTCCCCACCAGCCTTAACTTACGTTCATGTCACACTCTATGATGGACACGGCCTTATCTGGTTTGGTCTCCATCACCCGAAGCTCATAGATCTGAAACAGTCAGAGATATTTTAAGATTGCATTATATGTAAGGAAAGCAGAACTAAACCTTCCCCTCCAGACAGCTCGAAGGAAACTGAAGTAAGTACTCTTTAGGTGGAGGACTAGATACTGTAGGGTCTCTACAGAACTTAAAAGCAAAAATTTTTAACTTATAAGCCAGTGAACCCATTACTGTACCTTGCTGCACTCTTACTGTAATCTACCTCTTTGAAAACAAATTCTGAATTTAGGATAAATTCTTTCCCTTGAGTTGTAAAACCTTCAGCAGCACAAACATTTATTTTCTTGCAAGTCCAAAAACATTTAAACAGCAGCTCAGAAAAAGACTTAGCTGACTCCTTTTTCCCCCCTAACAGAAAACCAACTGTGAAATCTGCCATGTGGGATTACTTGTCAAAAATACTGCACTGGGTTGATTGTTTTAGTACCAACACCCAACAACTGAACTTAGTCTATAACCCTCAACCCTAAACTTTACCTTTTCATTGTAGTTGATGGCAATAACATCCCCAGTAGTTAGACAGGCAAAGTTTCTCAATGCATTTTCCAGTCTTTGGAGTATGTTAAGAGGAAATATTTGTTTTCAGTGAAACATCAAAGCCTTAAAGTTACCATACTGCAGATCTCTGATCCTTAGTTTCTCAAACGTGGTTAGAAGTCATCAGTACTGCAGACAGGATTTTAGTAAATATTAGGACGTACAAGTTCTTCAAAGGGACACTCAAAACTCATTGGATTTTAAGATAACATTTCTTCATCAGATTACACTTTGTACCAACAGTTGACCACATCTCTGTACATCAGCTCTCCATCCCTTTTGTTTTCAGAAGGAGCAGCAGTGGCCATGCACTACTGGAAGTGTATGAGCCACACCTGAAAAGTTAGCTCTGTTTGATCATTCCAATTTGGAAGAAAAGTTTTTTTCCCTTATCCCATAACTGAATAGGAAGGATACACAGCTTTGGGATTGGTGATGTCAAGAAAGTCTGGACTCTGTGGTTGAAATTTTGAATAAGTAGCAACTTGCAGATTCACACTCTCCACTTGCACCAGGCCTCCTTCTTCCAGCAGCAAATTCTGCATCATCTGCAAGAATGGAAACAAACACACAAAGCCCTATCAATGTGTCTGATGTCTTCAAGTCTCTCCCCTGTGTTTATCAGTTCTTGTGTATATTCAATCTCAGGAAGAACAGTCAGGTGCACGTTAAAAGCAGTCTGCTTTGCTTAGCTAAACTTCTGTGGAGGGAAGCCTGAGCCAGAACTGAAGGCTGTTGTAGGGACCAGCAGAGACAGTCAGGAAACGTTCCACCTCTTTAATATTAAACTTGGCAACTCGCTGATCCTACTTTTCAGGTTCTGACAGTGCAGCAGGAGGCAACTCACCCAGTGTGGGAGGTAACAGATGCCCTCATCAGCCACAAACTCGAGCACCCCACAGTGCGTCATGCGGTCCGAGTTTTTGTTGGTCAGCTTGAACAGCATGGGGTAAGTGATGTTAAGGCGGCCTGGGGAGAAAGGAGAAACAAAGTTTTCATTGTTAAAAGCCTCTGGAAAACTTCTGAAGCTTTCAGGAGTCAAACACCACCAAGAGAACGGGCCAGACTATAGGAGAGGATTCTATTCCTTCACACCATTATTCCAACTGCTCCAAACTACAGAGAAAGCAGATACACAAACACAGCGTTGGCATCACACTCAGAACTTTAAATGCTCAGGGAGCCCAACACTTCAGATGTCTGCACTTGAAGGCAGACAAGCCCCATTAATTCTGACAGAAAAAATACCTTTAAAATACATTTTTCAAACTAATTACTCTCACAGTGTCTGTTCAAGACTTAAACAGGTAACTAAAATACTGTGGTATTTCCCTACACATGTAATCCTATTTCTAATTTTGTTATTTCAGAATAAAGTATTCACTTACTGAGTTGATCCAAAGCTGATGGTGGCATAATTACTGCAGAAATGAAGAAGAATGTAAAATTAGGAAAAGTACATCTGTATGAGAGTACATAACACACTATTTTATCCTTCCTTTCTCTAAAATCTCTTTTTAAAAAAGGGCAGATTCTAAAATCTGAAGTTTATTTTTAGACAGAGACTTAAGTAGAATCAGTCATGACAAATATCCCTGTTAAGTGGAGATTTCAGAATTATAATTGGGGGGGGGGGAAGGAGAAGACAAGGTTTTACAATACCATTCCTAAAGAAAAAAATTCCCAAATATAATTTTATTTATTTGTTGCTCTTCAATCCATACCAACTCAAAACAACATAGCATTAGTCTGACAGCCTGAAAATAAAGTTGGCCAATCTATTCCTTTCTTTATACAAATTAAATAAAGTACAACACGGTGAGGGGAAAAACCTCTTAATCATAAACGTCCACGGCTCACACTAGATAAAAGATTGTAACAAGAAACTTTATAGAAGAAGACCGTCTCCTTCTAAGGCTCATAAACCCCAAGTCACTTGGTAAACATTTTTAATTACCGAGCAATGCAAGGGAAGATGACCCCTCCTCCTTCCGCAAAGCCCCACCCAGGGTGCTCAGCCCTCTGTCACCGTGTTTTCAATGTTCCGGCTGTCTTGGCCAAAAGCTGCATTACTTGACACTATTCACAAACACTCTTCCAACAGGTTTATTAATCAAAATAAAACATGCACATACTCTTCCCGCCTTTCTCCACATCTGACCTGTCATTAGGTCCGGCAAGCATGGACACCGAGAAGCAGCGGTACTGGGTTGAAAAACGGTTCTGGAACACCCGGGGGATGGGGTGGTCAAACATATTAAAAGAAAACTAGAGGAGGAAAAAACAACACACAGAGAAGAACGCAATCATCAGTATCTACAGCACACAAAGTGTCACGGCACCCACTGAGGGCTCCTGCAGTGTCGCCGCCGTGACGCGGCCCCTCCCCAGCCGTCCCCCGGGCTCACCATGGCGGCAGCGGCGGCGGCGGGCGCTCCCTCGGGGCCGCCGGGCCGGGCCGGGCCAGGGCCGCTCGTTCGCCTCACGGGCTGTGCCGGGCCCCGCCCCCGGCCCCGCCGCTCCCGGCGTGCCGCGCGGCGCCGGCCGCTCGGGCGGCCATTGACAGTGAGGGCGGAAAGCTGCCCTCGACCCTTCTGAGGCGGCCATCTCCGGGAGCTCCTCCTGCCCGCTCGACTTCTCTTCGGTCACTCGGTGTTGATGCAGCCCTGCTTCCCCTTCGCCGGGCTCCCTTCAGTGGCAAAGCGAACAACTCGCCCACAGAAAAGATGTCGGACGCGGCGACAAGACCCGGCAGGGTGCTTCCGACTGAGCCCCTTACGGGATTGGCCAGCAGCGCGTATCGTCACCGCCTTCTCCGCATCCCATTGGCGAAGCCCCGGAAAGGATTGGGCAGCTCGCCCAGCAGGAGTGCAGTGAGCGTGTTCCTATTGGCCAGCGCTCCGTGAGGAGCGGACCAATGGGACACCGCGTTGGTTTGGCGCCCAGTTTGAGTGGGGGCGGGCTGCGGCTGCCGCCCGTTCCCGCCGCGCGCTCCCGTTCCCGCCATGTTCGTCTCCGACTGCCGCCGGGAGTTCTACGACCTGATCGTCACCCAGGTGCGGGCAGCGGGCCATGACCGGGGCGGGGGGGCACCCCGGCACCCCGAGCGCTCCGGCACCCCGAGCGCCCCGGCGGCGGGCGGAGTGGCCTCCTCTAGGGCTCTCTCCCCGCTCTGCGCTGCCGCGGTTCCCGCCGCCTCACGGCGCAGGGTTGGTGCGGGGCGTCCCCGGCTCTGCCGGCGGTGGCTGAGGCGCTCCGGTGCTCTGGGGCGATGGTGGCCTCGCTTCGGGGGCTGCGGGGCGGGGGTCGGCCGTGGGAGCACCGAGCCGGCGGCCGCGCTGAGTGCGGCGGGTCCGGCAGTCGCCCCTGTGGTAAAAATCTCTTTCTCGGGTATTTGTCCCCTTCCCTACCCTCGGGATCCCGTGACAAAGCAGCGTCAGCGCGGTGAGCTTTCGCCAGGGATTTTGCTTGTGGTTCACCTTCTTCCCCAAAAGTGTTTTTGTGTGTTCTGCATCTCATGCTTAACCAGGACATCTCTGAACTATTCTTTAAAATATCTTTCTAAGTGTTTTGGTGTTATTTCCCCAGACACAAAATACGGTTTTCTATCATCTTTGATGTTTTTCTTGCAGTCTTTCTTGTAGCACGTCTATCTGCTACTTTTATTTTTAACCCAGGGTTTGCTTAACTCCGTTCACTGTTGATGTGTACGGTAAGGTGGTGAAGCTTTTGTTGGACAGTCTTTTGGCATTTCTACCAATGAAATGATATTACGGATTGTGGAAATGAAAGTATTTATCTTAATTCTCCAGCTGTGAGCAAAATCTCAGAGCACCCTTCCCCCAAGACTAAAAACAACACTCTGAGAAAACAAACAAAAACCGAACCAACCGACCCCTCCCCTCTCCAAAAAAATCCAACCAACCAACCTTGATTTAGGTGAAAGAATTTCTTTCCTGAGTTGCCTTGCTCTTGCTTTTGCTACAGATTTTCTTTAATCAAAGCAGTTGCAGATCTGTGCTGAAAACAAAGGCCATTTTAAACACAATGAAAATAATTGTAGGGCTTGACTAGGTGTGAAACTTCAAAAATATATGAGGTTCAGAGGAGTCTGAGTGATTACATATCCCTAAAGGAGCTGACGTATTTTGAGTATGTGGAGTTGCTTGTTTTTAATATTGATGGATATCCAAACCGGTTAATTTTGGTCCATTCAGAAGCAATCCTGTTTTATGGTTACAATGATCTGTCTGAATTTCTGGTGTCTCAGGGCTCTATGCATTTCATGTACCAGCACACTCTATTTGGCCCCTATATTAATGCTATTGTTTTGTTATTTTTGCAGCGTGTTCTTCTTCTTGTTGCTTCAGATGTTGATGCATTATGTGCTTGTAAAATACTCCAAGTAAGTCTTGGTTCATTATGACTGCAGGCTGAAAGTATGAGAAAATATCTGTGCCCTGGGATCCTGGAAATGGGTGTGAACAGGGGGAAAAAGGTTTCATCTGCTTTTGTAACATTTGTTTCCATGAGTTATGGCACTGAAAACTGGTGAGTCACAGTCTAGGAGTCCATATATGACAATGTACATTTGTCATAAATGACAATTGCATGTTTGTCATTTGGGATTTCTTTATTTTAAAGATTTGTCTGGAATAGAATCAGAGCCTGGTGCAGATTGCAGGAGAGGCTGTTCCCCTCCCCTTTGCTAACAGCTGTTGCTTCCTTGCAGGCTCTGTTTCAATGTGACCATGTGCAATACACACTCGTGCCAGTGGCTGGGTGGCAAGAACTTGAAACTGCCTTTCTGGAGCATAAAGATCAGGTGAAAAAATACTGGAAAATTTTTAAGAGATGGCTCATCTTTTGTAAAGATAAATTTCTTACCCAATTTAAAATGTCAACACTAAAGCTCATTACTCTTAGTGGTTACTTCAAAACTGTGGTTACATTTTAACATACCAGCAATAAACTTGTCCAGTTTTAAATGTCATCTCCAACAGCTGTGCTTTAATATTGATAAGAGTCAAATGAAGTTTGCACACATTTTGAGATACAAAGGTGCTGGGATTGGATGTCCAACATCCCTGAATTGTGTGGTTTGCCTTAAAAAAAATTTCTGCCTCACAGACATCAAATATCAGAAAATAAACACAAGTTTGGGCAATGATGAGTGCTTTGGAGGTTTTGTAAACATATTTTCAGTTTTCTGTGTTTCCTGGCAATTTAAGTAACAAGCTGCTGCTTTTTTTCTGCTTTTGTTTGCAGTTCAAATACTTTGTTCTTATAAATTGTGGTGCCAATGTTGACCTCCTGGAAATCTTGCAGCCTGAAGAAGACACTTTATTTTTTGTGTGTGACAGTCACAGACCAATCAATGTAGTGAATGTTTACAATGACACACAGGTAAAAGCTTTTCTTTCATAATAAACACCTCACCAAAGTGTGCTGGTGAGCAGTGGAGTGGTTTTCTGTGTTTGCAAAACTGGTTGGAACATAAACTTGTAGATCAGAAAGCATCATTAAGAAATAAATATTTGCAGTAGTAATCTACATGACCAGAAAAAAATCCTTTTTGCAGGAGTAAAATCTCTAATCTTAACAATGTGATAGTTGTCAGTGGTAAGCACTTGTTAATCTTGTTGCTATAAATCAAACTGCAATAAATCAGAGGATAAACGTCCTCCAGAATGTAACATGTATTATCCCTCAGCACCTAACAGCTCCTAGAATTTAAAGTTTTAAGCACAAATTATTTTATTTTACCAAGCATTAAAATGATAATTCTTTCAGTAATGATCTAACAAGGGAATGTGGATTTTTACTCTTTTTTTCTATAAATCAGTATGGGATTTGAATTAAAAACCAAAGTTTTGTTATGTCAGAAATTAATACAGCCTAAATGAATTTTTAGTTTCTTTTACTAAGTAAGAGTGCATTTTGCTCAGTGAAGGAGATGCTCACTCTAAAATACAGTTTTCCTCTTGCCAGATTAAGCTGTTAGTCAAGCAGGATGATGATCTCGATGTTCCTGCTTACGACGACATCTTCAGAGACGAGGAGGATGAGGAAGAGGAGTCAGAGGATGAAAGTGATGGCTCAGAGCCCTCAGAGAAGCGCAGGCGTTTTGAAGAGGTTTGTTTCACTGCTGTGTTGTGAAAGGGAGAAAACCCTGCCATTATACATATTTTGCATCATAATAATATTTGAGTTTCAAAATTGCATTCCATTAGATCACAAATCCAAGTGCAAGATTTCAAAATAATCTGCTAACAACAGACCACATTAAAAAATACTTATTTCTGAACTACACAAAAATACTTTCTCCAAATAAAAAAACCAAACCTGTTTTGAACTTATGCATAATTCTTTGTATAGTCAGTGAACTGGAGAGATCTGTCTCCTGATGTGTGCTGTGGGGTTGGCAGTCCAGCAATAGAATTTGTTTAGATATTAACTCTTTTTACAAAAAAAAGTGTTTGAGAAGACACAAGCTCACAAATAGTTTAGCAATGCATTTTGTCTGTGCTTGTAGCAGTAAAATAAGAAAAGTTTATTAAGTATACACATGAAATTAAATCTGCCATGTTACATTTAGCATATTTTCTATTTATATTATAGAAGCAAGCAAAGCATGAGACCAGCAACATTCAGGGACAACTAAAGATGAAGACATCCTTAGATTTAATATATTATTTCATGTTGTCTTTGTTATCTTCCCATTAGCATTGTACATTTTTTTCCTAGTGATATAAAAAGGGCAATATTTTAGCCAAAGAACCTAATTCAAAGGAAAATTATAAATACACAAAAGCTGTTCTCAGATCTGTTAAATATTTCACAAAGATCTTATGTGTGCTCCTTGGAAATATTTTTGGTAATACTTTTCTCATTAGATGTTGTTAATGCCAATTTGGTTTTTTTAAAGAAAAAGACATTTTTAATGAAAACCTTAATTACGTTTTTTAATTAAGGTTTAATAATTGAAGTATCTAGATGCTAATCTATCAGAATATTTTTTTCTAGCTTTTTAACATCGTGGTAATTAATTTACAGGAGGTAATAGAGAGGACGATGAAAAGGCGACAACGGCAAGAATGGGAAGCACGCAGGTGGGTAAATGGGTTTTCCTTAAGTTGCTTCTCTCTTTTTCATTCATTCTTTGATTGAAGTTGTGTTAAGAATGCAAACACAAGATACCAAGCTGTGATTTGCAAGATGCTTTAGTTGTAATTTTGTTTAGAAAGTTGAGAGAGATCTTTAGTACAGAAAAATAAAAGGTTTAAATGGAGGAAATTGTAAATAGTAATTTAAAATTTGAGTACAAATAGCTGTAATACTCCTATCTTGTCTGTCTTGGGATGAAGTTTGTCTTTCTGTCTTTTACTTTTACAATCCCTTTGTAGTCAATAGGAATGAGCAGGAACAAATCTGATAAAATGGGATTTGAGGAATAGTGATATAAAGAATCTTTTCTTCTTGCTTTATGAGTACATTTCAGTGTGGTTTCCATATTGTTACTATAGTCTAATTGCCTTGCAGATAAACCATTTCTAGACCAAGTTTAATATTTTTAATTGCTAAAATGAAATTTAAATAATAATAGTTTCTGGGTTATATTTTTAATTGGCTCCGATGACCAGTTCACCACTCAGTTAAATGTGAGTTTTTTTCCCCCATTTTAGACGAGAAATTCTTTTTGATTACGAACAGTATGAATACCATGGGACCTCAGTAAGTATAAACTGTTTGCCATAAAACATCAAGGTGACAGTGTAAAGGTAATTAGACAATATCCAATAATATATAAATCCATTACAATTCTATAATTAATAATACTATTCAATATTATTGCATCTCACTATGTTTCTATCTTATTTATATATATATATAAACTGCATCATATATATACAAGTAGTTTAACTTAGTTTAAGATTTTATGGGGTTTTTTTTAGATCTTTGCAAGGGTATCTATCTATTTACAAAACACTGTCACAAAAAGACTTGAGCATGTAGGGAGGTTGTCTTTCAGTGTCAGAATATCCCAAACATAGCACTTAGGACATCTAACTGTTCTTTCTGTCATTTGACCTCTCTGATTATTTATATTTTATTAAGTATTTGCTTTATATATAATGCAGGTTTACAGAGTTCTCTAGAATATTTTTCTTTCTACTTAGTATCTTAGGAAGAAGCTGGCAGATTGTCAGACTCCAGGCTGATTTCCAGGCCTTTAGTAACATGCTGGTACTTGGCAGATTGAACTGTTGTATTTGTTTGGTGAACTGTGTCTTGTGTTCATTTGGCTTTTTTGCTTCTCCCTCTTGTAGTCTGCGATGGTGATGTTTGATCTGGCATGGATAATGTCTAAGGACCTGAATGACATGTTGTGGTAGGTTTCCATCATTATTTTTAGTAGAGATTGGAAGCTTAAACCTGTTGCAAAGACAGGCAAGATTTCCCAAGATTATTTGGTTTCACTATGAGATTCCAGGTTTTTTTTGGGAGTGGATGCTTGTCTTCAACTAGAGGACGCATCTGTGTAAATTAATTAAAGGCAACAGCAGATTTTGCATGGAAGAAGAGAGAATGATGCTGGATGTGTATGTCTGAAAAAGAGGGAATAATGGTCGATAAATTTGTTATTAACTTCTCTGTACTGCTGGTAAACAATGTTTCTGATTTGTTCTCTTACATACTTAGAGGGTTATATATAATATACTCTGTTGGAATATTTGTTGATTTAACTTTGTTTTCTATTTCTTTTTTTCAAAAAAAAATTAGGTGGGCTATTGTTGGCCTAACAGATCAATGGGTCCAAGATAAAATAACTCAGTAAGAAACTTTTTTTAAAAATTATCTTTTTTGTTATTATTCTTCCTCATTTATTTGTCTATCTTTTAAAATTTTATTTTTGGGAGTAGCCAGCAGCAATTAGTAGAGATCAGGAAACACAAGGGTATTATAACAGACATAAGTAATTAACAGTGATATGAAATATATTAATGCCTGAATGTGATCTGTTGCCTTCCAAGAATAGGAATATATATCTTTAAAATTACTTTTTATTATTTAGAATTTTTAAGCTAACTTTTTTATTTCGTTTCACAAAATTATAAATCAGTCACTTCTGATCTGTGAGGAAATCATGTTTAATGGTAGTTTACCTAAGCATGAACTCGATACAGTTTTATTTAAGGAAAAAACTTTTGTATATTCTGTATCCTCCAAGTTCCTTTACAGTTTTAGTTAACAAGTTTCAGATTTTATTTTCTCTTTTTTTTTTGTTATTTCTTATTAGATATGAATAGAATTCTACTATCACATGTGTAGACTTTAATTCTGGTGTTATATTTTTACTAATACATGGACATTTTAAAAGAGATAAATGTAATAAGTAACTGATTCCATTGGTCAGTCTATTGTTTGTTTTGGGAGTTTTTTCTTTGTTTTAATTGCCTGGGTAAAAAGATGAATATTGAAAAAACATTATTTAACGAGTTGGGAGGGTTTAAAAATGTATCTACAGATTTCATGCTGCCGACTTTAGGAAGCATTTTTATTTTCTTGCAGTCAGAAACAAAAATTCCCAGGCAGAAAATGAAGGGGCAAAGTTGTTTTTGTTTCAGAATGAAGTACGTGACTGACATTGGCATCCTGCAGCGCCACGTGTCTCGCCACAACCACCGCAACGAGGACGAGGAGAATTCCCTGTCCATTGACTGCATGAGGATTGCATTTGAATACGAGTATCCTTAAAGAAGGGCTGGGGAAAATGCACACTTACACCTCTGGTGAACCCCTCTTTTCCCTTTTATCTAGGGGGAAAAATAATCCCAGCACCATCTCTGCTGAGAATGGAAATAAAATAAAGGGAAACCCGAATGTTTTGTGCACGAATCCCTCTTTCAGCAGCTCGTGGGGCTTCAGTTCAGCTTTACCTTTCAGAACTGGTTACAAGCCAGCATTGCTGCTCTTGTGGTCCATCACCTGAGCTCCTCACTGCATTTTATGCAGCACAGACATGCAGTGTGTAAGGGCAGCTGAAGCCTTTCCTGGCTGTGGAGTTTGCAGGGTCAGGGGATGTCTGTGTTTGCAGCTGTTGGCCCTAACTCCTGCTCAGCCTGCGCCTGGCACTCTACCAGCACTGGTCTCTCTACGAGAGTCTCTGTAACACCTCCTACACCTCTGCCAGCCTCAAGCTTTGGTCTGTACAAGGGCAGAAGAGGCTCCAGGAATTTTTGGCTGACATGGGGTGAGTTATAAAAATCTGGATATTTTTTTTTTTTTCAGTGACTTACAGGAAAATATTCCGAATACAGCTTGCAAGTACTCAAGGTGTTGGTTGTTAAATATGATTGTGGGGCTCTGAGTTACACAGCTTGTGTATTGGTTTACAGGGAACACTTGCTGTATGCCTTTATGGAATGGCAGCTCAGTAAAGTAACCTCTGCTTCCTTGCAGCTACTTTTCAATGACTAAAAAAATGAATGTATGTAAGTTTAGTCAGGCTTAACCTTGTCAAATTATCCAATCATTTTAAAAGTCCTATGAGAAAAAGGGAGAATACTTGTTTCTTCTGGTGTACCTGTCCATGAATCTTTTCCTTCTGTTCTTAGTTTGCCCTTGAAGCAAGTGAAACAGAAGTTTAATTCCATGGACATGTCTTTGAAAGAAAATCTGCGGGAGATGATTGAAGAATCTGCAAACAAATTTGGGTAAATTGTTTTAAATACAAAAGTTTTCTTTGAAAATAGTTTTTAATTAAGCTCAAATATTTTTCTACTAAGAAGATCTAATATGTTGCTTTTAAAAATATTATTCTTAGATTGACAAAGTAACACTAGATAAGTTGCAAATGTTAGGATAAGGTTTTTCTTTGTGTTCTTAAGATTAACATACTGGGAAGACAGCTGGTCAGTGTTGATAATGTTAATAAATTTTCCTGGGTTTATTTCATTTTGCAGAATGAGAGATTTACGAGTTCAGACTTTCAGCATTCACTTTGGCTTTAAGAACAAGTTCTCAGCAAGTGACATAGTTTATGCAACAACTTCTCTCATGGAGAACATAGAGAAAGAGGGGCCTGAAACAACTAATTTCATTAAGGCTTTGGACAGTCTCTCCAGGTACTGAAAACATGCCTCTGCAGTATTTTTCAATTTTATTTAGGGAAATGTATTGGGATTATGGATCTAAAACACGAACTGTTGCTTCATAAGCTATTGAAAAAAATCAAAATATCCCTGTGAATAGTGTTTAGATATAATTTTTATATGAAAAACTTTATTTTACTAAGGAAGTGTCTATTTTTATTCTTTTTGTTGCAGGGGTAACCTGGACAAGCTGCACCAAGGGCTGGACCTAGCCAAAAAGCAGCTCCGTGCCATTCAGCAGACAGTGGCCAGCTGTATTTGCACCAACCTTGTCATTTCTCAGGGACCATTTCTCTATTGCTCCCTCATGGAGGTCAGAATTTTGTGGTTTTGGGTTCTCATTTGACTCTCATTTTTGATTAAATCATCCTCAAATAACAGTTTCCCTACGTGCCTTGCACAGCAAGAATTACTCTGTTAGAAAAAACCAATTCCTCTGTGCTGTGCTGCCTGTGATGGGTCAATATTGACATTGCTCTGAACTCCCCAAAGGCAGACTCAGCCCTCACGAGGGGCAGAGGGCTTTGCTGCAGAGCTGGGTGAGCTCAGCCTCCTGTATTGTCATGGTTCTTGTTAGTGTTTGAGCCACACAAAGCTTCTAGGCTTGCCAGTAGATAATAAAAGTGACTAAGTGTAAGAATCATCTTGTGTTATAATTGAAATAATTCTTCTTTTCCTAGGGCACACCAGATGTGAAACTGTTTTCCAAACCAGTGTCTCTATGTCTGCTTAGTAAATACTTACTGAAATCATTCGTTTGCTCTGTAAGTAAATCAAAACCATTTGACTCACAAACTTCTGGCTGGTGTAGTACTTACTGTCCTCTCAGATACTTGCAGCTGATTATTAAAAGCATTTTAGGAAACTATTAATAATTTTCTGCTGATTGATTGGATGATTTTAGCATATTTGTGAATGCTGCTCTAGGGAAGATACCTCTTTGAAGACTTCATAGCATTGAGTTTTCTTCAATAAGATAATTACAAGCTAAACATTTGTGCAATTTTCTAAGTTTTGAGGGAGTACATCACTGAAATTTCTTTTAAATAATTCTTAAAAGGAATGACTTTTACTGTAAGGAACAAGTGGATTAAGAGATCCTGTAAAGAAATCACCTTCTGCTGAACTGCAGAATATCTGTATTCTTAGGTTTTGTAAAGCTATCTCACATGGAGAACTGATATTAAATTGCCTTCTGAGCCTTGTGTGACACAGAAGCTTTCTGCCTTCCAGACCAAAAACAAGCGTTGCAAGCTGCTGCCCCTGGTCATGGCTGCACCCATGGATGTTGAACAGGGAACTGTGATCATGGTGGGGATTCCTCCAGAGACAGAAAGCTCCGACAAAAAGAAGTAAGCAAAGAGTTTACAAGTTCTAAACCTGTATCTGAAGCAAATATATCTGTCCTGTACCTGTTTAACACTGTTATGTTCACTTGAATTGTATCCTTCTCAAAAACACACCTTCTGCATACAGTGGTGCATGAGGCACACTGAGAGAGGATACAGATCTTCCAGACCTTCCTTGGAAGGTTTTTTCTTTTCCTTCCCTCTTACAAGAGGGGAAATAGCTCACTCTGTGGCCCATGACTTCAGTACTCAAAGCCTCCAATGTAAAGATTTTTGCACGTGAATAAGCGAGGCCTTGAATACAGGGCACCTGTAAAAACATCTGGAAGCCATTCCCACCTCTCAGCTCAGCCAGGGAAAAGTTCCTTGCTTCTACCTTAGTAAACATCCCTTCTGTGACGCTCATTAGTATGTCTGCTCCTGCCTCAGCTTTTTTGGAAGAGCCTTCGAGAAGGCTGCGGAGAGCACCAGCTCCCGGACGCTGCACAACCACTTCGAGATGTCGAGTGAGTAGCGGGGCCCGCAGGGGGCGGGCCGGGCTCGGGCCGGGCTGGCAGCGCTGCCTCTGCTGCCGGAGCCACAAACCTCCCGGCTCGGCTCTTTGAGACCGGCCTGCATGTTGCCCATGTCACTTTACAGTCCACCATGTTATGTGTGAAGCTGTTAAATGTAGCAGCCAAACCAGGCATGGTATTGATGAGCCACTCGGGCAGTGAAATCTCCCACGTGCTTGGAAAAGAGACAGGCTTTTTTAATAGTATCTATTTATCTGTGTGTGTCGAACATACACAGAAATATTCTTAGATTTAAGAAGTGCCTGCTCTATTGTGGAGTGAGCACCTACAAATTAGTTTGCTAATATTTAGGGCACAAAATAAACATCGTCCTTGGCGTTTTGTCCAAATAGCTTCTCCTTCTTAAAGGTGAGTAAGAATATAAGTTGGTGTATTCAGGTTTATTGTTCTTCAAGTGTGTCATCTGGTATATCTTTCAGCTGTTTGCATCCTGTAATAAAATATTTCGTATTTTAGTAATTGAATTGAAAACAGAAGATCGGAGCAAATTTCTGGATGCACTCATTTCTCTCTTGTCTTAAAGGTAAGACACTATAAGGATTAATTTAAAAAATATTACAAATCAAGTAGCCTGTTACTATCTGTAGAATGTTTTTTTTTAAATGTGGCAACTTTTAGTGAAAATATAAATTGAAGCTAAGAGTTTCTTACAAAGGCAGATATTTTCCTTTGGAGCAGGAGGCAGCAGAAAATGTAGAAGCAAAATGTTTTCTTCATTAAGAGATTTATTTAAGTTTCATCATCTATCAGCTTCTCTTTCATTGTTTTTAACTTTTTGTGGTCTTTTAACTTAGGGTGGAAAAAGAGCATCTGTTTGTATTGTGAGAGAAATGGCATTATTACCTAATTATGGCTGATGCTGTTACATTAAATTCTGGTGACTTGAGCTTGAGCTCAGGATGGAATTTTGACCACAGCAGTGCCACTGGCTTTGATGTTAATAGAGAATTTGCATTTTTCTTTCCCAGTGTTAGAGTTGTAGCCTAGGTTAGTGTGTAGTTTTTATTGGGAACACAGATGGGGACACAAGACTTTGTTTTAATCGTCACAAGTAGCTTCACACTAGTTCAGAGCTGCTTGTTAGACAGCAGAGGCATGCATGGCTTGCAGGATTTCCACATCCATTTGTGTCCTTACACTTTGACTACTGATTGTTTTGTCTTCTGCTCTCGTTATGCAGTGGTGCCTTTTGGCTCCTTGTGCTGGAAGCTGAGGATGGGACCCTCTGAAATTATTTTGGCTGTTCCAAAGTTCATGGTGCTGCAGTTCTGGTGTTTCTTAGGTACCAGTACAGGCCTGGACTGGTGTTTTTATGCCTTTTGGGAGGTCAAAAGGGTTTTGATCTCAGCACAGAGGTATTGAGCTCTTCTTTTTCTAAACATCCCACCCTGGTAATGGGAAAAGCTGTCACCTGGTATTTGTATGTTGGATTTCTGTATATCAAGCCTGTTTTTATTAGTAGACATATTCTTGTGATGTTGTTGACTGATAACAAAAAATAGGTTTTAAAGTTCCATATTTATATTACTATTCAAATGTGCTTTTTAAATTGTCTTTAATGATTTTTATTTTTTTACTCAAACTATTTGAAACTCCTTGAAGTTCTAGGATGTTGAAAATGTATGTTAGTATCATCAGACTGAAGTCTTGTAGTTTAATTGAAAGACTTGTTTTGTGAGAGGAGTTTTAGGATTTTAGGGTTTTTAAAATCCAAATACTGAGTAACTGCCAAATACCAAATGAAAAATCCAGGGAATGCCAGTGTCAGTGAAGCCTTTTTAGTCGTGCATTGTGACACGCTATTGTCACTTGTAGCTTGACTCTGGGAACAATTTTCCTGGAAGGAGGCTGAAGTACTATGATAATTCTGTGTAGACTGTGGCACTGTAAATACTGACAGAGTAGCTTATCCTGTTCCATAGCAGATTTCATTTTGCTGTGGTGATGAAATGTCCTGTTGGCCTCACCCTGCTGTGTATATGTGTACATGTGGAATGCTCTTCTACTTGTAATGTTTGCTTGAATTCACTGTGACTTCAATGTTTTCATGTATTATAACGAATACAATGAGGTTTTGTATCATTACATCATTCTTTGTACATATTTTAATACAGATTAATTTAATATTAAATATGATTTAAATGTAGCCAACAGAAACCTAATTAAACTATCTATTTTTATTCAAAAAAAAACTTGGTTTGGGTTTTTTTAAAATTTTTTCTATGTTGTCATCTTCTCTGAATACAAATCCCTGTGCCAAGCTGGGATGGCCAAAAAATTGTGCTTTCTTAGCTAAAGCATTGATTCTTACCCCTTTTCCTATTTCTCTTTAGGAAAAAAGAAAATAAGGGATGTTAAAACTTCCTTGTATGAAAGGCTTACCTGGTGTGTGGCAGATTGATTGTGGCAATAACAGCCACAGGGGGAGGCCAGTGGGCTTTGGTCAGCTCTTGGCCTCTCTAATGTCAGAAGCAGGGACTAGGGAAGGGTAGAGAAACAAGGCAGTTGCATTGGAGGCTTCCTCCCAGACACAAACAAGTGCTGTCCCACTCCTTGTGCTCCAGGCGTCCTGAGCCACGAGTGGTTTCTGTGTATTTGGTCACTGTCAGCATTGTCTGGGAATCTGGATTCACTTCCTCCCAGATCCTTGCAGAATTCTAGCCTGTGCAGTATTTTGTGGGGAGTAGATCTGCAGCCCAGCTACACATTGTATGAAAAACTACAACCCCGTGGAACAGTGTAATAGTGTTGATTGTTTTGATAACTGGAAGTTAAAATCTCTACAATTATTTCTAAGCAAACTATTTTGCAAAGATTCATTATTTTTACTTTCTGTCGTAAGATTTATTACAAAGAAATATTCCTGGGTTGAATATTGGAAGACAGTAGGGGGTTTTGCCTTGATCTACAGCAGTATGTGTTTTTATGCTTTGGTACTTTGATGAAAATACAGTCCTACAACAACAGGAGCTCTAGTTCATGAGCCATATCAAATTTAGCTGCAGTATCTGCTGTTTCTTCCCACCCTTCCCTGTGACTACTCTCTTAGAGCCTGCTGCTCTGCCTTTATGGCAGAAGCAATAAATCAGAGGTATTTCAGAATGTGATGGTTGTAGCTGCTCTATCAGCAATCTGAGTTTACAATAGTAAATAGGAATCATCACTTGTAAACCTGACAGGATCTGAGAGAGCCACTGCAGTCTTAAATTGCTGAATGGTTTGCAGGAGAGCTGGTTGATTGTTTATTTAAATCCTATGTACTCCAGAGAACTTAGGTAGGAAAAGTACTTTAGAATTGTCATGTTTGACCATCTTTGATGCTTCAGATTCACTTTTCCCACTCCTGTTTTCAGGACAATATTTCCAGTGGTCACCTGTCGAGAAATACAAGAGAAATAAAACTTTACATCACTCTAATCATTAGTCTGGAGTACCCCAGTTGTAAAATCCAGAAGAGGAAGTTTTAAAATCAGTCTCTTTTGTACAGAAGTTCTTTGAAGATGGTTTTGTTGAGTTGAATTGGCCTCTCAGGGCGTGCTAACTTGTAAAGAGGGGAGCAGTACAGAGCAGTACTTAGTAAAAGGGAAACGTAGTAATCACAAGTGAGGAGGAATCAAAACATAAAACACCAGGACTGTTCTCACAGCAATAAACAGCATCATTTGTTGATTTTATGTGTACATCTGTCAATCAATGGCTTTGATTCCCTCACAGAAGGAATATTCTTGAAAACATTCCTCTCAAATTTCCTTTGTGAGTAAGTCTGGCTTGCGGGAAAGAAAGCAATGAAATGTTTGTTTCTTTAAATGGAAAAATTGAAATCCCTCTTGGCACTCATGTACCATTGTTGGCTTCAAGGTGGTACTAAAAGTTCCCTTGGAGCAGATTCAAGAACTGAAAAATGTGCTGCCCAGGGTGGAGCTCAAAAATGCCACCTTTATGTACAAACATTTGGGTTATAAACACACACTTAGCAGGAAATATTGCAGAACATTCACTAGGGAAAGAAAATCGTGAGAGCTTTTTATTTCAGACTGGATGCCGTTCTTTTAAAGCATTTGACTTTTGTTATTCAGAAGGTGGCAGAATTAGAGAAGAAATGCAAAGGTCAAACATGTTGAGAATAGGCAGGAAATCCCTAACTTCATGGTACCTAAACCCATGACATCCCTGGGTCTGACAGAGCAGGGAATGTGAGTTTCCCAGTCACTGCTGCTGTGTGATAGAAAAATTTGGACTTCTTGTGCCCCCTCAAGGCAGTCCTGGCTGCTGGGTTGTTATCCTGGCGTGGGTTACCTTGACTTGTTCTCTGCTCCCATGGTGTGTATCTGGCCAATACACAAAGATCTCAATAAGCAGAGATAAAGGCTTGTCTGGTGATGTGATATCACAACAAGCATTTAGCAGAGTTGCTGATGCATGCTCTTCCCAATGAGCTGAAGGCTCTCAAGTCATTCTTAAATCAGAATTAGAACCAATCCCATAGGAATTTATGGGCAAACCTAATCATATAATGAACTAAACTAAGGTGAAATGTATACATAAGCTGTATCACAGCATAGTTCCTCCCAGTGCTGGATCTGGGTTTATTTTATTAAGAGATCTGGGGATTTTTTTATTCCTTGGTTCAACAACATCGTTCTGTGAAGCCTTTGCCACTTGCTTAAGAACTGAGATGACTTCTCTGGGTATTCCTTCATGTTGATGACTAGGTTGCCTGGTTTATACAAGTAGCATGACATTCTGGGTGTTTTGCTTTCTTTTCAAAACCAGTTTTAATTGAGATGATTCCTTTCTGGCCCTTGCTAAAGAGATAAATGCTCCCTTACAACAAAAGAGTGCTGATTTTATAGACTTAGAGTCACCTCTTCTCGTTGCTGCAGCTTGTCTGTGTTTCCAGTCCCTGTGGTGTTGGTGTCTCTTTCCACTGTTTAGCTCAGTGGAATTTACTTTCATTTAATCATTCATTTGCAGCATGTCAGTGGAAAATCGGAGGTACCTGCCATTGAATTGGAAAGAATTCACAAGGACAGTCAGCTCTTAGGATGTTTTTATTTTCTGAAAGGAGTCACCAAGGATCTCTCAAAATAAATATGCCATTAATAATGATCTGCTGTCTGATCTGAAAGTCTAACTGGCTCAGTAGCCTGGAAGGAAGGGGCACGTAAAATGGTGTTTTCTTTAGACACCGGTGTGGTCAGTGTAGTAATTCAGGACTCGAATAGCAAGGATACAGCATGCTCTGGATCAGGCATGCTCTGAGCTCTGAGATTACCTTCCTGAGCCCTGGCTAAGTTCCTCTTCTGAGACCATGCACTGACCAAAATTGTCCCCTCCCTATTGTACAGGATGACATTCATCTTTAAAAAATTAGCATTATGATTTTTTTCCTGAGGTTGCTGTGCTTCCTTCAGGGAGGTCTCTTAACTGGAAATGGCTTTGTTATATCATATGGAAGCTGTTCAAATTAATAAATTAAATTTTTTTTAAAAAATCGATGCTCTCCAAAGAGTTCTGGGCTTTTCCAGTGGTAACTGCCAAGTTCAAAGAAACTCAACAGAGTCTTTGGCTATGTCCAGCTAATTACTCGTGCGGGGGCAGACTGTCTTGGGAGCTTTTTCTTTTTACAGGATCTCAAATTTGAAAAGTTGTTGCCCTACAATGGAAACAAGATCTCAACAGCTCCACAATTAATTACTAACTGTAATATAATTCTGCAACCTGATCCTTTAGCTGAGAGCTGTGGTGTTTCATGGTGCCATTTGGTATGTGCCACACTGCTCAAATAATTGCTTTCTAAACAGAGCCAGGGCTTGTTTAGTGTTTAATTTACACTGTCCATGTTTGCCTCAATTACACAGTCATTGCTTACTAGGTTAAATCAATATCTAGTGTTCAGATATATGCAGATTTCTAGAGATCCAATTTTGTCTATAATTGAGAGTTCAGGTAACTATCTAGTACCATACCAGATTATCACCCAACACTGATTGTTGTATTTTCCTTGGGAAGTTTAAGATGTTGTCTGTCATCTCAGCCTTTACTTTCTCACTTGCCAAAATCTTCATGGCTGAAAACATTTTCTGCTTTAAAAATATAAAACCTGGTATGCTCGTCATTATTTATAGCTCCTGTCAGTAAAATGCATTACCCTCCAGGGTTAATGGCTCTGCAAGCGTGTGCTATCAGAACAGCACCATTTCTGGACTGTGTAAAAGTTACATTTTGAAAAATTAAGCACAATCCTTTAAAGACCTGTATGCATATATTGTAAAGCACTTGTGGAATTTCCCAGATGTGTCTGTTTTAGGGAGGGAAATACTGTCCCCCTAAAACATTCTGAGGAAAAGCCAAACAGTTTTTCCCTCTCTGCCTGCCTGTTTTCTCTCCTTGTGAGATTTTTCTGCCTCTGTGTTATCTGCTTCTAACGTTAAGCAAAACTGCCTCCCATTCTTCCTACCAAAGGACTGAATCTCCCTCCAGTGTTTAGGTTTCTTTATCCTGTTATTGGGCTGCAGTTTGTTCACACCCACAAAAACAGCATACATGGGTGTTGGATTTGGTTACCTGCTTTGCAAATCCAGTGTGTGCTGTTTCATGAAGAAGGGGAAGAGTATTGTTGTTTCAGCTGGTTCCACTTGCTGCGCAGCCATGTAAGTAGATCAGCTGATATCACTGTTAAGGACAGAGTAATTAAAACAATAACCTAATGAACATATCCTTTTTATGAGACTTTTTCCTTGCAAAAGCTACTGAATTCTGACTCATTTTTCTGACTCATACTGAATTGCTGGCTCCCGTTGTAGAATATCCCCTTAGAAAAGTCCTTGAGCGTAGCACACTGTGTCAAAGGGACAGAGCTTTCCAACTGTTGCCTACAAAACTGAGAAGGGGACCTGAAAAGGACTGAAAATGACAGGGTGAAGTACAAAAATAGAAAATAAAGAACTAAGAGGAAAAGAGAGACTGAGTAACAATAGAGGGTGAGCAGTAAATCCGGTTTGCCTTTCCAGCTCAGGAAGGTGTCTTGGAATCTGTGTTTCAGGGCACCCACTGGGTGGTCACCAGAGCTCTTTGAGTGTGTGAAATGAAATGGAAAACAATAGCTCAGCAGCAATTGCTTTTTTCCCTCTGATGAGGTGTTCCTTGAATTGCCAGCACGACTCCTGCTTGATTTAGCAGTGAATACAAGCAGGCATTTCCTGAAACGACAGCACTACATGGCGCTGTTAGAAATGCTAAGTGAAAGGTTCTGCTGTGAATAACCGGGGAAAGGGAATAAGATACGGGAGTGTGTCCCACTAAACTGTCTGTGCAACAAAAGAGAGAATGAAATGCAGCACAGCTGCACAGGGGTCATCTGCCCAGTCTGAAAACCCTCATCTCATTCCACAAAGAGGTGATAGGAGCCAACGAGATCTGTTTGGAAGGGATACACCCTTTTTGGAAGAGATGCCTCTTGGTTAGAAGCTAAAGCCAGCATTGTTGTCTTACTAACTTGTCTTCTTTTTATTTTAACTCGTATTATCTAATAAACTCTCAACTATCTCGATTCTCATGAGGAATTTTTGCCAGTAAATGTAGATATTGTCTGTGTTCTGGGCCGGTATCCCATTCTGACAATTCTCTATGTATGTATATATCTGCTTACTCATGTGTTCCATTATCTCCAACAACCAGTAAATTATTCCTTTCAGAGAGGGTATCTTCTCTGAGCCTTTCAAAGGTACAAATACAGTGTATGGCTCCAAGAGTACTGCACTGACTTGGCAGAAACTATTCAAGAATCACTGCTACCCCTCCTCCTCCCTGATTACGGCCCTTAGGAGAGAAATGTGATGATCCCTCATTTTTTTTGTTATTCAGCACATTTTTGTGGTCTTTTCTTTTATTAAACTTTGTATTTCCTCTTTGCCTCACCTTCTTCCTTCATCAGGATGGATGTTAGAGAGTGCCTCATGCAAATGCACAGGGAGACCCAAAAGGACATTACTGTGACAGAGTAATTAGTTATTAGCTAAGCAGTATTTAATCTCATCTCATGCCTTTATATTTAGTCACTTGTGCTGGTTTTATCCAGTGTCCAATCGCTCATAGTAGTTCTCTCCTTTTGTTTTTAGAATAAAAAAACTTGTACATTGCTGAGATCAGTTTTAAACCCTCCCAGAGTCCAGGGCATTCCAGGGCATTCACCACCTTACCTAAACATGTGTTATGTGTACTATTTTCTAGTCTGTTAAAAAAATTCTTTCCTGTTGTACTTTCAGCTTGGGTGCGATCATTTAGTTAATTGTAGTTCTACATTTGCATTTTAAGTTAATTGAGCTCTTTAGTCTTTGCTTCTGCCCTGGATATGTTCATTTCCCTTTCCAGGCTCTCATTCCTGTTCACTGTTTATCAGTGTGCAGTGTCTGTGCTTTCACTGTCAACTCAGACACTCAGTTTGGTGCCTACAGCAGTGTGGGGTCTTACCCCACTTTGCTCATTATAAAGCACTAACATTATGTCTCTCCTTTCTCTTCCTTTGAGTTAAGACCCTTCTGTTTGATTCAAACTTCCTTGCAAGGTCGCAAAGTGAAGTTTCACAGCAGTTTAAGAGTTTCTGCATCCTGCTGGCCCATGTTATGAGGCCAAGACAGACCTAAGACATTTTGATTTAGAAGGATTGCAGTTTGCCCTTTCCTTCACAAGCTGAATTCCTGTGTAGCAACAGGTGCTAAAACTGAAATTCTCGATTTCTTATTGTGACATGACTCAGATTTCAGTAACTCTATTAAGGGGAAAAAACTTGGTCTTACAATTTAGCACCCCCTCCCACCCTGTCTTTGAAATGGGCTTGTTTTCTACACACCAGTGGAGTTCAGTATTTGCCCTGCAATCTGCCAGAGGCCATTTCTGCAAGGCTGTGAATACATTTTGCCAGAAAGCCAAAAAATCTCCAACCTTGTGAGAGAGGCCAGGAGAAAAAGGGATTGCTCTTCCCACCACCAATGATCAACCTTTAGGACAGATGTCAGTAACTGCTTCAGAGTGTGAAATGATCATCCAGGTATGAAGTCAGGATTGCTGTACTGAACTAAAAGTGCAGGTTCTAAAGAATGTAATCAGCTCTGCAGGAATCTGGGCAGGATGCCATGGATAATAGCTTTCCTTTTAGGAGGGACACTCCAATGATGATATGGATGTTTTAAATAGTTGTGGTCATTAATAACCTCAGGTAGACGAGAAGTCTCTTTTAATATTATCCAAACAACAGCATTTTACCCCTAGAGTCTCAGTATGGTATTGGCTTCTGGGAATATCCACTATCTATAGTTGCAGAATAACTGCTTTAATGATGTCTTTGTTTAATTTCTTACTAGTGGAATTCCCACCCAATGGAACTCTCTCTTTCTCCAAACTTCAGCCCAATCCACATTGTTACAGTAGACAAAGATTATATTTATGGGGAAACTAGTTCCATATGCCTGAAAAGGGGCATTACTGTGTCTTATACTTTTCTGAAAAACTGAAACTCCTCTTCCAAGGCACAAGCTGTTGGAGTTAAGATTTTATAAAACTGAGGGGTATTTGGGTGCATAGATAGTCTCAACTGGTCAAGACAAGAAAATCAGGAGAAAATGGGACGGCCTAAAAATAATTTAAGGGTTCAAGAACATAATGGAATTCAAGTAGATGATAAATTTTTAAAACTTGCTTTGTATGTCAACATTTTGAAATGTCAACAGTATAACAAAAATAAAGTAGATGTAAACAGTGAAATGTATTATGTTGCTTGGATCTTGGCAGTCACTTCCAATGAAATAATAGCAGGAAATTATAGAGGAAAAAAATGGTGAAATCATTCTGTAGTCATTGGGTATTCATGTGAGTCTTCTGTGTCGAGATAACACTTGGGTTTATTTGTATTATAGAATGAAAGATTGCTGTTATAATTGGAAACTGTTAAAGGTTTTGTAGCTCAGGCTAAAGGTTATCCAGGCTGCTGCAGCAGATATCCTAATTCTAACAAAAGATATACAGTAAGGACAGAACATTATAACTGGAAGAGTAACCTAAAAATATACATAGTGCAAGAATTCTGCTGTGCTAGGCACTTGTTAGAGCTGATAAGAATTGGTGATTGGTGTTTTTTGTCCAAATTCTTCAATTATGTGAAGGTATATTGAAACTGAATCCTACCATTTTGAGATTTCACATATGTTCTTGTCAGGCAGTGCCAATATTTCTTTCCTGAGTGATCTTTTATGCCCAAGCCTAAATTCTCTTAAGGTTTAACCTTCTGTGGAAGTGTTCTGATAACAAACACAGTTAATGCTAATGAGTTATGTATGAGTGTAACAGAGGGGAATCAATTCAGCTCAGAATGTGTCTGAGAGTGGGAACAGAGCCCAGAGGCACCCACATATGGTTAGATTAATTGTCAGAGTACCTGGCATGGGATCAAGAGGAATGTCACTCAGAGCTCTGTCAGCTAACCTGCTTCGTTGGAACTGTAGGAACAAACACAGCTGAAACCCAACATGCATTTACCATTGCAAACTGGTTTTGCCCCCAGATAAAAATTGTTGTTTTGGGATCTGGTTTTGTGCATCTCCTAGCTTTTAGTGCATTGGTTCAACCCATGAAAATCTTCTGCTTATCTTGAAAAACCAAAAAATGTTCCACACACAGCACAGCCGGTGCTAAAGACCTAGAATGTGCACGTGTGTAACTTACCTCCTTGCAGGAGCTTGCTAGCCAGCAGTGAGAGATGGACAGGATGATACAACTGGCACAGAGCTCACAGCTTGCTCACTGGATCAGAGTCATTTTGGGAGGGTTATCTATTGTGTGTCTGGAAAGATCAGCTATTTTAAACATTTACTTTTGTTCTCCGCTGTAAATAAACATGAACAGACTTCATCTCGTCTATTTTGTTTGTGTGCACCAGAGCACCTCCCTGGGCCATGCAAAGCCTCTGCCTGGCTGCTGCAGCCTGGGGGATCCACCAGAAGGGAACATCCCTGAATTTGGAGCTGAGGTGTAGTAAGGAATGGATCCACTGCTATTGCTGTACATAGGAGCACTGAGGCACTTCATCATGCCTAAACTAAGGCTATTTTACTCCAAAAGAAGGAGTAACGTGTGTGGATGACATATCAACTGAGCTTCAGGGACACCTTGTACCTGCTATGAATACCCTGCCAGCTGCTGCCAGGGCTTTAATCAGTGTGAGTGCCTTTTGCCATTCAAGATGCTCTAAGGAGGATCAGAGTAAAAGATGCAGCTTATTTTATTTTTTGCCTGGTTTTCTAAATGGTCAAAGTTCTTCTGTACTGGGTATCAGTACAGTACTTTGTCCTTTCTACAAAGTCCTTCTGTACTGGGTATCAGAGGTGGTCTTGTCATTTACTCTCCATAATTAATGTAATGAGATTTGTGTGCCTTGTTGAAAAGGCTGTGGCTTGTGGAGTAAGGTATGTTTCCCTTGCTTTTTCCTTTTGTAGCCCGAGACCAAAACAGCTGGATAGTAGTCTCAAGGCTAATTCTTCTTTTGCTTTAATCAGTGCTGTATCTACAGTACCCCATGCTGTATGATTCTATTGTTCTCAAATCAAAAAGCTAAAGCCAGTAGTTCAGTTAATGCACCAGTTCATTCTTGTCAGGATGGTTGACATCCAGACTCATTCCTATACTCATTTTCCTGTATCACTTTTCGAACAGACTCTGATGCTGATGAGTATTTTCACATTGGAAGTGGTGAAGTTTGTGTGATTTGATCCCCCATTATCCGGAGCTTATTTGGATAGGGTGGCCAGCAACCCAAGCCATAGGTGCCAGTTTCAGAGAGGCAAAGCTCTCCCTCAGGGCAGTAGATGAGTGGCCAGGGTGCAGCTGGGCTCGAGCATGATGAGAAGATTGGCATGAGCCCTGGGCAGATGCCTTCAGCACAACACTGGTGTTTCCATGCTGAGTCCTACTACTCCTTACCTTTCTCTTTCCCATTTTGGATTGAATCCACATGGTGAGCTTTGGAAGGAGGGGAAAGCTCGGTGTTGTAAACAAAATCCCCAAATGCCACAAACAAAGGACACTGCTCAATTGATGTCTCAATCTGTGCTTAAGAAAAAGGTGAAGCAAGTCTTGTGTATCCAAGCAACTGTAAAGCCTCCACTGTTACCGTGGGAGGTTTTGTCAGTGATGCAGTGGTTGAAGTTCTCCCTTTCTTCTAGCTGAGGATTGTAATAGGTAGAAAAAGGAGGTTTCTAGACAGAGGGCTTATTGCTGCAGAGTCAGCAAGGAACAGTCTGGAGCAGTCACACACACACACACAAACAAGGGTCTGATCAAAATAAAAATGATAGAAGTCAGTCATGTCCAAAATATAAATATAAGAACCCCTTGAAGCTTTTTTTTTAATGATTTGTCTTATCACAATCAGGCTACAAGTAAAACAAATGCAGTATTTGACCTGAAAAGAGAATTCACCTGCTCTCACCCAATTAATCTAATACAGCAGGAATATTTGTTATGTCATACCAAGCAGACTTGTAAAAGCAAACCTTCAAACACGTGTACCTAATGAATGATTTTCTTCCTCAGTGCACACACAAAATGGATGCACTGTGGGTACCATCTGATGCTGAAGACTGCATTAATATATTGTTCAATATATGCACGAATATGGCACTTACATGTGGCATATGGCTCCTGACAGGCAGGGCTATCTTTTAGCATTACAGATATATGGATGAGTTGGAGGAGACCTGCATTTGGGGGCTGAAAGACGGCCAAGGAAAAAGAACAAATTCCTTGCACAATATTTGATCAGAGAATAGATTTTAAATAAAAATCTAAAGTTACACTGCTTTCTCACTTCAAGAGTAAAATGTTTTGTATGTTCCAAAGAGCAGATGCTCAACAAACATCTTTGTACAGGAAAAGGAAATATTTCCTTAAACATCCTGCAGCAAACGTGACTGATTGAGCTTCCTTTTCCCTCTGCCTGGTGCATTTCCCTTCTTTGCACAGACAGGATCTAACCAGATTTGCAGGGTATGAACTGCAGGTTACTCTCAAATTCATAACTGTGAAATGGTTCGTTTAGCAGGACAAAGGCCAAGCCGACAGACACCCTTTTTCCAGCTCAGCATGTGCATAGCAATGGGAGGGTGGCAAGGAGCTTTTGTTAATCTCAACCGAGCTGGCAAGTATGCTGCAAAATGAAGGCTTTGAAGATGTTTTTTCTTCATTTTTAAAGCAACAGTTAGTTAGAACAAAGCTTGAAAATCTTGCAAAAAAAAAAAATCTGCAAAATATTGAATGTCCTCCCTGGCAGTTATGTAACTTAGGCAAATTTCTCCACTAGCAATTAGTCTGTATAATTTACTTTACCAGTCTTTATTGGTTTTGGAGGATTTTTTTAGGGTCTGTTCTGCTGCATCTGTGAAAATGTTTTTCCCCAGCTTGAATGCACTTTTGAAAAAAAAGAAATGGTTGGCAGAAAGAATTAGGGTATCAGGTCAGGTTGGGGCTGGTCCAAGCAGCAGGATTTTTTTCCTTTTAGTTTAAACGTGTAGAAATTGAAAGCCTTAAAAGCTTCATGCTTTGAGCTGTTCTCAAAATAGCTGGGGCTCACACTCCACTTCCTAATGTGCTCACATCACAAGACCAACTGCTGCTACTTGTTCTCTTTTGTCTGAGGCTTCAGCCCAGAGCTGAGATGCTGCCTGCTCTGCCCTGCTCTGCAAGGGAGCAGCCCTGCCTTCTTCCCCAGAGGTGACCCAGCTCTCCCCCCCAGAGTAATTTCCCTCTGGGCACTAATATCACACCCCAGCTTCCTGAGCCCAAACAATCCAGTGGCTTTCACAAAACACATTGACCCTGTTCAGGGATTGGTTTACGTGGTTTTATTTTTATGCGAAATCATAAATACAAAATAAAAATAGTAAACAAGTGCTATAGACTCATCTTTTCATTGGGATGAGGTTCAGGCCTGATCCTGAGCACTTCCAAGGTTTTAAGTTCAGGATTAGGTCTTTGTTCTTAGAAAACAAATCATAGCAAAAACCAGCTTAGACTTTTACCCTGAAGCCAGTGACATCAGTAACAGCGTTCTCTCTGGTCATCTTTTAAAGCACAGTAACAACTAAGGATACTGAAGGATGAGATTAAATATTAAAATAGTTTTTTAAATTGGGCCCACTTTCTGCAAGTATTGTTGGGTGCTGCCCCACAGATCTCAGCCACAAGTTACAGTTTGGGTAGGATGATGCTGTGTTTAGTGGCACATACACAGTTAGCACAGGCTTCTTCCAAGAGGTCTTTCTGTGTCATTTTTTCAGATTTTGGTTATAAGAGGATCCAGCCCTGCCTTGATACAAGAAATTTGGCTTGTTAAAATTCCCTTCTAAGGCATGGGTTTCCCTCCCTCTCCCAACGACACCAGTTTTGATTTGAAATGCTAGGGATGCATTGTCCAGAAAGATTTCATCTTTTGGTCACACCCCAAATTCTGCAGCACTTCTGAAGGCTCTGATCTTCACAGACATGCAGACATTTTTGTCAGTGGGGTTTAGTTCTTTAACTTGAGACAAAAGAGAGCGAGGTCCAGGATTTGGGCTAATATCTGCGGACTCATTTACTAGACACCAGAGAGCTGAGTGAGGGTGAGTGACAAATACAGTTGGATGTTACAATTTAAAATAAAGCAGTCATGAAACAAAGGCACCAAACCATATAACAAGCTAACTTTGGTAGATTTCTTGCAAAATATATGCATTTAAACACATTTACAGTTTACAAGGTTACACTGTTTTTAAAAAGTTGCAATGATGAAATACAAAATATTTCAATCTTGTACCAAAACTACATATCACATCATAAAAATAATATTACTGCTTTTATTTAAATGGAGACAGTATTAGAACTGCACCTCTTTATAGAAGAGAAGTATTTGTAGACATATTACTCTGCTTTTGTGTTCTCTGATGAGCTCAGACCCTGCTATTTATGTGTTTAAAAAACAAAAGCAGATATCTTCAAAAGGATAAATCATGTGCTCAATATTCAACATCAAAATTTGCAGGGGCAAGGCTTTAGTCTCTTATTCCAGTTTATGAATTGCTGATCCCTCCAGGGTTTTAAGTTTGCTAAGCAAGGCAAGAACAGAGTCACTGTAAATCTGTCAGACCCACAGTTATGGTTGGTCCCTAAGTGTGGTGTTACCAGAAGGGTGTAAGGTTAATGCTCAGGTCAGGTGTGCACTGTATTGCTGTGTGATTGTGAGCACCTATGAGGTGGTAGCGTTGCTCTCTGAGGAGTATAAACAGCACAATTCCTCCCTAACTCTTGGCAGAAATCTCCTTATGGCAATGCAGATGCTGCCACAGTCAGGAGCATAATCCTATGTGGATTTACAAGTAATTAAGAAGACCAAGTTAATTTACAAGATTGGAGAAGTATCACACCATCCCCTTAAGGCCCTCCCTTAACAAAGTTTGTCTCTGCAGTATACAATGAAAAAGTGTAAGCTAATATTTCACACTGTGGTGAAGTTCAGGTGTTGACCTCAGGAAAATTAGAGTTATGTTGCCCAAACCATCTTCCTTCCAGTCTGCAGAATGTTACCAGGGCAATGCAGAGGAGCTGAGCTGTGAGAGTCATGACTTCACAACTAATCACCTGGCATAAAGTCTCAGTGAAGACATTTTTGGTAAAATTCTTCTAGCAATTTTTTGCTTGATTTGGTAAATGAAGGAAAGCACATGTTAATTTAATAAAATCACGGTGGGGAGCCAACCAAGCCCACGTCCAACTGAACACACATTTCAAAACTGGCAGCAAGCAGAGCTTGGCAAGAAGGCCACAAAGACATCATTCCCCCCAACCACCAGTATCTGGGGCAATTTTTATGTTTCCAGTCTCCTGTAGTGCAGATGAGAGGAGCAGAGGCCCTGCTGGAGCCAGGACATACAGTGGTCTCCTAGATTTCTTAATCTAGTCCTCAAACAATTCTAGCAATGAGTTCATATTCAAGTAAAAACAGAGCATAAGCTGAAGAAGAAGAGATGAAGAACCTCAAGAGACAACCCAGTGTTATCTGATTTGTACTCCACTAAAGGACAGCAACTACCTGAAATCTCTTTCAAGGTTTCAAATACACACAGACAATACACTTCACTGAAGGACTGAAACAACTGAAGAAAGTCAAATAACTTTCTCCAAGCAGTTACTGCTTGTGGGATTAAGGACCAAGGTTAGTGTCATGCTTTGGACAGGATCCCTATTTTAATTGCCCAGACAGATCAAACCCCCGCTTATGAGTTCGAGCAGGAACTGCCAGATGCAGCCTTCAGGAGAGATGAAGAAGATGGGAAGCTGCTCCTCGGCTACGGTGCGCACCGACGCCCGGTGCCAGCAGGCAGGCGGTGCCCCGGGGCACCTGCAGCGACAGCGGGCGGTAAAGTACTCACAAGTGTCACGGTAACGCCGGGGCCAGCGGCAGGAGCCGGGCGGGCAGGCGACGGCGAAGATGCCCGGACGGGGCGTCCCGGTAAACGCCGCCGTGACTCGCCCGGGCTCCTCGGTTCCCCCGGCCGCCCCGGGCCGGGGAGACGCTGGTTCGCCTGCTCTGGGCGGCCGCGGAGGGCTTTGCTGGGCCGGCAGCGCGGTCGGTCAGTACCGGGAGCCGGCGGCGCCGAGCGCGGCGCTGCCCGCAGCGGAGCGGCCGGACCCGCCGGGGAGCCGGGCTGGAGGACAGCGGGGCGCTGCCCTGCCTAGGGCCGCCGCTTCACGGGGGTCCCCGTTAAGAAAAGCCGCCAGGCAGGGGAGCGCTGGAGCTCCCCGCAGACGCTCCCGGCCCGCAGCCGTCTGTCCGTGCCCCGCGGGGCTGCGGAGCGGGTCAGCCCCGCTCAGACGTAGTTCTTCTTGTCGTACTCGCCGTTGGACGTGGGCCGCCGCGGCGCCGAGTACTTGACGGGGAAGGAGCTCTCGTCGCGCTGGGAGCAGGAGCAGCAGCAGATGAGGCAGCCCCCGAAAAGCAGCAGGGCCGTGGCCGCCCAGCCGATGTAGAGCGCGGCCCCCATCTCCCGCTTCTGGGACGAAGGCACGGTGGGGTCGTAGAAGTCGCTGATGACGATGTTGGCGAACCAGCAGAGCGGGATGAGGACCAGGACCCCGCAGAGGATGTAGATGGCCCCGCCGGCTATCACGATGCGGGACTTCATCTTGCCGGGTCGGATGCAGTTGGTGCACTGCGCGCCCACCACGGTCACCATCAGCGCCACCAGCCCCAGCAGCGCCACGATGACGGTGAGGGCCCGGCCCGCCTGCACCTCGGGCGGCAGCGCCAGGATGGAGTCGTACACCTTGCACTGCATCTGCCCCGTGCTCTGCACCACGCAGTTCATCCACAGCCCTTCCCAGATGGTCTGCGCCACCACGATGTTCACGTCGATGAAGGCCGACACCTGCCACATGGGCAACCCGCAGGCCAGGATCACCCCCACCCAGCCCAGGATGCCCAATCCCAGCCCCAAAATTTCCACCGCCGCCGAAGTCATGCTGCTGCCGGCGCTGTCCCAAGGGCTCCGCAGGAAGGAAATCGCGGCGGGTCTGCTCCGCTGCCCCAGGCGGCTGCCGAGCCGGCTCTGAGCGCCGCGGCCGCGGGCAGCGCTATATGAGGAGCCGCGGGGCGCCCGCCCTCCGCCCCCGTCCCGCCCGGCCCGGCCCGGCCCTGCCGGGCAGCAGCACCGCCCGCCCCGGGCCGGGGCCGGGGCTGGGGCCGGGGGCGGGTGTCCGGCCCTCCCTTTCTCCTGCTCGGGGGGTCCCTTCGCTCTGCTCTCCCCGGCACCCTGCTCCGGGAGGAGTTCGCAGGCAGGGACGCTGCCCGTTCCCAGTTAAGCGTGAGGCGGGAGGCATCTCGTCTCGGATTTCGGCTGCTCAAATTCCTTTTAGTGCCGTTATCTGTGTATTTCCTATTTACTGATAAAGTCCGCAGCCAGACTTTCGGAGAGGTCTTGCCAATACAGGCACCCAGCAGTGTGGAAGTCCTGGTTATCGGAATCTAATTGATCATTTGCCAGAAGACTAAGCACTGATGGAGAGGCACAACTCTTTCCTGCACACTGTGTCAGGCAAACGTTAAAAAAAAACAACGTCAAACTCTTAGGAACCACCCCAAAAAATATAAGAGCCTTGGATATGTGAACTGCATGTCACCTGTCAGTACCAGTAGACAACTTCTTAGATTGGTCCAGGAAGAATAACTGCTCTTAGCTTACACCAGGCATGAAACTCTGTTTGCAGTTATCCTGGAGCCAAGAGCAAGGCATACAATTTAAACATGTTTTCACAAAGATTCCAAACTAGACTTTACTGTTTGAATTGTTTGAGTACATTTTGAATCTTTATGGTATGTTAAGGAGTTAAATGCCCATGTCAAAACCACTGTATTTACAAGAGTTTTTATCATCAGGCCGGGCAGACATTGTAATTGCTGCAGTCTCTTCGTGGATCATTGGTGTCCTGGATTGTTCTTGCAAAGTAGCCGTGGTTCAGCCCCTGCAGCCAGCAGCAGGTCTCAGCCCCCCAAGGCTGGCAGATGCAGGGAGTGTTTGTGCTGCGAATGCTGCAGTTAGAGCAGCTGGAAAAAGAGAACAGACCTCACCAGCTGCCTCACAGCACTCACAAGGAGCTGTACCCCAGTGGCTTTGCACTGGGTGTCCTGAGAAAGGCTTATTTTGATTGCAATAGGTTTCAATGTTTTAGACAAAATTGAAAGTTATATTCACAGTGACATTTGAATTGGTTTGACTAGATTTAGTTTCAGTTAGCCCAAAGTGTCCTTCCAGTGTAGAGGAGATTGTAGAGTTGAAAAGAACACATTTCCTGCCCCTATCTAAGTGGTTTTATCTGTTGTACAAAAATGCACAGCACGTACTGTGGCATGCAGAGGTTTGTGATCCAAATCTCAAGACTGATATGGATGCAGCATGAATGGAAAAGTGCACATGTGAAGCAGAAGCAGCAGAAGAAAGAACAAGCAAAGGTCAAAGGAATCACATGGATTGACAGCTGAGGATGTAACTCCAGAGGTAATGAGGAGCAATGCCCTGTGCACATCCTGACAGGTGACTTCAGCAGAGGATCCCAGTGCAGTAACAGGAGGATGACAACAAAGTCACAACACACTGAATATGGCCTTTCACTTCCTTTTTCTAACAACCAGAGGATGAGCTTTAGCCACAAGACACCCAAAAAAAGAATTGCAAGAACATCAGGAGCTTGTGGACCGTCATGGAGTTGGACATGCTGGACACATGATGACTGCAGCATTTTGATTATCTCTGCCTGAGAAGCTGTAAACAATTCTAGCATGGAAAATGTCTTCCTAACAAAGACTGCCTGTTAAACAGAGGTCAGAGGATTTATCTCCTCTTCCAGTTGTATATAAAATACATAGAGTTTACTTCAATTATTCAAAACTGCAAATTCCAGTGTGCAAGTCCAGGAGGAATGTGTGACTGGGGCTGTGCAGTTTGTCAAACTGGGGCTGCTTACAATCACTCAGAAGAGTCCCTGGTGTCAGGGAGAGGAGAATGTGCAAAAAAGCCATCCACAGAGACATCTCAGAGCCGAACAGGAAGAAACCCAGAACACAGGCTGAAGCTGAATACATCTGTATTTATGATGATAATAATGACTATATAGAAAACAGCACAGAAGAACAATTAAGAAAGGGGAGAGAAATGCCAGTTATCTTAGCCCATAAGCACAGGAAAGCCCCACCCTTGCCACTTGCCCGGGAGCACGGAACTCCGGGTTTCCTCCGATACAGGGCTGTGTGTGCTCCTGTGCCGGCGGGGAGGCACTCATGGGGCCGGTGCAGCTGCCCGGGTCTTTGGGCTGAGGAGGGAAACCAGCCCATGGCTTGTTTTACCTCTGCAACCCTCACCCCACCTTCCCTTCCCACCTGTAACCCAGCAACAGAGTCCCACAAATCACTTAATCCAAGGCAATTATTTCTCTGGGGAAATACATGCTTAATAATCACAGGGCAACTGAACCTTTCTGCTTAGAGGCATTTCCATTCCTGGTATTTCACTTTTGTCTGTTTCTTTGCATTATCCCAGATATTAGCTTTTATCCTGCTTACTGGCAACAACGTCCATGTTTAATTACTCTGTTCCCTGATCCTAAAAGTTTGTTGCACAGACTACCTTTAATGAGACCACTGGTGCAAGGTGCTCAGAGGTTTGCTTACTTGACTTGCTGCCACCTTCACTGACACAGCTGCTGGGGGGCCTGAGGACACCATCAGCTTCAGCACCTTGTGGTTTCTCATGTGTTAATGTCAAAACACTGGAAATTAAACTCCCAGAAATGAAAAGGTTCTACTTCCACAAAAGGAAATACAAATCAGCATGATGTTTTATTTGGGGTGTTAAGTAAAGAAAATCCCTCCTTGTAAGTTAAACCCTTGCTGGAAAAGTCTGGATTCCTTTAAACTCAAAGGCACAATGTTCTTACAGCAAAGTAGCTCTTTAACAAATGACCATTCCTGCCATTACATCCATTTCTGCTTCAGCTACGTATTAATTAAATCATTCTAAGGGGTTACACAGGGGGGCTTTACAGCCTGTGAAAATGGGCGGAAGTGGTATTCAAGCTGAGAACAATGCACAGGAGCCATACTGTAGCAAGAGGGGCTCTGGGATTAGAGGTGATTGCGGTTTTGCTCCTTTCCTGACAACCAGGACAAACACCAGGCACAGAGACTGTTAATGGGGGGTCCAGGCTCTCACCAGCACTGCTTGTCCTGGTGTATGAACCCTGTCCCATGGCACAGACCTGCTGTGCCCAGCCCTCCAGCCTTGCCAGGGTTTTGCTCAGCCCCAAGGCTTCCCACCAGCAATGTTTGGATAGATTTGCCCTTGGGGACCTGAAATGTAGTGTGCAGAGCACACTTGGTTTATAATTTGTGAAGTGTCCCTTACCAAAGTGCTTCTGCTCTTTCTAATCCCTAAATTATTAAGCATCTGGAAGACAGAGGGGAAAATGACATCTGGGATCAATCTTATGCACAAACCTCATATTGTTTGTGTGTATAAAATGGAGAATGAGGCAAAAGATTAATTAAATCCCAATGATCTCAAGGCAGCTTACCATAACTTTTGGATCAGACATAAGCAAAGGTGAAGAATTAAGAATCCTATTAGGGATAGATTTTGTGCCATATTTTGTATTCTAATTAGTGCTGAAATAAAGGCAGGGAGATTTACAAACACAGAGGGTTAGGCATAGGCTGTTCTTTATTTAGAAAGCCTGAGGTTTCTCAGTGAAGATTACTTCTTTCTGAATTTTCCATTAAAATGCAATTCTTCTCCCAACAGAAGAAATTCCATACTAGGATAGGGCTCCGTTGTGTCAGCAGTGCCAACGTGTCCTCAGTGTGACACAACAGAAGACTGGCACATAGGAAATGAGTTCTTGTCAAATGAGCAGGTTATTACAAAATGAAAGTGCTCAATTTCATAATTGGATTTATTTCGGGATCATTTATTTTGGAAACAAGCTGAAGTGGTTAACTCGAAATTGTCACTTCTTCTCTTAGATCATCTTTTGAGTAAAGAGAAAACCAGACCAGAATTTTGCAAGAACAAGTAATGGTCTCAGTAACTGGTGCTAATGATGTGGAATCCAACACTTTTTTTAGTACAAGTGTTGCTGCTGCCCCTCAGGATTGAGAAATGGATGCCCTGTTCCCTCCCAGTGCTGATGTGACTAGACTCAGGTAAAAGAAAGGAAGGAAATGGATATATGCAGCTGGAAAAACACTGAAAGAAGTTATAAATGTGCTTCCAGCCTTCATATATTTGCTGCTGTAGATCCCTTTCCAGCCTCAGTGGCCCTGGCCCTGTATCAGCCTCTGCTCTTTACACACACTCTGCCTGGGTGCAGCCAGGGCTACACACAGTGGGAAGGCTGAGACAGAGTTACAGGTGCTTTCCTCACTGAATGAGGAAAACAATAGTGATAAACCATCATTAAAACTAAGTTCCACATGGCCCCTCTTGAATTTCTTTGCACACAAACTTCTGGAGCAGCACTTAAAACTTCCCAGTGTTGGAATTGATCTTCATGTCTCTGTCAAATCACGCCCTGCTGAGAACATTTCCCGTCACCCCATTCAGGACCAGCTGGGCTGCACTGGTGAGCTGCTGTGCCCCCAACCCTTCAGCAGCTTGTTTTCTGGATTTAGCTTTGCAGAGAACACTGTGGTGTCACTGCACAGCCATAACCCTGTGTTAATGGTGTTCCAGGGCAGTTAATACAGGCAATGAAAGCCCTTTCCCAAAGTTTAGAATGTAATGTCCATGAGTTTGGTCATCCCACTCATCAGAAGATCACACTGGATATATGCTTAGGCCATGGCACCTGAAATACTTCTCTTTAATGCTATGGACACATCTTGAGAACCTATGAAAGCTTGGATAGGCAGGATGGGGGGCGAAGCTATAGGAAATACACATTGTTTCATGCCTAATGGTCCATTCTACATCATGTTTCCTTCAGGAGAACTATAGTTTAATTTTGTCCTCTTCCAGAGTTAGCCTCCTTCCACAGATTGTGGCGTACCAGGATCCTGCTAGATCTCTTTCCCGTGTAATTCTTGGGAAATCACATGAGATGTCAGTTTGTAAAGAGCAGCGTCAGCAAGGACAAATGCCATTGTTTTAAATATACATTGCAGATGTTGAAAGTAATTAATAAAGACCTGACCATGAAATTACTGAAAACTATTCATGGTTAGTGATGGGAAATATACTGCACTTATCTCGTGTTTCAAGAAATGTGCATTGCTAAGAAGAAGTGGGAGGTTTGAGACACCTCTTCTCAGCAGTGCAGCCCCTACGTGTCCCAAACAAGTTCTGCTTTTGGGAATAACACACATCTGTTTGGTCAATCCCGATTTTCTTCTTAAAAGAAGAGGAAACAAAAAGAGGAAAGTGGCTGTTATTGGTGAAAAGATGCCAAATGTCTCTTATACTAGAGAATATTTGTAGGCTTTTCTTATCGCTTCTTCATTGACATAAGTAGCACCTTGAAAAGGAGGGCTTGTATACGCCTGTAAATGCAAAAGAAACACTTCTGTTCCTCTGAGACTACTATAAATCAAATATAATCTTCATTTCCTGTAGTGTGTCACTGAAAACGAGGCTTGGGCGTTTTTTGCAGCAAGGGAAAATACTTATCTGTTGCAGATTTTCTTGTGAAGTAGCTCGTGTCAGTAAATCCTGGTGTGTGCACACGTAGTGGCTTCCTGTTCGGACCCTGCCCAGGCTCCAGCTCTGGGCTGCAGGTCTCAGAAGGGCTCATCAGTGAGACCAGCTTTCCCTGGACCTGACATCTCTGATTCCTGATGCAGCATGCCTGCAAAAATGAGGAAATTTGAGATGTTAGAATAGTTCTCCCCCTAAATGATTCCATAGATAAAGCCCTACACAAAAGAGTTTTTTGATTAAATTAATGGGAACTTCACCCTTAATTTTCTGTCTTTCAGCACACCCAAATCCTACAAATTAACCCAGGAAATATCTAAATTACTTTATCTGACTGACATTCCCACTAGCTACATTTAAAGTACTTCTTTCTCTGGTAATTTTTAAAAGAGGATATCACCCACAGTGTGCAGCAGATTTATTTCTAAAAGGTTTGGACCTGGAGCCATGTACTGTAACTTGGCAAAGCATACACAAATACTTTGAATCAAACACAAACTGAAATCTCATGGTAATGAAAAGGATTTATGTATATGATTAAGTTGTTTAATCAGCCCTTGGGCAATTTTATCTCCAGAGAGGATTGGGAGAGTTCAAGATGCTCAGTGTCATACAGGAGTGAGTCAGTATCTCCATGAACTGCTTTTATAGTGCAGCCATTACAGCAATCACACAGAATTTTAGGCTCAAAACCAAACATTCATCTATATGAAGAAAAGACTGCCCTGAAAGAAAATCAATTTAAAAGGGATCTCACAACTGAAAAGAAAAAGAAAAGGCAGTTTTAAGCAGCATATCTTAAGGAAAGTAATGTCAAGGAATGTGGAGTTGGCTTATCTATTAAAATTCAATTTAGGTTTTAGTTTATGGCTGTATTTATTTATTTCATTATAATCAGTATCACCATTTTCTCTGGTAAGAACTGAAACAAGACACACACAATGTCTTTTGCTGAATGTATAAGGTATTTCTCACTTACTGAGATGTGACTACACAAAGTTGAGATTTGAATTCAAGGAAGGACTTTTGTGCTTTTGATAATGTAAACCCTGATGTATCAGGAACTTTAAGAAAAAGCATTGGAACTTCCAAAGGAAAAAATGAAAGAAAACTCTTTCAAAAATAATAATTCTGGGAATGAGTGATTCACAGTCAGACTGTTGTTCACAGCATGAACATTTCTAGACTATTTAACCAGTGCTCTTCAGTACAAGCACTTTGTCTGTTTGTACCTCTGCTAATATTGGTGAGAGGAATGAACATGCAGCATGTGTTTGGGGGGCTGCCTTTGCTGTAGGTACCTGCAGTGCAGCATTGCTCAGTCACACACCCCAAACCATCCCAGTTCTGCTGCCTGACATTCCTGTGAACCGCCGTTTCATAACGAGTCTCATAACATGTTTCAAAAGTAACAAAAGCACATTTTCATCAAGTGAGTAACACACTGTGTCACTCATTGTCACAGGATGCTCTTTAATGCCAGAAGTTGGGATGGGTTCAAAAAGCAAGAAGAAAAATTCATGGAAGGGAGAACTATCAAGATAAAACTTCTGGCTCAGGAAGCTGCTGAGCTCCAGATTGCCGGAAGCTGGGAGGATACACAGGCACCTTTATCTTTTCCTAAGCATCTGCTCCTGGGCACGGCAGAGGCAGGGCACTGGCTGGGACTGACCTCTGCTCTTACCCCAAGTGCCCTCCCTTACATCACTTTCTGGCCTAATGGCACTCCTTTGGAAGGATTGTTGCCTCCCTGAACATTCTGTGTGACAATTGGTCAGCGATCTGATTCACCGTGTCTTGGGAAAATGATTGGTATGCCTCAAGAGTGAAGGATTTGAAATTTCTGGGGACTCTTTCACCCCTTGCACTAAATCCTGCCAAAGGAAAGGAGTGACAGTCATGGGAAAGCCTTACCTTCCACCTGTCTGTGTTGATGGCAGTCTGTAGTTCGGCATTGTCTGTGCCAATTTCTTATCATTTCTTCAAATACTAAGCAGTTGTTTGCAATAGCAGTGCATGTGTGCAAAACCTTGTGTCTATCACAGTGTTCTAATTTAGTGAAAGAAAAACTGACGCAGTTGTTCCTCTGGTGATAGTACAAAACACCTATATGGAAATCCATGGAATAATTTAAAATAAAATCTTAATTTCTAAGGAAGACTGAAATGGCATCTTTTAACTCCTCCAGGAAGGAAGTATGTATCAGAACTCTGAGTTATAACATTACACTTTGTCCTAGGAAATACAACTTGCTTGTGCTTTCACTGGCTTTTATCTTGTTCTTACTCAGATCCCATCAATGCTCAGTTGATAATATGAGCACAATGTGAATTGCAAATAAACCCAGTCTGCCTTCAACAGCATTTGTTTCACTTCCACATTTTCCTGTTGTGAGCTGCAACCCTGTTTGCTTAATGGATGGGACTATAGACATAAGAGAAATGTGTTTCTTGATATTCAGAATTTTAAGTCAAAAGATTCGCTGCTAGGTCACACACACAAGCTGCCCTCTCAAAATGTGTGGACAGATGTCTAGGAACTTTCCAGAACACAGTTCTTGTGGCTGAAGATTGGAAAAAGCCTTTCCAGTACTTCTGTTAAGAGGTGTTTTAGTTTCAGCAGTGTTGCATTTAGAGTTTGGGCTATGTAACACTGTTTCATATGAGAAAACGATCTGTTTCTGTAATCTGACTGTAGGTATCGGTTACACTTCCAGGTTTGCCTGCTGGAGTCTCTGGCACCTCAGAGAATTTGCAGGCAAGGCTCCCACTCGGCCCTTCAGCGGTGAGAGCAACCAAGGCTCTCACAGAAACAGATCCAGAGGGAAAGCTGTGAGGGGAGAGAACAGTGAAGGTAAAGCCTTGGATCTTTTGTACAATGTTTGGGACAGGAATTTGCTTCATGTGTGAATGTGCATCTTGTTATAAATGCATATTATAAAGTTGGCTTTTTGCGAGATGTGTGCTATATGATTAATAACGTGGTGAGGATATAAGTTTTTATTTCTGCTATTAGTAAAGAAAACTAAGCATAGTGGTAGTAGTTGATATAGTATGCTTAAACTGTCTGTTTGGTCGGGACAACATCCAGTAAACATGTAAAGAAGACTCTGCTATTGATAGACCAACTATCAGCATCCACCATCTGGAGAAAGTGTGGACCAAGGCCCAGGCTGGAGGTGATAATGAAGACACAGCCAAGAAACACACATGCTCTAAAAAGGCGGACCCAAGGAGGGGCCATGCAAAACAGTTCCTGGAAGATGGAAACTAGGTTATGGAAGAACATGATGATGCAACAAACTGATCCAATAGAAAGGGTATTTAAAGACTGTCTCTGATACAGCACGGGGTGGACTCGGCTGAATGCCAAGTCACCCGGCCGGCCGTACTTTGTGCTTTTTTTATCTCCTAATTGTCTTATTTTCTATTAAACCTATTTCTTAAAATTTACATAGAAAGTGAACCTCGTTTTTCACAATCTGCAGACCAACCAGGCTGGTGTTACATACTGTGTAACAGTCAAACAGCACGAAGTTTAAGCTCGATTTCCCATTGGTTATCACGCCAGCCGGGTTTTCCACTGAGGAGTATCGCTAAAACCCGCTGTAAGTGGAACAATCCCAAAACACAACGATGTTTGGGTAGAAAACAGAAACCAAACCATTAAGTGTAGATGTGGCACTTCTGAACATGGTTTGGCGGTGGCCCTCGCCCACGGGCCGCCATGGCCGCACCCGGCGCGCCGGGCGGGGGACGCTCTGTCCCTCCTCTCGCTGCTCCCGGAGCCGCCTCTCACCGCTGCCTCCGGCAGGGCCCGGACCATAGAGTGGCGCGGGGTAGGCGGGCGCTCTGCCGAGGTGGCTGGTGGGATGCGGGAGGGCTGTGGGGCGGAGCGGCGGATCGCGGCCTGGCGGCGGGAGCGGCCGCGGCCTCAGGTGAGCGCCGGGACGGGGCCGCGTCCCCCGCGGCGGCGGCGCCTCCGCCCCCACAACGCTGCAGGGGCTCCCCCGTGCCGGGCACGGCCTCGGCCCTGCCTCCCGCCGCCGCTTTCGGGGGGGTTTGTGCAGCCGCTGTGTGGGGACGGGAGAAGTGCACTCGGGGCAGGAGCCCCGGGACGCCGCGGTCGGGCCGGTTCGCGCCCACCTTGATTTGTTTTTAAAGCAAGGCGAGGATTAATTTGAGATGTGGACAAGGCCGCGGTGCTGGGGTAGCCGGAGATGCGAGGAGAGGATGGAGCAGGAAGTGCTGTCTCCACTCGGCATTCCTCGGATGCTTTGGAAATTGCAGCAGCCGGCATGGGATTGCGGCTGCCGGGAGCCGGGGATGCGGCGGGGGATGCACAGAGCGACCTGTACCTGCTCTGGCAACGGACCCAACCCGTGCTTTACTTTTTTCTTTTTTCTTTTTNTTTTTTTTTTTTTGTCTTTAATTATTGTTCACGTGTAGGTCAGAGACTTCATGGTATCGTGAGACTTAAGCATGACTTGGGAATGATTTAAATACAAACTTGCCAGTTTGCTGTGCGTTGGCAGGCTGTACACTGTTATACTTAAGCTCTGTGGGTGTGAGGCAGAGCTGCCTATTTCCTGATGAGTGATCGTGGCTAGTATGTTCATCTTTTTGATTTTAAAAAGCCCCTGTTTTTCACAATTATAGGTCCTTTTCACAGTGCTTTTTGACACAGTAATTCGGCAAAAATACTGCCAAAAGCTGCTTGCATAGAAACAACAGCAACCCTAAAACTGATTATTTACAAGAACGGTATCACTGCCTGCTTTGTGCGTTTCAAGTAACTGTATTCATTGAAAACAACAGTATGAAAGGAAGTTGTTTAGAGTCATATGTTAGACTTGAAATGGAACTTTAAATAAAATATTTAGGGTTAGAGCTTTAGGTTTGTGTGTTGCTTTTTCTTGACCTTTTAAGTATAGTGTTCATACATGCCGTTGAACTCTTGCTCAGTCCTTGTTCCTTTTTGCTGTGCACATGGTTGCTGTAAAGTCACAGGCATGTTCCAAATTTTGATACATTCCCAGTAGTAATCCCTGTACAGTTTCTTTGGTTCAAATACAATACCAGAAGGAAACCTGTAGAACTTATGAGCTCTGAGCATCAGTTCCAAGCCAGAGCAGTGGCTCACACTTAGCTGGAAAAGGTCACAGCTGGGTTGTTTTAGTTTCTGTAAGTTCTGTGTTTGGTGGAAGTGACACAGTCATTTTCCTGAATAAGAATAAAGCAGAATTCTTAGTGTGTGAAAGAGCATTCATATTTCTAATGAAGAAAATGAAGTCACCTGGGATTGTTGATCTAGAGGGAGTGAGCGGAGGGAGTTTCCCACAGTGGAGGTGAGGACATGCCAGGAACAAAGCATGGCACCCAGAATAGGCTGTGCTGGACACACTTGTTAGAACTCTGATTCGCAGAATCATGCTTTTTTTTTTTCTATTATTATTGATGTGACTCAATATTTCACATTTATTCCTTGGGTTTTGTAGTTCTTTTAGTGAGAAACCACAAATACTGCTGTTTTACTGACATATCTTGGTGTTTCTGTCTGCTTTAATTCTGAAAAGTTCAGAATGCTGGTGTTGTTGAGACCATTTCCAGCACTGGAAAACCTGTTTAAGTCTTTACTCCTGTCTGTGGCTATTAAATACTGCCAAAAAAAAATTATCTGAGTTCCGTAGCCTCTGATGGAAAGAAAGAAGCTTCATTTGAGAAATCAGGAGGGCTGTTCTGCTTGTTGAGATGGTTGTAAGGTCACTCTGAAGTGATTGTTTAAAAATGTTGTTTGATATCCTTATATGGACACGCTCTTTGTACATGTTCACTGGTGCTTTCTTTGTGCTGGTCCCTATTAAGAAGCTCCCAGTCTGCCTGTTCCTCACAGTTTACTTCTTGCATCCTGACAGGAACAAAGGAAATGACCCATTTTCCTTCCCCTCTCTTTCTCTCTCACCAGAATACTGCTCTTAGCAGAGGGTGGTGGGATGGCACGTTCCAGCAGCAGCTGAACTTGGTGGCACTTTGCTCCTTTGCATTGCCAACATCATATTGTTCAGGATAAGAATTTGTTGGAATCCAAGATGAAACTTTGTTACATTATCCACTGTTCAAAGCCAGATTTGGATATTCCTGTGCTGTAGCACAGTGTCCCTTTTTTTCTGCTAGGCCTGCTAAGTTGGGCTCAGCATTTACAGATAAAGTTACATGGCTTTTTGCAAGTTGTTGCAGATGTATCTTATCTATTCCTTTCTCCTTGAACTGTTTTGTATGTGCTGTTTTGCTTATCTCCTACTGATTGAAAGAGTTCTTTGAAAATCTAAAGGAAACAGAACAGATACAGTCATTGCTCTGGTTTGCCTTAGTTGTGGGGTTTTTTTTATACAATTTGTTCTGGACATTTGATAAGAAATTAGATGTTACAATTTCCAGGTGTGGGAACTACCTAGAGTGTTGTCAGGGGCTCAGCTTCACGTTGTTTGGATGTTTGAGTCAGCTGTGTGCAGACAGAGCCGTGTGATGCACAGCGGGGTCCAGTGCCAAGCGCTCACTTGTGAGCAGTGCTGAGAGTGCTGTGGTTGTTTGGTGCTGTGAGAAGATTTAACCTTTTGTTAATTCCAACGTTTGGGTTTGTACTGTGTGGTAGAGCTTCGGGAAGGCGGCACATGGTCACCCGGGGAAGTCGTTTGATGGAATGATTTTCGAGGAAACCTCATGAGGGCAGTATTAGGAATTGCAAAATGTCGAGGCTGAGCAACTGAGCTCCCAAATGAACCCCGGTGCCTTAAGGGTTGTAGAACAGCAGGTGTTTCTGTGGGGTTGTTGTTGTTGAGGTAACTTTTAGCTAGCACATTTCTATTCTAACAAAAGACCTTGGGAGATTACTAACTGGAAGTGCGAGCTGCAGTCGTGATGTGATCAGAGCAGCTGGGCTGCTGCTTTGGCTGCAGCAACTTTTCAGTCAGAGTAAGACACAAGGTGATGTGATTTGTCTTGTAGGAAACAGATTTTGTAAGCTGCAATTGTAGAACAGATGATTTTATGAAAAAGATGTTCTTTATGAGATGACAGACTAATTTTGAAGCTGAATGTGTCATAATCAGTTGACAACAATTTTGACTCTTCTGCTTTTAAATCAAGTAACTTGAGTAATGCTACAATGGATGTGACTATGGTGTCAGTTTAAAGCAGAAGTAGGGAATCTGCCATGCATATTGAAACCTGAATCATTCCCCCATCTCTCCTTTATCTATGGCCAGTGGGCCTGGGTGACTTCTCCTCTGGCATTACTGTGAGAAGTGGGTCAGGTATATCTGCATTGGCATTCAGTAACTACCAGCTTTTCTAAACTCTTGAACTATGTTACTAATTTTATTGACAAGGTGACAACAGAGGTTTCCAAACTTAGAAACAAGATGTCAACAGTGCAATGAGTTACTTCTGTCAGTGGGATTGTGAGTGTCTTTAAGGATCTATGACCATGGTTGGCTGGTGGCTGGAATGAGCCTTTGCATGCTGGTCAAAGGAAAATAAGCTCTGGTTTTCAAAACCATTCTTAAGGGATGTTTTCCAGAATGTTTTGAGGAATACACAATTAGAGGCTGACAGAAGATGATTACAATCAGGACCTCTCTATTTTCTAGGCAATGGGTCCATTGGGCTTTCATTAGTAAGCAAATGAGCTGGGTATGGGGGAGAAGTAGTTGGAAGAGGAAAAAAACAACTTTCCTTGCTCACAGGGTAGCTGGTACCTGCACAGCTGCCAGGACTTTAAGTGCCTGTTGCAGGGCAAGTGAAATACCATGGGATCTGAAGATCTGTTTTCTTTAAAACTCCAAGTGGCAATTACACTAACTTTGGCTTTTCCTTCAGTCCAGAGCTTGGTGTAGCTCTGCCAGGATTTGACTGTCAAACTGCCAGTGTCAGAAACTGGACTGTATCCTGCTAAAATGACTCGTGCTACCCAACAGGAAAGTCTGAACACACAGGTGCCTGCATAGGTCACTTCCCTGCTTTCCCAGGCCAAGAGCTGCATTGTCAACAGAGCAAGCTGTGAAGTGCTCCTGCCGCTTCTGCGTTTCCTGTCCCTGCTCTGGGGCTGCTCTAAATGAAAGGGCCTTGCTATTGCCCTGATAACCACTCTATAGCACAGCTAACATCCTTGAGTAAAGAGATAAGGGCTTGCCAAAGTCCGGCTGTTCTGGGTGTCTCAAACTGAAGAACAAATTTCTTTTGATAGTCCTTCACACTGGCATGAATTTTTGTGTCTAGCGTGGGTTAGCCAAGTGTAGTGTCCTACCCAGCAGCAGCACTTTGAAGCCACTGAAAATAATGTTATGTTCTGACCCTTACCTGGGAATCATGTAGGTGTCCTGTTCTCATGAGAATTTTTGGACGTGGTACTAATTCTCCAGTGTAATGCTTGGACAACATTTGCATTACACTCACGTGTCTGTGAACCATCCTTCTATAAAGACAGGATGGGTGAAAGTTTGTTATGATACTAAATTTTAATATTTTGCATTTTAAAGGAATATTTCTGTTTTAAAATTTTAAGGTATTTAAATTAAGTACTCCTGTGATTTATTTCAGAAGGAAGACATTTTGATTATGGCTTGTTTGTTCTGGTAATCCTTGAGTATGTGGCATTTCATTCTACTAGAATAAAATGTGATTATTACATGCAATTTGTCAGTTCAAAATTAAAAGTAATGTGATCTTCAAGTCAGCTGACATGCACTATGGCTTTTTTTTCTTCCAGTGTCTGAAACTTGAAGTGAAGAAACATGTCTCAGTCAGGTGAAAAAGTAAAGGTAAAGAGATGGCTGCTTAGCTAAAATTTTGTCAAGAATCTGTTCAACTTCTGAAAACATTTGTAGTTTTACTGAAGTGCTGAAATTGTGAATGAATGATACTTTATTGCTTCAAATGTGTTTTTTAAAAGGAGCTGCTTAGTAGAAAAAGAGATTGTATATGATCCTAGTGATAGACATTCAGTCTCTGCTTACGAAGTTAAAATGGTACTTTCACCTATGGAAATTTTGTGCAACAAACCTTCAGTTCTATTGTTTTTGCCCACCTGGATGGGCTTTAAAAGGATTGCTAGCAAATAAATAATTACCTTTTAAGTGATTTCCCTTGTATCCCCCCATGCCACTGGGAGTGTATGGCATTATGAGAAACCTGTTCTCATCATAAACTCATCTGTGAAGAGGACATCTGGTTCCAGGCAGCCCATAGGTCCCTAAGTCAGGTGGTTGCAGTTCTTATTTAGGCTCCTGTTAGTTTTCAGTCAATGGGTAACAGCTGGTGGAGCAGACTGCCCTGTTTATAGCCCTATCTCTTTGATAAGTTTTTCAGGCATGTTTCTTTTTCCTGCTTTTGTGTTGGATGTTAAAGATTGTGAAGATAGGTGAACAACTTAACAGGCAAAAGATCCATCTCTGTGTGATTGTATCTCAGCAATCCCCCCATTTGTAAAATGTTCTTGGTTTTTACCTGTAAGCATAACCATTATTTTTATAGAAGATTGTAGCAGCAGACATCCAATTTGAACAGAAATTTTTATTTTGTGCTGCATTTATTTCTTAAGATTAATAATAGTGTGTTCTTGCATGCTTGCAGATTTTAATTTTTATTTTATGCAAGGGGAGACTTTTGTTTGTGTAGCTCAAGGTACTTCTCTGATTTCTATTTATATCAGCCCGCTTGGTAAATGAGCCTTTTCAAGGTCTGCCTTGCTCCTGCAGCAAAAATTCTTTCAATCTCTGTTCTTCCTTGTGCTTTATATACCCCTGCACTTTATTGTGTAGAAACAAGTAAACTCTTTTTCAGCTTTTTAGGGGGAAAGGGATCTCATTTATATTCAACCTTTGTTTTCTCTCAGTTTTCCGACTCGGCAGGCTATGTGGGATTTGCTAATCTGCCCAACCAGGTTCACAGGAAATCTGTGAAGAAGGGCTTTGAATTCACACTCATGGTGGTTGGTAAGTGAGTTCTTTAAGTATTTTTGACTGTTATACAACAACAACATTTCTTTCACATGGATGCATACATCTTCCTCCTTAGCAATTGACTTACACAGTAGAAAAGGCTTTGAACCTCTATACACTTTCTAATTACATCTGAGACTATTTTTTCATGTTTAGTAGGAGGGAGTATTTATAGTGAATAAAAATGGTGACTTGGAGCCAACAGGACATTTTTGCATTCCTAATTCATGGTCAGATGACAGGGGTAGTTGTTCAATCTTTTTTCCACTCTTGTTTCCCCATGACTGCCCATGGTGAGTATCTTGCTGTTGCAATGGTGATGCTGCTGTTGTGTTTTCTGCTGTTCCATACTGACTCACTCTCCTGTCAGAGATAAACCTGTAATTTGCCTCTTCTGTCAGTGAGCACCTCTGAGTGTCTTTGATGGAGAGTCCTTTAGACACAAAGCTCTTGCAAGTACTGAATTATGTTTACATTAAATCAGTTTAATGGTGTGCATGTGCAAAGGGAGTCCACAGTACTGTCCCCTTTTGTGTTAGTGAAAAATGAAAATGTGCTCTGTGGTACCCTTTGGGATTACTTGGTGACAGTATTCAGCAGTGTTTGTAAGATAAATAGGTAATTTGTGATAATTGTAGAGTTCTTGTGTCATGTAGTTTATGCTGAGAAATACAGATAACGTTTTTATCTCTAACATCAGGTTAGTAGCATCTAAAATAATATGGCCATTTGGTCTAAATGCTGACTCCCTTGTTTCCATGAGTTAAGAAACAAATGATTTTTTTGAAACTCAGATTTAGTAGTTAAATTTACACGTTTAACTTCATTTTGTAGATGTAGGACAAAATTTGTATCATTTGAAGTTACAGAATTATGATACCTCTCAGGTGAATTTTGAGTAGTTTGCTTTATGATTTTCAGTTTCATAGAACCTATATGGGCTTAAATGTAAAGGTGCAAAACTTGGCTATTAGTTTGGAATTGTTTTACTCATTCACCTTCCCAGCAGTGTTCCAGGTTCAATTTCTAGCTTAGGAAAACCTTCAAGCTCTCAGAAATTTTCAGCAGGAGAGTTACAGCTCCTGATTTTGTAAGTTTAAGTGAGAAAAGCTGTAATTTCCATCAAGTAACCAAACTATCTCTAGATGTATAATTCAAGTGCTGTATGACCTTTCAGCTTTTATTGTGACATCTGTTACAGTAAACTTACAATTTTCATGTAACATTTATTAAAACACTGGAAACTTGTTTTTCCGGCGTTTTCAAAGTGCTTAGCTGAACCTTTGATGTTTTTATATCAAAAGCTAGGGTGGATCCTGATGAACAAATTATTTTTCCTCCATAATGTGGGCTGGGAGAAAGACAAGGTGCTTTAAAAATCTTGGAGTAAAAAGTGTGCATGCTTAATTACCTGAATTATTTTGTTTGTAGGTGAGTCTGGCTTAGGAAAATCCACTTTAATTAACAGTCTGTTCCTGACTGATCTTTATCCAGAACGTTATATTCCTGGAGCTGCAGGTAAATGTGGTTTTGCAGTTGTTCTAGCACACTCCACCCCATAAAATTTCACGTTCTTTCAGTTAATATTGCTTCATTCTTCACCCATTACACCACTTTGTCATGCTGTTTAAAATTTTCCAAATTATGTTTTGTTGAGCTGTCATTTACTTATTTATATTTCCTTTCAAAGACAGCTTTTGTTTCTTTATCAGTTGCTATTAAAAAAAACCAGCTCCCAAACCTTTTAGGTATCAATATACCTAAATGTGGTTTTGTTCTAATCCCCATTTCTTCTTACTGCTTTTTGTGTGTAGTGCCTTAAATCCTGGTTAGACGTGTAAATAACCTTTTGACAAAGAATCTCTTGGGCTTTGGAGTATTATGGTTTAATTTTTGCATTTTGTCAGAAGTAAACCCATGTTTTGGTTCATTGTTTCTTGTTTACTTACAAAAACGTGGTGTTAAATTCTGCTGACTACTTTGTGTATTTTGACAAACTATTTTATGTCATGCAGGTTACAATATACTTGAGCTTGCAGTTCCTCCTCTATTGCTCACTCCTGTGGGGGTCTCTGCAGGAACTGATAGGCAAATAACAATCCAAATGTTCCTTTATTTTAGAGAAAATAGAGAGAACAGTTCAAATCGAAGCTTCTACAGTAGAGATAGAGGAGCGAGGGGTGAAGCTGCGTTTAACTGTAGTTGACACACCAGGATATGGAGATGCCATTAACAGCCAGGACTGGTATGTGTGTAAAAACTGCTTTGTTCATGAAGTGTGTGTCTTACACAAACACTATTCTAGTGGGTCTGGTACTTGCTACAACTTCCAGTTTCAATTTTCTAACCGCTTTTGATGTTTGTAAAAGGTTCGTAGGCTGTGTCTATGATTCTGCCTCAAAATTAACAGCCTCTCCTTCAAAACGTTTCTCTGAGCCCTGCAGTCAGCTTTTTGTCTCTGTGGCCATTCCAACAGGACAAAATTCTGGTGGGGGGGAAACTTTGTCTTTTATTTTCTGTGTCTCTGGCCCATCCAGTTTCCGTGTTTTTAAGACAGTTCTTTTCATTCCCTGTCCTCCATATGTACTACCAGCAATTTGGGTAGAACTGGTGTTTTTTTATGATGAAGTTACCACTTGGCTCTCTCTGGCCTAAATACCACTGACAGTCTTTAATGGATGAAATAATTGTCAGCATATACGCTGGGAAATATACATAATTGCTTTAGCATAATGATTATGAAGAAAGAAATTTGTAAATCAGCTGGAAAGAAATGGGGCAATTTGTAACAAAGTTAGAATTACTAAGTTCATAAATGTAATTTCCAAATAATCACATTCAGGTAATTCTCTTTAACTGTGGGAAGCTGATAATTTTTTTTCAAATAAAGATGAGATATTCTTACTGGGATGCTTCTAGTTTCAGTGGATTAAAACTTTGAATGTTCACATGGTTGTCTTTTAAGAAGTGCTAACAACATTTATTTTACTCAGTTGTTAGGTTTATCACTGTGCAGAGAAATGGAGCATAAAGCCGATACAGGTTGATTTGTCTTTCACTATAAGTTAAAGACCAGGAAAGAGATAAATAGCAGATAAAATAAACACTTATAATGCTAATAGATTGTTTTACAGTCTTTCATTGACAGAATGATGTATCTGCAGTGTTCCTATTATCAGACAGTTTTTCTCCTTTCTGTGCTGTAGATGTAGGAACACAGCAAAAGTGAAGGCAGTGAAGTTGTGGAATACACTAAATGAAAGTCTGAAAGTGAAGCTCTAGTGAGATCTTTATTTTCCTCCCACTTTTCCTACTTTAGTAAGTTGAAAAAAATCGAACCTTTGGAATAACACAAAGGCATCTTTTGGGCTGCATCATGGTCTTGCTTATTTTGTGCACTGTTGACTAGAGCTTCCTTCCGCTGGAGCTGAGAGCTCTGCAGCCTGTGCATTGTGTTAGAGAGAGCTCTTCCTGTTGATTGTGTTCTAATGCCCTTTGTTTATTCTGCTCTGATGTTTCTTAGAGACCTACGTGTTCGGATTTTCCCCTTTCTTTTTGGAGGTTTTCTGAACAGAATCATTCCGTGGTGATTCAGACCTGAGTAGAACAATTTATGTGTAATTTTCGGTGACAAATCTGAAACATCAAATAGGGTACAGGAACAAATAATACTTACATCTTACAAAACAAAAAGATGCAGTTCATGGTGTCTCTTTAGTCTACTTACGTCACATGAAAAGCCTTTCAGCCATGACAAGTGTCATTTTGACAAAGTCTGTTAATCTTTACAGGATGTCTCAGGGACTTGGATGGACAGACTCTTTGTTTTGAGCTGTGGTGAAGACTAACCCAGTGCAACCACCTTCCTTCCTTGGTAGTTCAGAGGAAGGAGCAAGTTCATGTTCTTGAACTTATGTTTGTGTTCAAGAGCATTTACTGCAGTCAAGGTTCAGCAGTAGATAGTGCTGCTGATGATCCAAGGTTTATAAAGCCTCTTTTTTGGGAAGGCTGCAATTTTTGCAGACTGTTTGTTTTTGGAGGTGACAAGTTTTACTGAGGCTATTTTTGAACACAGTTAAATCAAACTGGCACAGTGTCTCTAGGAGGCAGCAATGGCTGGGAGTGTTTCAAATATCTTTCTGCTGAGTAGGTTCCCTAGTGGGTTTTAGTCTCTGTGCATTGATGGAAGGGCTAAATTTTAGAGTTTGACTTTCATGGATGGGAGCTGAGGTAAATTTTTATGTATTTTGTGTCAAAGAAAAAGGACTGATAAGGATTTTGTGCTACTAGGAGTGTGTCCAGGAGGTCGACTGGACTGGAAAAACACAGTTGTTGGATTGGGAAATGATTTATTATAGATTTAGTGCAACACATTTTCTGAAGTAGAGTAATTCTTGTTTTCTGGATGCTGTACTTAAAACAACATGAAAAGAAAGGTGAAGGTGAGCCACAGTTAACCATGGTGATTTTTTTAAAGATTCTGTGGGAAGCTTTAGTGCTGGAGGGATTCTGTATTCTAGAATCAGACCCACACCTAGGATTGCTTGTGGCAGCAGTTTAGAGGTGTGTTTGGAGAACAGCAGAATTCTTTATGGTGGGAGGTTTGACGCATTTGCATCTTTCCATGTGTGAGTACATTGGGATCATGAGAGAAGCATGTCCTTAAAATAACATCTTTCATGAGAAGAGAGGGGATCTAGTCAGGGGGAGGAAAAAATTGCTTAGATACTTAGATTTGCTTTGATATCTGGCCTCAAAAAAGTGGTTGACAAAAACAGACTACAGGTGAACTTGTTAGATGTTGCTGATCACACTCTTGATTTCATCTTGCTTGTGGTGCCACAGGCCATTCTTTAATAGCTGCTCTTTGGCTGCCGCTAAACTCGTTGTTTTGGTTGTTTTTTTTAACTGACTGCGGGTATATTTTGTGGGTTTTGGCAGCTTGATAATATTAATTTTCCCCCAGTGGGCTTAAATGCAGTGTTTGTGTTGTTTGCTGTTACAATACAGGATGTGCTATCTCCTAAGCAATGACAGCACTGTGGTGTAAGCCAGGTGTTTCCCGGAAATCAGGAGGTACAGGACACTCACACCTTATTTATGGGGAAAATTAGAGTTGTTAGACCTAGAAAACTGCACGTAAACTAATTACATTGCCAGAGAAATGTGTGATAGTTCTTTCCCACTGTTAGTGTTTGGTTTCTGTCCTAAGATTTGTATGTCTTCGGTCTCCTTACCTTTCACCAGCTAAGAGAAGTATTGAAGATTAACGGGAACAAAACCCATACTGATTTGTTTTGGTATGTGTTGAGGTATTAAGATGCTGTTTCCTAATGAGTAGCACCAAAGTCAAAACCCAGTAAATTCCATCTTTTGCTTTGTTGTCTTGTGTAATATGACTTAGAACATCCAAATCTTGCAATGATGTAAATGTGTGTATATATATTCTACTGTGGATTTATTCCTTCTCAATCCAAAAGCTTACTTAGCTTTGGAAAATCATTGTTGTTACTTTCTTTTATTATCTCCTTTGCAGCCATGCAGCCCTCGGTCAAGTGTTGCTGCCTATTGCAGTGTATGCCAGCACACTGTCTTCATTTTCCAAATTATTAATTTGCTTTTCTGTTGTCTGCTGTTTCCTCCTTAAATATATCTCATCAACTTCATGCTTTCTCAGCAAAAGAAATATGGATGTTCCTATTTCTCAAGTAAAGCTTTCTGCGTTGTTTTTTCTCAAGTAGTTTAAGACATGTTCACGATGCACAATCATCTGCCTAACCTTATCTACGTCAGCTGCTCATTTCCCTTCCCCCGTACGTAATATAAAGTGTCCTTTTATATTAATGGTGTTTGCAGGTGTCTGCCTGCTCTGGAATAGCTTAAACCTATCTTAGTTATGCACTGTGTTTTCTTTTCTCTCTCTAGTCACTACTCTCTGTGTCTGATTAATCTGTGTGATCAGATTTTGTGCTCATTTACTTCTTCGTAGGAATATTTTAAATTGTCTTGAACTAAGTAGGAATTTTTTCCTACTTAGGAATTATTTTTCTTTGCCACCAGAAAAGAATTCTGTGAGGTAACAAAAATAGCTTAATAAATCATGTGATGCTTGAGTGCATGACTTGCAAATGTATTTGTGCTTAATTCAAACAGACAAGAATACCAGAATTTTCATAGGTAACTATAGAAACCTGGCTCTAGGGTCAGGATTGTAAATTAAGAGGATATCCGGGATATGTCATTTGTCAACCGGTTTAAAAACAAATTTTCAGCCCCTACCCCCAGAAAAAAAGGCAGAGAAATCCTCAGTCTTTTGTTCCTGTGTTGTCTCAGCACTTTTTTTCTGAGCTTGAACTTTTTATCCAGTGAACAGAGTAGCACTTGAAATTGGCTCTAGGCATAAGTTGACACTTGGTGGTTGTTATGAAAACACCCTTGTGCATTATCAAAATATTTTTCCTCAGTACTAGATAAAATGCAAGGAAGTTGAATTTTTTTGTAACAGTAGTGTTTTTAATAAAAGTGTGTCTCTCCTTCTGTTCTTATCTTTTCATGATTCTTTCCTTATTATTTAAAGCTGATGTAAGATGCCTCTCTTTCTCCCCCCTCCCATACCACAGCTTCAAAACAATTATCCACTACATTGACAACCAGTTTGAGCGATACCTGCATGATGAGAGTGGTCTGAACAGGCGCCACATCATAGACAACAGAGTCCACTGCTGCTTCTACTTCATCTCTCCTTTTGGGCATGGGTAAGAAAAAGCTCAAGCTTTTGTGTTTTAGGGTGTTGTACCTTCATAACAGTTCATGAGTCTGTTCATTACTTGAACTGGTAACATAGCAGTAATGTTAATTGAGTTACCAACTTGTCAGTTAGCCAGTGCAATTAAAACAGACTTTGGAGATTAGTGCTCTCCTTTACTTTGTTCCCTTTGGCATTTAATATTGTTTCAAGGCAGTCAGTACTGCATTGTTTATCACCCAGACACGTAAATGTTTTTAATATCCACTTCATTGTATAGTGGCAATTCTAATTACAACTTAAACGTTGCACAGCCAAGTTGATAAGCAAGGGCATTAAGCTTGCTTAATGCTTAATTTATTATAAAATATTATGGCTTAATTTATTATGAAAATACTGTTTATGTGGACACTTGAAATAAATAATTTTTAATACATTGAGTCTGTTATGAAACAAATGACACAAGACCCCATGCCTATTTTAAATCTTTTTTTCCCCCTGCGTTTTTGCAGACTGAAGCCATTAGATGTAGAGTTCATGAAGGCTCTTCATGGAAAAGTCAACATTGTCCCTGTGATTGCCAAGGCTGACACCCTGACGCTGAAGGAGAGGGAGAGGCTGAAGAGAAGAGTAGGTCTAACTCTTAATCATGAGAGCAGAGCAACCCATACAATGTTAAAGCCAAGTATAAAGTAATTTCAGACTGAGAAGGAGTGAATGATATTGGCCAAGGACCTAATCTTCCTACCTCACACCTAAAGTGTGAGGTGGGAATTTTTCACTGAAGTCTGATGTGTTTTGCCAGTTCCATTTGCTAAGAGTGCGGCTGTTCTTGGCTTCCTGTATCTTAGCAAAGCAGTGCACCCAGTAGGGCAGCTTTTAAGCAGCATGGTTTGTAACAAGGGTTCAGATAATCCTGAAAGGAGGAGTGGAGATGTTTCAGACTGGCTCTGAGAGCAGTGGCCTGAGTGACCCTTAGTGCTGGGGGTGCATTAGGTGTGTTCTGAGGGCATATCTTCAGTTTCATGCAGAAGGTACTTGGGTTGTGCACTCTGCTGCATGGTTTGTAGCAAAATGTGGTTGGTAACCTTTAAAATAAGTACACCCATGATACAAACTAAAACACTAATACACAGGCAGGATAGTTGGGTTAGTATGTGAGCAGGGTGCTTTTGTGGCTCTGTTATGGGACAATGTGTGTTGTTAAGTGTGAACATTTTTCCTGCTGAGTTATCGATTCATCTGAAACACCAGGACATACTCAGGGTTGCAGTGGAGACAGTCTGTCTTTCCAGACAGTGGTACTAAAATCATTCTTTGCTTTGCAAGATTTACTCAGCATCTAGAAATTTTGGTTTTTGACAAACCTTTCCAAGACAGCCCAGCTTTTGCCAGATATGACGTTGTAGTGAATTCAATGGAATAATGTCAATATCTGTGTCAATATCTGTACAAGTCTTTAACCTTAAATTGAATTTCCATTTTATCGCATCATCTGAGCAATGAGTGTAAATATTTAATCTGTTCTGGTTTATTCTCTTTGATTGAGAATGACTTTGTGCACCTTGTTAAAGGAATGGGTAGGTGGTGTAATTGTATTATGTATTCTTAGAGGTGGTCCAGTAGAATTTGAGATTACAAGCTTTGTCAGGCTCAATTGACTCAAAATGAGTACAATAATTATTAAAGCCTAACGGGTTTGAACCCAACAAATCCTATGAATTTTTACAAATGTAATGACTTACCCCTTGAGTAGTGTAGAGATAATTAATACTTCTACATTGCAGTCTGTATTTTACACCAGAGTAAACCTTTTCATGCTAAGATACCTTTTATATTACATTTCCACGCAGGGCATAGCATGTGACCCTGTGACTTCCTGTAGGCCCTTAGAATGATTATTGAATCTTTATTCCAAGGGTGTTCGTGTTGGGAATATTTTTCTGTTTTCTTGAAGAGGGGCTACAGTTTTATTTAACTGGGAAAATCGTATAGATAAAATCCTGCTTGCAAAGCAGCCCATTAACTGAACTCACCCCATAAATTCAGAGGATTTGCTTGGAGCTTTTTTGAGTGGACCAGTGCCACAGTGACAGGTGAGGCCATAGTTTGTGTGGCCACGTGAAGAACTACATTTTGACAAGGTGAGGTGCTGCTTGCATTGCTGCTGTGTTTTATAAAGCTCGGTGATGGAAGAAAACTTGCCCAAGAAATGAAATGAATCATTCTTAGCTGAGAAAGTTAAAAGTGGAGACAGTTGTGACTATATGAACCTTGTCTACAGTGCAGGCAGACATCCACTGAAGAGAGGAGGAGATACTTGGACAGAAATGAGCAGCTTTATGGTGAGCCAGGTGAAAGGAGGAAGGAAGTTAAAAAAACTGTATTGAGACAAGAAGGACCGTTAGATCTTGCTGGGAGAAATTCTGTCCAGGGTCTTGAGCTTTAATTTTGTTCCTCCACAAATACTATAAGGTAACAACAGGTGCACTGCATTCAAATTGAAAGCACTCATAGGGAAATCATAAAGCAAAAATGTGGCTGATTGTGCAGGTTTTATTGCTTTTCCTTTTCTGTTACTGTACTGATTTCGTGAAAGATTTTTATCTCACATTGTTTGTGGAGCTGCTACTTTTTATAAAATCTCCTGTATTCACCCTTTCAGCAATGTACGTCAGGCTCAGTGTTCATAGTGGCTTACTTTTTCATTCAGCATTTGGGAGCAGAATGATGTTGAAAGATTTGAAGGAGGCATTTAAGTGGAACATTAATTATTTTAAAATCGAATTCCCTGGGAATTTAACTAACTTTTAGCTAACTAACCTTTAAAACAGTCTGGATTTAGACATATGGACACCACATTTATGCAGTGGCTAAATCCAACAAGATGAAGGGGATCTGTAGTCTGAGGGAGTGGTTAGAGAGCAGGTAAACAAGTTTTCATTATTTTTATACTGCTGGCAAAGGTCACTGCAAACTGAGTTTATATTAAGTCAAATGTATAATGTGCTTCCAAAGCTTTGAAAATCAAAGCTACTGTATATTGTTCTAACTCAAAGCATCTTGGCCAACAGAGTCTCTAATCAAGAATAGGAATCAAAGTCCTGCTTTGCTGACGCAGCTTGAAGTCTTACTTTTTTTAGATGTTTCTGCCATTTGGCCGTCAATCTGAAGTAAAATGTTTTTGTTTTGCCGCTGAGGACTAAGCAGCAAGATTAGCTTGTGGTGCTTGCAAAGGAAACCCAGCTTGGAGTAATTCCTGTTTGGGCTTTCTGGAATTCAAAGTTATTTTTTAAAACTCTTGAGTGGGAAGAAATGCACGACAGTTTCACAAGCTGTGCCATGCAAGGCTGCTAAGGAAACATGCTCAAAAGAATGACTTCATGCGAGGGGAACTAATATTTTGACTTTTTTTTTTAATTTCCCATGGGAAGGCTAATCTTTAGGAACACAGAATCCTCTGAGGCCAATAAAATTCAGATTTGAAGAAGCAAAATGCTGTTTCATTGTTAAGAGCATAAAATACAGTTTGTTTTTATTGCAATTCTTTTTCCTTTCAGGAAAGCACTAGGTTTAACAGCTGTAATATATTATTCTAGCACCCCTTGCTGTTGGCTTTCCCGTTATTGTTCCACTTGCATTTTATCTCAAAGATCTCAGCCAGGTTAAATGTGCTTTCTTGTTTTATGCAATACTTAAAGGCATCGAACTGCAGTGGTGCCCCATCCGTCCCAGCTGTGCATCTTTAATTGTCATTTGGTGACACTTCAGGTCCCTTTCATTTTGCAAAACAGTAACAGCGTCCCATTGATTTAAATGGCACTGTGTTAATGTCTTAATTGCTTATTGGCAACACTTACTCCCAAATTTCCTTTCTCCCTATAAAATATTGCTCTCTGTGTGGCTGGAGGCTCGTAGCGCTTTCCTCGGTGTGCGCGTGTGTGAGTGCGGGGGATGTTTACATACCTGGCAGGAAAACATCATCAGGGAACAGCTGTGCCTCGTACATGGTCTTTCCTCTGCTAATGCTCTCGACAATTGTTCTCTTTTAAACACCTGTTTAATAACCAAGCTCTGGTTGGACAGTTTTCATTTCTGCTGTAGCTGTCGGTTGCCATCATGACAGAGGATGGAGGAACCCGCCAATACTCAGAGAAGGCTCGTTAAGACCTCTCTGTTTGAAGTCTGCTTGTTTTTGTGCTACCAAGTTAATCTCCAGTTGTATACACAGTAATGGCATCACAAGTCCTTACATAAGGCTCTTCTGAACATTTTTACCATTACTTTAAAACTCTCCTTAAATTTGCCCAGACTTTGTCTATGCTGAGAATCCATTCAGCAGGGTCAGGTGCTGTTGGTGGGGTTACAGTTGGTGCTCTAGGAGGTTTGCACAGTTCCCCTTTTCTGCTGAAACATCCCTTTGGAGAGAGTCATTGTGGAATCTCAGCATTCTTCATGACCTCCTCACACCACCACACTTCCTTTACAAAGTAACTGTTGTCAGTGCATTTGATGCAGTGACAGGAGCTGGCTTAAGTGTGTTCAGTAGTGTGGCAGCAGAAACATTCTCTTTGGTTTTGAAAAAGGAATCGACTCGTGCCACCTTTTGGAACTGCCAAAAGCCTGGAGTTATGCTGGCTGCTCACCCCTGCAGTGATTTCATTAGGGAAGGAATGTGCCCAGGAATACAGATACTGTATTTTTTATGTTAACCTCAGACATTTATGACAAAGAAAAGTGTTTAAGAACAGGGACTTTTTTCTAGTAGATTTTTAATGACTTTCTCCAGTTTAAGTGGATAATAAGCTTTTATCTTTTTTGATTCAAGAGGCAATAGACATCCTCTTCTACATTTTTGAACATATCAAATGCACAAAAATGTACTTTGACATGGGGTTAATGGTTTTGACTCTGTAACTAATGAATTCCTTCTTGTTACTTTTACTCTTTTCATATTAACCTCATTTTGCTTCTGTATTTGCCTTGAATTCCTTCTGGAATTTTTTAATGATTTACTTGCTATGTTAAATACATTTATGTTTTGTGCCTTTTAAAAAATCTTCAAGCCCGTGTTACTTTGCAATTTGGACACTGAGGTGAATATTTGCTACAGATTAGTAAATCAATTTCCTATATTTTTAACTGTATACCTCTTCAGTTAAATAAGAGTACCATTCTTTCTTTTTTGCAAACTTTCAGGTTCTGGATGAGATTTCTGAACATGGCATTAGGATTTATCAGCTCCCTGATGCAGATTCTGATGAAGATGAGGAGTTTAAAGAACAAACTAGAGTTTTAAAGGCAAGTTTCACTCCTAGTTTATTATTTTGCTGCTGTAGTTCTTCAATCTACAACATGCCTAAAGGTACTTTATTCCTTTTACAACATAAAAAATTTTCAGTTTCCTTTGTAAGTTGACTCTGAATTATAATCCCTTTTATTCCAGTCTCTGCTTCATCAGAATTCCAAGTGTAGTGTGTCACAAGTTTCTCTTCTTTTCTCTTAAGTGTAAACCACTGTTCACCATGAACTATTATTTGCAGTCTGTTTTCTGACTCAAACGTTTTAACACGTGAGCAAGGAGAGAAATTATGTGTGTTATGGTTGCTGTACTAATTAACAACTTGCCTCGTGTTAAAGCAGATAATCAAGGTTTTACTGAAGTAATTTCCTCTTTGTGCTTGCAAAGGTGTTTGAAGAATGTGTTTGTAATTCTCTTTCTAGCTATTTCACTCTGCATCTGAAGCATGTTTCTGTTGGCTGTTCTCCATGCATGATGTTATGTCAGATGACACATTATGCCCCAACTGTACTTGAACAACAGTCAAGTGTTCCTAAAGTGAGGCGTCATTTCCTTCTGGGCCTCTGTTAAAACAAACTGATCCTAACAAAGCTACAGGTGCTCATAAGGGGAGGTTGCATTGCCTAGAATGGGATTCATTGGTTTTCTGATGTGAGAGGGTTTTAGTAGAGAGTGGTTGTCAACATTTCTTTTCCCCCCTCTCTTGCCTGTTACTTGAATCTTTGTGCTTTCTTTAAAAGAAAAACAAAGCAAAATACAAAAACTAACCAGCCAAAAATCCAAGCAGTAATTTGTTTTTTCTATCTCAACTAGGCTAGCATTCCCTTCGCTGTCATTGGATCCAATCAACTTATTGAGGTGAAAGGGAAAAAAATCAGAGGCCGCCTGTATCCCTGGGGAGTTGTTGAAGTTGAAAATCCAGAGCACAATGATTTCCTCAAGCTGCGCACAATGCTGGTGTGAGTAATGGTAAAACGATCCCATCTCCTGTGGTGATGTCACTGCCACAATGACTAAAAGCCTATAGCAAGGTTCATTCCTTAATTTAAAACTAGCCCTGATGGCAGCCCAGAGTTACATTTTAGTCCCCTGCAGCTTCTTTTCCTGCTGTACCCTCTGATTTCTGAATTAAGAAAATGTTTTTGTATTTTATGTTGGCAGATGTGATGGTTCTATGCCTTATGTGAGCTGATCTGATGGCTGTACCTACCAACTGATGTTTTGTTATAGTGCAGTTGGTGGCGCAGACAGGCTGTTAAAATACTCTTCAAAGTGAAGAATATTCCAAAAGCAAAGTGCAATTTTCTTGGCAGTATGGGAAATCCTTTGTTCAATATGATACCCCACCCCGTTATGATTGTAGCCGATACGGATATTCTGCCTGCGTAAATGTTTTAAGTGATTATTTTTAAAAACGATGTTTTGCTATTGTTGGAAATGAATTCCATTGTGTCATTCCAGTTTCAGTCTGCACTGGGCAGGGATTGCCCTCTGCTGGGCATTGGGAGAAAGTGGGTTTTCCTTTTTTTTCTTGGCAATTGGAAATTGTTTAGCAATGTCAGCTGTTGTGTGAGCCAAGCAGCTCCACCTAGTTCCCAGTTACAAATTATATTTGACAGCACTTAAGAGTAATAAAATACCTTTGGAATTAAAGTATCTTTCTGAATAACTGTCTTTGCACGGTTTTTAACACTGCAAAATCTGGTGTAAACAACTTGTCTGAAGTAATTAATCACCAAGAGGACGACAGCATATCTTGGGTCTTTGAATAATATTGGTGGGGCACTTAGGAATGAATTAAAGATCAATGAACTTGAAAGCAGAGTTCTGGCTGGCTTGGTCTGTAAGGATTTACTTTTCTGGTAAATACATCCATTAGATAAAACAGAAACAGAAGACTAAAGGGCGTTTTTCTTTGCTTTGCTGAGGATGACAGTGTTTAATAGCCCTTTGCATGTTCCAGGACACACATGCAGGACCTGCAGGAGGTGACCCAAGACTTGCACTACGAGAATTTCCGTTCCGAGAGGCTAAAACGCACTGGCAAGTGAGTGTGTGTTGCCCCTGGGCTCTGCTGCTCCTCATTGCCCACTGGCAGGGGACTGGCTCTTCCTCCTAACTAATCCCGCCTGTAAACAATTATTTCTGATGAGATTTCGATCTGTGGAATTCTGAAATTTGTATGAAATGCTCTTCTGGAAGAGGAATATTATGTAGCAAAGCGCTGTGCTTGTAAACAGCTTAAATCCCCTTTTCTCTGTGCTTTTAATTGGAATGTGCAGGAAGAAGGTGCCCGCAGGCAATGTAGGTTTTATGTAATGATGTCTGCTTGAAGAAAATGAACACTAGTGGGCAAATTTAAATAGGCCCCAGTCAGTCTGCTTAGGGAGGTATTGCTTCTCTTGCTCCTTCATATGTAGCTAGAGAGAGAAGTTTAGACCAAACAATCTTTTCTGATAAGTTTTTAAAATTGAGTTTATTATCTCTTTTTTAATTCTTGCCAAGGCTGTTCTTGGCAACTTAATGGAAAAAGTCCACATCTACCTTTGCTGCACCTTTTGGGATAGCATCTTATTCTTGTCCACATTCCACTTGTTCTTCAAGTATTCAGCAAAGCATTTTGATGTTAAAGAAGAAAGGAAATAGCCTACACAGCTTTTTAGTGGTTGCTTTTTGTACCATAGGTAGATAGTGAAGGAAATATCTTCATTAAAGTAAATTACAAAAAAAAAATAATACATATATCAGTAAAGAAATCAAAACTTAAGAAATGCAGAGTGAATAGCAGGAGTCTGTGAGTAAAGATGGCCTTTTACAAAATGGGAAGCATGCTTTTAAAAATGTCCTAATTTCCCCTGTATGGAAGAATGTAGACTTTGATGTTATAATAATTGAAGTACGAGTCTTGAATCTGTTCTTGGAGATTTTTACTTCTGTATTTTATGCTGTCAATGTCTTTTCTGCAATAGGCCTGTTGAAGAGGAAGTGGTAGACAAGGATAGAATCCTCCAGCAGAAAGAGGCTGAGGTAAGAGGAACTTGCTACAACTTATTCTTTAAGACTGCCAATTTCAGTCTTCTGCATCAGCTACTGCCTGTGGCAGGCAGGATTGGAGTTGAGCTAAAGGACAGACAAAACCTGACTATACAAGTTACCCTTACAGTGTTTTATAGTCACTTGCATTGTAGATGGGAGGTAGTGTGTGCACTCTTGGTTATAGGCAGAATGTTTATCACTTCCTGTTTGGGTGCTGATTTTCCATAAGGATATTTGCTACTGTAAGTATTGGAATCAATTTGTGTTTGTCAGCTCCACATGCTGCGTGCTGTGGTGGGATATACTGACAGTCTCATGCCATTTCAGATGGGCATGTGCTTACTGCAAGCACATTACCAGTAAATTTATTCCTATGTCTTGTGGCTGTGGAGTAGAAATAAGCTCCTGAGTCTTAAAAATCCCATGATATAATTAATACATATGTTTTTTCATCTTAACCTTGACTTAAATCATAGTCAGTTTATGGATTTAGTGTTTTCAAACAGATTTCTCACTCTGGTTCCAAGTTATTGCTAGGCCTTTTAATTTAGTATTTTTATGTTGAAGTTGTAAAGACTCAGAAATTTTTTGCCTGGTGTTTAAATTCTAGCAGTATGCTGCCAGTGTTTATACTACTTGCAGTGTGAAAACTGAAGACTTGCTACCAGTTGTAAGACAGTGGATATTTTTTCAGTTTATCCTTCTTTTATCCAATTCAGCTTGGATCCACGTCCATAACTGCAGGAAAGCATGACTGGAAAGATCATTTCACATGTGCTGTGATTTGGAATAAAAAATACAAAACTACAAGCAGTTTTGTGTGTTTCTGAGGTGGAAGATTGACTCCCATACATGGAAATTTTTGAAATTTACCTTGCTCTGTGCATTTCCTTTTTCCCTTACAGCATCCATATTTAAAAATAACTAACCCTGGTTAGCTATTGGCTAACCCTGGCACGTTGATATAAATAGCAAAAGATTTTCCTAAAAGGAAATGCAGAAGCAGCTGATTACCACCATAATTAGCAGTTAATAATATGAATTACTGGAGATTGAGTGAGCTGCATATTTATCACTCTGTAAGTGCATTTCAGCAGCATAAGCACACTTGATGGCTGTGCACATACAAGAGTGGAACTTCTGCAAGTGTTCTGTACACAAATGAAATGCCTCCCATTTACTGGGGCATGTGCAAAGAACAGGAGCCCATCAACTGATAGCCAGCAGTACTGAATGCTTCAAAAAAGTCAAGAGCATTTTTCAAAGTGTTTTTGTTTTTCTCTTTTTCCTTGATTATTCCAACCAGACAAGTAGATTTAAAGAATTTAAGTCGTAACTGTTTCTCCTGTTACTTGAACTATGTAAATTGTACATGCCTAGTAGTTAAGCAGAATCTTGGGGATCCTTGTAGAACTATTTGCTTTAAGAAAATGTTTTCCCTGGAAACTGTTGATATGACAGGACCATATATATATATACACACACACACGTATATATATTCTATTTATGCATTGACACAGAATGGTCAAAATAGACCAGTATATAAATATGTAATGTGTCTTTTATATAACATGGCTAAAGGGATGAAATTTTGAATTTCTCAGGGGACAATCTTTGAAAGTTTCCTCTGGGGCTAATCATCTCTGAATAATTGCTGCTGAAGTTGCGGGGGATTAGGTTAGAACTTGAAAAAACAAATACATTTTTAACTTCTGCATTCTATTGTTCCAAAGAGATCAAGAGGCTTTGCTGAATCTTCTGTAGATAAGCTGGTATGAAGTCTCTTCATCTCCAAATCATCCCTAAGGTTCAGACTGGGAAAAATCTGTGGAGGAAAGAGGCACAGAGGAAATGGGCTTGCATTCCATGGCCTTCACAGAGAAAACAAATATCCATTTCCCCTCCTGTTCTGCATTCCCATCAGTAACGGTGCTTGATGTTCTATTTACAGTTTTGTGAGGTTTATATAACCTTGGAAGGAATGAATGCTTGAACTAGTGCCAGGATCATCTTTATCAAGGCATCACTTTTGCTAAATGGTCTTTCATTGTGCCAAAGGATGTGGTCCCCAGTTCAGCCAATTTGAAATAGCTAATCTGTCATTTCGGATTTATTGCTTAGTCTGGTTGCGCTTTTGCTCATTTGCAAGTGATGACCTGTTTTTAGAACTGGAAAATGAAAATAGGCACAAAGATATTCCTGTTCCTTACTGTAAGTATGATGCAGAACAGATTATTTTGATGTTGTAGTGTAAATGGGCAACTACTTAACATTTGTAGTTTTTTGCCATATTTTTCCTACTCTGAAAATGTCTTGTTAATAAAAACCTTTCAAGGTTTTGAGAGATAGTACTTCCAGAAAAAATATTAGGGCTGTGATTACATGAAAACAGCAAGGAATAAACACCTCTGGGTTTCTTTAGTGAGCTACCCTGAGACTTTGGGCAAATCTCTCCTTGCTTCTGTTGCCACTGCTGAGCTGGTCAGCAGTGGGCTGTGTTTAGCAGAATGAACACAATGTTGAAATTGTTTTCTCTCTGTCCTTCCACTTTCTGAACGTGTGTATCCCTTTGGCAGACGAGATAAAGAGCCCTGGCTTGGTGTGGGAGTCAGGAGGGGGAGCAGCAGTGGGGCAGCCGGGCAGGGAGCCAGCACTGGGGGTGAGGATGGTGATGATGTGTGCAGGTAACTGCCTGCTGCTGCTGGCCTTTGGGAAAGCATTGTCTCCAAAGAGAAGGGGCAGACCTCTATGGGAAGAGACAACATGAGTGCTGATGGAGACCTGCAGACCTGAGGGAAGTAAAACCTGAAATTGGTCTGAAATTGAATTTATTTTGTGGGATGTTACTGCCCAGTGCAGTGGGCAGAATGCCTCAGCCTTTCCTTGTGAAGTGTGCAGTCATAGTCCTGGGGAACTTCCTAAGAAGAAAACCCCAATTAGCAATGGGAACCCTTGAGGAATTATAATGAAAAAGTTTTGTTTTTTTTTTTAATAATTGCTCTTTCTTTGGTCGTCTTTAGCTGTTTTTAGAAGGAACAGCACATGCTGCTCATGTACTGCAATGGCTACGGCCAGAGTAACTTCTCCTAACATGTCCTGTGGAAGACATCCTAATGATAGCCCCATTTCCAAATTATCAGGAGTATTTTTTTTGTCTTCAGTTAACAGAATTACTTGTGTTCTTTGGTATTGAAAGTATTTTTAATCAAAAGAGCTCTTTCAGGAACATTCACTAGAAAATCCACTGTTTGCAGTTTTCCATCTTCCCTTTTCTTGCAGCCTCTTCGTTTTTGCCTTTCTTATGTAAAGGCATGGGCAGAAATAATCAGGCTTGGTAGAGGGGAAACATATCAGTGGGAAGTAAATATTGTTTGTTTCTTAATATTTCTCTTCCTGTTATACCTGCATCTTGTTCAGTGAGAAGCCCTTGACGTTGTTTAAACAGGAATAGTGTCTGTTGGTATTGTGCTGAAATTCTGGAGGTGCAGCAGAGCTGTGTATCTGTGGTTTCTGTTGAGGGTGTGGAAGCTATTAATGAGATGTATGGTTCACTCCCAACTCTGTAACCTTAGCTCTCGTTTTAAATGTTTGTTTCCTTTCTGGTTTGCTGCAGTAGTTACATGATTGTTTGGACTGAATTGTAGACCTGACATAAGTAAACTAAGGGGCATTTATACCAAGGTTACGTTTATTCTTTTGCCTTTTGTTATCTGAGAATTCACAGGAATTATTTGTTTTAACACATTTCCAAACATTGTTTCCAACTTCCTTTTCATGATGTGCATTGGCCCTTTGCGGTCATGTTGTAGCATCTGTTCTTTAGGGGATGAGCACAAATATATCAATGCTGATCTTGTAAGTGAGAGGACTCGCTGCTGGGAAAGATCAAAGTCATTTTCTGCCCTTGATGCTTGCAGTCCCCAACAGCAAAGGGAACAGCAGATGTTGACATGACATCAATTTCAGTCTTCAGTGTGATTCTTTTACAAGCTCATTTATTAAGAGCAGAGGGTTTTTCTGTCTATTCAGTAGTCCAGTAAGGTGAACATCAGCTGGTTTTGGTTTGTAGTGTAATGTGGAGGAACAGTTCTTGTGTCCTGTCCTCTACTCCAAGAGGAATTGGTGAAGAGACTGGCATGGTTACCACTTGAGCACAATACAGCTTGATTCTTTTTTTAAATTTAACAACAGTGGGCCTAGTTTTTTTCACAGGCCTTGTGCCTGAAAGTTTTTCTACTGAATTATTCTAAAATAGCTTCAGAAACTTGCCATTCCTTGGCTAATGGAAAAGACTAAGACTTCACCAGTAGGTCTCAACAATGCCATGTGAGGATGGAAAAGGAAAATCTTCTACAGTCTTAGCGTTGAAGCAGAGTAGGTTTCCTGGGGCTTTTGTACTGCCTTATATTTGTGTCATGTGCAGCATCTGATTTATTTTGTGCTATGGGCATATTCTTATCAGTTAAAGTTGAGAACATGGAATTCTCAGTGCTGTATTTAAGTCTTAAAATGTGATGTTGGCTATTAGCAGAATTCTGCATTTGAGCAATCACCATAATACGTGTGCAGCAGTATCTCCCCCTGTGATTACTGAATGGTTTCTATTCTGGGAATGCTTCATGGCTCAGCTTGGAGTGCTCTTGGGAAAGCTCAGGTAGGAGAGCTTCCAAAAAGCTAGTTTCATTCCAGTGGTAAATCTGCAGAGAGGCAGTTCAAAGGACCAGGTGTCTTACATTTTTAAAAGTTGATCTTTGAAGCTTTTTTTTTTCCTTGTGTCATGAAATCAATGCAGCGTTCATTTTGAGAACTTCTCTGCTTTTTTTCATCCTTCCTGCAACATTGTGCCATCTTCTTGATCAGAAGCTTTTTGTTTTAAGTACTTAGCAGAAAGATGTAGATGGGTTTATAATAATCCTGACAGGCTTAGCTGTATCTCATGCTATTGCTGTGCAAATCTCCCTTTGTCAGAGGGCATCTCTGCAGCAGTCACAGGAACCTGAATTAGCCTCTGCTGAACCCTGTGCTGCTGCAGCAAGAGGATAAGTGCATAAGCCAGTGAGTTTTAGGCAAGCTCTGGAACTGCTGGCTATGCTGCAATCTTTTTTACTCTTTAGGTAATCTTCTGTTTCTTACTCTTTCCTAAATCTCTATCTGAGAGCAGGCAAGAAAAAGTGATGTAAGCACCTGCAGTTAGTTTTTTTTGTTCTGTGATTTTCTTTCAGTTTATTTGTTTTTTTTAAACAAAACATAACAACAGCTCAACACCGCATGCATGTATTCAAGCATTTGTCTCAGGTTCTTTTGAACCTGGTGGAGTAACAAGTATCACAATAGTTCCTCTGGCTGCCTGGATGAAAATAGAGTATAATTGTTCAGACAGAGTGCTTCTTCAGTTAGTTTCCCCCCCGAAAATAAAAGAAAGCAGTTCTCTACATAATTAAAAAAATAGAGAACTTGCTACACAAGCCTCAGATTTTTACATGATCTCTGGTTTGAGGTGGACTCATAGGTTATACAATGTGCATGGAAATAGCAGCCCATTTCCTTCCCACTTTGTAAAATGGGGCTCTTGTAGTTCTGTATGTGGAGCTTCCCCACCTGCCTTTGGAAGGAAGTACCCAGTCATTTGTAAAGCAAATTAGAGATATTTGCATATATACTTTGAAAATCCATATTAGTATTCCTTCTTCTATCTTAGGAACATTTGTTCCAATTAATTTTTTTTTTGGACAAAACAACCAGCAACAAAGCATGATATAAAAGTGGCCTTTTATGAGATGGAAACTAACTTTTAAGTGTTACAAGAAAATGCCTTAAGAAAACAGTTATTTCCAGGAAAAGTAATTGTTTAGATGCAAAAAATATTGGTGCTTAATATGTTTAGTCTGGCTTTCCAAATTTTATAAACATCTTTCTATTTCTCTTTTGAAGTAGTTTTTAAATCTTGTTTTCATGTTCGGCTGTTACTGCTGCTAAAAATTTGCAGAGTTCTCTGATAGTCACAGGATGAGTGTTCCTACATGATCCTGTACTTTGAGCACCTGTATCAGAACAAAGCTGCTTCAGTTCATTCAGGTGTACTCTATGCACACCTAAAGGACCTGTTTTCCTTATTATGGGTTAAATGTTGATTCACAGGTCTGGAAGAATAGCTGGCTTCAAAAGATTTGGATTCTGTTGCTTAATTTTCATTATAAGTATTCTTACAAATCTTTTGTGAAAGTTAGATATACTGAACTGAAGAATATGAGATGGAGAAAACCCAAGTATTAAGTTATGTGAATTATTCACCATTTCCAGTTTGTGAAGAGGAAAATAAGATCTGCGTTCTACCATGGGAAAAAAAAAAGTTGTAAGGTTTCCTGGATTTTTGGGCTTCTCTTGAAATTGCTGTAAACATTTGGGTGTCTTTCTCTTCCAGCTGCGCCGCATGCAGGAGATGATTGCCCAGATGCAGGCCCAGATGAGGATGAAGCCTGGTGATGACTAAGGTGCTTCACATCTGGATGCATCAGGTATTGCTTTTCTGACTTGTTTTCACCACTTACAGAAGATTTTAGCCATGATTGTTGTTAGTTTTGCACTTTGGGTTTGCATTTACTGTATTTAACAGGAAAAAAATGTGCTGTCACGAGTAGACTAGAAAAGATATGTGTCAGTGTTGTTACCTTCCAGCTGTTTATAAGATCTGTAGGTCCTTCTCTTCAGTGCCTTATTTTGGATCATCAGGCATTGCTTCTGTTAGCACAAGCTGCTCAGAAAGTTAATTTAATATGTAAACAAAAGTTTGAGTGTTTTGGGATATGTAGGGTGCTGAGTTTTTAACAGTTTTCTCCAAGAGCCAGACAGGATTTTGGTCAGGTGTACTGAATACAGACTCCCTTGATGATATATGTGATGTATTAGGGGGGATCAGAGTGAGTGAAGAAGAAGATTCCTGTAGCACATACTCATTCTTTCTTCTGGTAGAATTTTTCTTTGAAATGCAAGAACAAAAATGGAAGGATATGAGGAGTCTTGTTGCTTAATACTTCAGTTTAATACTCTAGTTGTGATTGCTGGTCTTGTGGAATGTAAAGCTTGAATAAAATGGATTATATTATCCCTTATGACCTTGTGTCAGCTGCCAACATTCCAAGCCTAAAATAAGAAGATTTTTTGTTGCTTTTATTTGAACCTTCAGTCTTCCTGTTTACATAAAAAGAAGAAAAAATAATTTAAGAAATAAACTTATTCACTGGATTCTCACTTAAGCAGAAGTTGATGGTTTTACTGGTATGTGCACTCTTATGTCCGAGTGAAGTATTTTAGGGGAAATAATTCATTCTCAGGTTTCTTACTGTCACAGTTTCAACTGTTGCAGATAGAGGAGTCTTCACATCATGTCTTCCAACTTCCATACTAAGATATGTTTTCCCCGAGTTGGAAATGTAAACACTGAGGATAATTTTGTGGCTGACCACACGGTGTGTGTGATGGCAGTGTCTGACAGAAAACTCTCATTCCCTGCCCAGGAGCTGGTCATTTTGCAGCCTGTTCAATATTGTTAAATTCTATAGTCTGAACTGAAGGTTCCAAGTTTTCACTGTGACTTTGTTGTCATGTGGCCAAATTCTTGCCACTTGTGGAAATGGTTATTTGGTGTAGGAAAACTTCTTTAGTGTAAGTGATTGTTACTGTTTTTTGCTAAGGAGCTCAGTTCTTTGTAGGAGTTAGAAATCATGTTTGATCACATGACACCTTTAAACTGATACTCAATAAGAAAAAACCACCATAAATCTGCTCTTGTCCACAGTTGTTGTTGGCAGAGCAGAGGGTGGCAATGGGTACAAATATATTCACAGTTCTTTCCTCAGTTCCTAGATGCTGGCTTTGCTGTGAAATCAGTATCTGAGGGCTGATGGGATGTAGCATTCCCATTAATGGTTAGCCAGAAATGGCTCCAGATCCCCTGTGTTTCACAGCTTCTGGCAATACTGGATATGGTCTTTATAAAAAGGAACTGGAGCATGGTTTGTCCCAGGCTGAATTTGCAGCCATGGCTACGTAAGTAAACAGAGTTCTGGGCATGCTCATGTCTGTCCAAGGGAAATGTGTAGATACCTCACACTGCTAATCTGGAGTGCAGCTTGGCCCACTCTGTGTGCTAAGCAGGAGGCTTTGTAGATTTAACCGAGGGTTCCCATGATCTTGTTGTGATTTGAACTAAATCAGGAGGTCAAGTTAATTGGGCTGAAATACTGAGTATGGATGATTCTGAGAAGGATTTGAATGAGATCCTCATACACGGAGGTCCTGCTGTTACTTTGGAATTTGCTAAGCTACATTTCTGCAGCTGCTGTGGAAATCATATTTGACAGATTGCTTTCAGGAAAGACTTTGGAGCTTCTGGTTTTGCTACCCTTGAGAGAGAGAGTGATAGATTGATTTTTAGTGTAATTTGTTGGCTAGTACGCAGGCCAAACTGCCGATGCAGTCCTCCTAAACCAGGGTGTTGCTGTATGATCCTGGCAGCATGTGGAAGGGAATCCTCACCCAGAGCTTAGCCTTAGGGAAGTTTCTCTCATGCATGTTAACTGACTTTGCAACTTTGGAGGAGTGATGAGTTCAACCTCCACCATTCCCATCAGATTTATTTGCCATATTTTATTGAAATCACAATTTCTAGAGAAACCAGGAAACTTTTAATTAACACAGTGATTGGCAGAACAAAATGCCAACAAATTTAAATGTAGCTGGTGTTAATCTTTTTGTCCTATTACAGTTTATCTTGAACATCTCTCAGGTTCTAGTTTTACAAGAACTTAAAAGGATCACCTCTGCTACTGAAAACAGTCTCTCCTCCCATTGCTCTTTTGCACCCTTTGTGCTGAGAAAAATATGTGACTTTATAAACAGAGAGTTTATATAAAAATTAATACTGTCACTAATTTTGTTTTGGATACATATGTAATTTTTGTGTTCTTTTCAAAAGTCCCTTAAAATATTTTCCCCTACATAAAGCACAGATATACAATTGTTTTCAGGTATTTTGGGAAAAGTGGAGTATGGTATGGTATGAAGACCTTCATAGGGAAGAGCTGGAGAATAAACAGTAGGGTAATGAAATATGTTAATATTCAAATATGTGAAATACCCACTTCTGATTTCAGTTGTATTTTGGGGTGGGGAGGAGATTGCTGAATGCTTTGGGGTTTTCCAGGAGGAGCATTGCATAATGGTTAAAAAGTGCTAAACTCACATCCTCGCCAAAAAGACTGACAAGTGTGTGTTACCAGAAAGTGCTACACAGATGGGATGACTGGAAGATCTGGTTTGCCTGATTCCTTTTGAACAGGGCCGTCTTTAAAGGTTTTATGGAAAGAGCAAAGGGAAAATTCACTTCAAGCAGTTTCCTTTACTTTCAAGGCTGCAGTAAGAGAAGAATAAGGGGAGTGACAAAAGCAAAGATTAGATGCAGGGAATACATTCAAAGTTTCCAAAGAGGGCAGACAGATTTCTTGCTGTGGAGAAGTAGAATCCTGAAAGGGAATGAAGATGATTGCTGGTGGAGACTGGGTTAGAGGTGGGGAAGGAGGATGATTTTGGCACTCTGGTCATTCCTGTTTCCAACTGCAGTTTCTGACAAAAGCCTGTGAGAACAGATTGTGGTGATTAAGATCTTTAGAGTGCAGCTCTGACAAGGTGTGTTGACCTATGCTTTTGTCTCTTTCCTCTAAACATTTAATAGCTTCTGTGTGCAACTAGTGCAGGTGCAGCAGGAAATGGGAGCACAGCTAGACACCAGAATATTCTTAGAATAAGAAGTAACACATTTTTTACCCTGACTTTTGATATACTCACCTTACTAATCTTCCTCATATTTTTTTTTCTTGTTACACACAAGACACTGCTATAAAGTCAAGGAGCTTATTGGTTCTTATATTTAACAGTTCACATGAAGGATTGAAGAGAAAGATGCAAGAGTGGAATAAGGTAGCAAAACCTAAAACAGGTTTAATTTTATTTGGGTGCTCAAATAGTACATGCTTTTGAAATAAGCTTGCAGTAACTCCAATAGCATATTTACTAGTTTCTGAATTTGTCCATCTCAGATGAGCAATTATTATGAAAAGCTGGAGTAATTGTACTCAGTGAAATGGTTATTGGTGGATGTTTCTTCCCTTTCATTCTCTTGTTTCTCAAAGTGTATATCTTTGCAATCTGTTTTCCTCTTGTTGTTCTTACAAATCTGGTTTGTCTGTCTTCACTCAGTTTCAGGATCACATTGGGACAAATCAGTAGCAGAAGCCGGCTGTGGAATGCTAATACAGCCATCTGGAAATGTAGTTATAGTTAGGGAAATACATTCAGACAAAAAAAAACCCTCAAGCATCTTGCACTTAAAATATCTGTAGGATGTTGAAAATTCTTTTAGTATAGCTTGTGATTTCCACAAGTATTTTAAAGCCTCCTAAGCACATTAACACCGTTCTGGCTCTTGATAAGAACAATGCTGAAGACACCAAACAGCTCCTTCTTTCTTCCAATGAATTGACATCATTTAACAGAACAACACAAAGCACTGTCATAGCAACCAGCCTTCTAAAATGATGCTGCTGAATGCTGAATTGATGTGATGAGAAATGTCATTTGAGGAAGCAGAGATGATGTTGTAGTTTTTTGGCAGCTGAAATTGAGAGCTTAGAGAATCTGAAGCTTGGGCAAATTTGTAGTATTTAGAACAAATGCCTGGCACTGCCAGTGGATGTTTCTTTGGCTAGAAACTAAACCAGGAGAGTGCTGCCAGTGTCCAGCTCTCCTCAGCTCTTCTGACTGTGGAGTTGTTGAGCAAACCCTGCACTGATGGGCTTGGCACAGGTTTTTTTACCTTTGGAGAACAGACTTCTGTTGGAAATTGTGCAGTAACATGGGGAACCTGAAAATGTGTCAGGGCCACTTTTTGCTAAAGAAACAGAGAAATATTTCTGGTAGTTTTGAAGCTTGGATCCTGGTATGTGGATGTGAATCTGTGGTTATCACCCCTATTAACATATTTTACTGATGAGCATTGGTAATCAGTTCAAAGGCCATTTCTGTAACTTACTGTGAACTTGGCTGGTGATGTTTGCTGTGGGGAAGTATGAGGTCTCGCTACAGAGTAGCAAAGAAAAGGGAACAAACTGAAGCAATGAAGTCAACAGAGGGTGACTGAAACCCCAGAAAACCAAAATGTTTGGGGTGCGGTGACAAAATGAGTCAAAACCTACAGCAGAGCACTGGTGTCATCCAGTACTCCTCTGCCTTTTGGAAAGATGCCATTTCTCAACGTTCTTGCTGACAATGGGACACTCAAAGGGCTGTAGTTATAACATAAAATGGGTGCTCTTTGAAGTAAAACTGAGGTGAGTGAGAAAATGGAGCTGCCCATCAAGCGAATTTCTCTCATTTGGAGTTCAGAAGTGAACACAGAGGTGTCAAGTCGCCTTGCATTGTAGTGGTGCTCTTGAAAGAGCTGGGAGGGAGATAAACCCATGTCTTTTACAAGGTGTTCAAAAATCTTCACAAATACAAGATTCTGAGCTGTGTGAGCACATGATCAGGGTGCAGGTGTGTGTAGTACTTGCTAGTTATGCTACTTACTGAGAGAGTTTTGTTCTAATGGCACACTGGGGAAATATCCTCTTTGTTCAGTGTTGGTATGAACTCACATTGCAGATGGAGGCATTTGTTAACTCCGTGTGTTGGTGAAATGAGCACGGGGGACTGTAAGGTTGGTCTAGTAAAGCTGGAGGTCAGGCTTGTCAAGAATAGTATCAACTTAATTGTATCATAAAATATTGCCTTACAAGGAGATGAGGAAGAAAGAGCAGTGAAATGAATCCACATTGAAAGTACACACATACTTTGCCCAAGTGTGTTCTACGAGCTTATAAAATGTGGGGATTGTGTAGCTAATGCTGCTAACATCAATGCACAGCTGTGCTTAGAACCCTGGCCTTCATGTTTATTGCAAATTCCAGTCTCCTTGTGAGTCTGAAACATGAGTTACAGTTTCTTCTTGAGGTATCTTCTGTAACAGATTAGAGTTCAGCAGGCAGTGGCAGAAACCAGGTTTCTCTTTCAAACTCGAAGTAGCAGTGTAGCACAACAGGTTGATTTTGAATTTGAATATTGAATTTGCTTAGCGATTTATGGACTGATTAGCTAGCCTTATTGCTAGCTTGCTTGTTTTAGTTGTTATTAGAAGTGATGGGCTCCTTAAAATGAGAAGGAATTGTGTATTGGACAGAACTCCCACAGTGAGAATTGCAAAGAGCAAAGCACATTGCTCCTTATCCCCCCTGTAGGCTGGATGAGTGTTCCAGTGTATTTTACAAGTTAGCACAACAGAGTTTTCTAGTATATTCCTATTTTTTTCCATCCAGATGAGCATTTAGATTAAGCTAACTTTTTCTGTCAGGAATGAGTATTTTTGGGGCTGGAGAATTTGAGGTGTTTTCCCTTAGTTCCAAATCTGACACAACTTCTTTAAGCAGGATCCAACTTCTAGGGATTCTGCTGGGATTCTGCTTTCTTTGTAACAGCCTTTTTGATTGGCAAGTAACTGTAGAAATGTCCAAAACTGATAGTTATTTTTGAAATTACAGACCAGTATCCCTTTCTTTTTTTTCAGCCGTGGGAACACTGCTGTATGAATGCTTGAAAAAAAATGTCTGCATTCCTGCTTTACCTTAGCAGTGTTGGTGCTTGATGTCGAGCTTGCTGCCCTGTTTAGCTGAGTGGTTTGTTTCCTTTAGCAGCAATAATGCTTCACAGAGCAGGCCAAGGTCGATGTGCTGTGTGTGGGACTGTTGAGAGGGGCTGTAACGCTCTCCTTGTGTTCTTGCAGGCTGAGGGGGGGGTATGGGTGCCTAAGAAACTATGTAGCTAAAAATAAGTTCTCATTTATAAGTGATAAATATTTGTGAGCAAACTACTCAGCTGATGTAGTTGTAATGCAGGTCCTTGTGCTGCAGGAACTGAAACTCCCTATTCCCTGGATTATGCTGCTTTGCTCCGAGGGGCTCCCACTGCCCCCAGGGCTCTGACAGCGCCGAGAGTTTGTCCTTTCTAATGCTTTGTTTTCCACTTTTGTTCCCAGCAGCACACGATTCTCTAAGTGGATGGGTGCTCTCTTTTCTTTGCCCGAGTGGTAACGTTCAAATGCAAAAGCTGGATGCCACAGACCAAGACCTGCGTTAAAACAAACACAAAGTCTGAAGATCGTGTTGTAAAACTGCTTGTTTTATATAATCAATGTTATTCAACTTATAGTGTATCTTTTTTTTTTTTTTGATTCTTTTGGTAACACTGTCTTCATACTTACCAATGTGGTTTTATTATCCTTCCTATACCTTTTTATTCAGAAACTGCCAAGAGTACACTGTTTGGACTAGTCATTGTGGTGGGTTTAAGGAATTAATCATTTATCTGCTAGGTTGTTCTGAATGGTTTTGTGGTTAATATAAGACTTTGTGGCCTGTTTACAGTAAACATATGTGTGTTTGCACAGTATTATAACTTTCACCTGCCATTTTAGGTTATTATGTATCGTATCAGTTTCCCAGAACTTTCTCTGTGCTTTTGTTGCTTTTAAAGCTTCATCTCTGGTGATTAGGATTTGTGTGATTATGAGAAAACGTGCGAAACGCCAATGATTCACCAGTGATTGGAAAAAGCTGACTTTTCTAAATCGCCGTGCCTTAAAACACCATAAACACTCCACACACCAACAACTTGTGTGGATGCCTCTGGAGGTTTGGCTTCAGGTCTCAAGTATTGATGGCAAAAATTTGTCACAGGCATTTCTATCTGTCAGCTGAGCGATGGCATGTACTGATTTTTTTATATATACCATAGCACTACTTTTCATTGAAGTTTTGTAATAAATTGTATGAATGTGGAAAACGTTGATTTTCTTTTTGGGGTGATTTTTCTTGTTTTATTTTATTTTGCCTTTTCAGTCTAATGTATGAAATGCTGTAATGGCGTTGTGCGCAGTGAATATTCAAAGGAATTGTGATGTTTACCCTGGGGTATGAAGGTGTTTTCTAAAATTTGTCTACCTGCAAACTGCTTTGATTTCATTTCAAAACAACTTTAAAAGTATTTTACCTGTAAGTTAGGTAGCAAAGCTTCACATCTACTTTTTTCCCAAAGTTCATTAGGCACCTACTGATGTCTACTGATGGGTGAATATCTTGGAAAATCTGATCACACACCTTACTTTTTAAGTTCATGAATGTTGCTATTTCCTTTACTGCTGAGTTGCAGCTCTCTTCTGCATGCTTTTGTAGTCCTGTGTGTTTTATATATGCTCAAGTGGAATTACTTTCCAAATATGGGATTGAGACACTTTGTCTTCTGTACTAAATTGGGGCGTCTTTCATGTAATGATTACCCCTAATTTTGTTGTCTAGCAATGAGTGTTTAATCAGGACAGGATTCACAGATGATTGGCATCACTGGGATGCATATTTGGCTTGCTTAGAATTGAACTGCATAATATGGACGTTACATTGTTACTTCAGTGGCTGCTATAACGAAGTTGAAAGAAGAAATGGAGTGACAGATTTGCATTCACACAAATTTTCTACCATTTTTATGAAGATTTGAATTTAACCGTGTCTGTCCAGAGGGCCAAGGTGAGAGATTATTGGCAAAGTTTTTCTCGTAATTTGTTTGCTTTTATTTGCATCTTCCTTGTTGTTTTTCTTGCATCATATTTTACAACCCTCTTAATTATGTGCTGTCCTTTTGTGCTTGTGAAAGTCAGAACAGCCACACCCCTCCTGAGAAACACAGACTTCAGTTGGAGACCTTGGTTACAAACTGCATTAGCTCTGTGAGCAAAGGTGGCATGAAAGCTTTGCCTTTCAAAGCCAGCTAGGACAATGGGGAAGCAGACTGTCAAGAGCATCCAGTCTTTAATTTTATTAAAAACAGAGGAGGTTTTTCTCTCTCCTCAGAGCAAGGCACCTAAAGTCACTGTCACAGTTGCTTGTGTGAGAAGATTTTTACTTGGGGGTACTGAGTACTGTTTGATAGTCTGTACTTTCTTTGGGTTTGTGGATTCCAGATGGAGCCTTTTGGCTCAAAATTTGAGATCTATTTTAATAATTGTCCAGGAAGGGCTTGTAGAGCTGCTGATTCCATATGTGAGTACTTTCCCTTCAATGTAGTTTTTTTATGCTTTCTACCACTTCTTTGATGTTGACTGATGTTAGTTTTCAGTTACATTTGAACTTGGTTTTGTTAAAACACTTAACATCTTACTGGGGGAATATACAGTTGTTAAGCCAAGTCTTTGTACTGTGGAGCTCTCTGGATAGGGGACCCTGGCTAGAACCTGCTTTCTGACTTTGCACTTCAACTCCCATGGGTGTTGGCAGTGCCAGGGCCTTGGAAGACAGGTCCCTTTCTCTGAATTTCATCCTGGCCTTTTCCAGACTGACGTTTTCCAGCACTGAGACAAAGTGCCCACGTATAACTTTTTTAATGACTGTTCAGCAGGATCAAAGAGCATTTGACCACAGTCCTTTCAGTCTTCATTAGTTTTAAAACACTGTGGGAGACTATAAAACAACTCATGAAAGGCTGATTGGCTCATTGGTGCCTTTAATTGTGGCGCAGAATCTCTAATGGTCTGTGGCTTTCTAGCATTTAGAAACAAGGAAATTTGCTGACAATTACCTGATTCATTTTTTTCTGATGCTTTGAACCAATGGCTAAAAGTGAACTCAGGGTGAGCTAATGCGGTTTTAAAATGTATGTACCTCGGATTGCCAGGCCTTGGAAATGTCTCCTTGTTTTGTTATGAGGGATGTTTTGAATAAGAAGGTGGAAGAAATGCCAAGATAAATGCTGTGATGACTACAAGGATTTGAAAAGTTGATATTGTGGCATTGGTGTCAGATTTGTTCCCAGGCAGGGCAGTGCCCTTCAGTTATGCAGCCATCACCCTGCCAAGCTTATCCTGTCCCATATTCAGAAGAGTTTCAGGTCTGATAATTTGCCTGTCCTTGAAATGGGGAAGACATGACCCCTCCCTGCAGCCATGGAAGTCAGGGGAAGGATCTGGGTGCCCTCAGTCTTCACATCTCATTCTCCTTCCTTCTCTGTTGAGTTTTCTATGAGTTGTTCTCATGTCATGTGCAACTGCTGCTTTTCATTTAAGTTCTCTCTTGCCTCATCTTAAAGAGTTACGCTGACAGCTTTTACCTAAAATAACTTCCCATATAACCTCTTTAAAAAATTTTAATGGAAACAGAGCACATTCCTACTTCACACAGCATGGTTGCAGTATGATTCAGGACTTCCCACTGTATTTTGAGATGCTAAATCTGGAAACACGTTTCCTATTTATTCCATTTGTGTTTGGGTTTTGTATTTTTTTTTTTTAATACTGTATTCCTCCTTCTCGGTGCTGTGTTTCTGTTCGAGAGCGGGCAGCGCTGCCTTTTATAGTGTTTAAACCTTCAGGGAGGTGTAGCCTGCCGGGGTGCGGGGGGATTATTCTGCACATCAGCCCGGCCCGGCGCTGTGCTCGCAGCCGCTGGCACGGGGCGGGGCTGCAGGGGGGGATCGCTCCGGTGCCGGGGCCGGCGGGTCCCGCCGCCCTGCCCGGCTTCGGCAGCCCCCGGCCCGGCTGTCACCCGGCGGGGGCGGGCCCGGGGCGGGCTCGGCTCCCGGGATTGGCGGCCCCGGGCGGCCCCGGCCCCTCGGCGGCGGGGGGGCGGCCCCGCCGCTCGCACTCCCTCAGTCCCCCACCCACCCTCGCACACACGGGCACGGCTGTCGCTCCGGGGAGGCACCATGAGCACGGGCTTGCGCTACAAGAGCAAGCTGGTTAACCCAGGTGAGGCGGCGGGGACGCGCGGCCGCTCCGCCCCGCGGCCCGGCGCGTCCCTCTCGCCTCACTCTCTGTCCTTTTCTCTCCCCGCTGCCGGTCCCCGCCGCGGGCATCCCGCCCTGGCCGCGCCGCCCCGCAGAGGAGAAGCAGGTAGGTGGGCTCCCGCCGGGCACGGCTCTCCGCGGGGATGCGGCAGCTACCTGGGCACGGCGGCGGCTTGGCTGCATTCATCCGGGAAACGGGCGCTTTGCCTGCCGCATCCCCCCGGGTTTTGGCTCGGGTTTCTTTTTTGTCGCTGCCTTTGGGTGTGTCGAGCGGGTTCGGATGGAGAAAGGCAGCGCGGGGCTGGCAGAGGCGTTTGGGTATTGGGAGCACGTCTCGCATCCCTCGCCCCTCCGCAGCACAGATGCGCAGACACAGCCCCGCTCCTGCCGCTCCTTGGTGCTGCAGCCCATCGGCACCTCGCGGGCGGCCAGGATTTGGGTGTTAGGAAACATCTGTTTTGCTTTGCAAAGCTAACAGCTATTTGGAGACATGCCTTTGAGTCCTGGAGAGAGAGGAGGGGTGATGCAATCAGATGACATCGACAGGTTTTTTTGTTGTCTATTTGGTATTTGGAGGGTTTTAGGATGTTTGAAAAGAAGAGGAATCCTCCCCTGCAGAGCTTGAATGCTTAGATAAGGGATTATCAGGGTCTGTGTGTTCCTCAGCACCCATCATCATGATATAGGAAAGTCTGCTGTAAATGGAAGAGCCTTTCTGTCTCACAAGGGTGGGGATGGAGGTGATGGTTAACACAGCAGAGCAGTGCATGGGAGGAATCTCATCCATTCCCAGCCTGGCTTGCACTTGCCTTTGAGTCCAGTCTTTCTCTGAGGCTCCAATTCTGTATGAAGCAAACACCTTGTCTGCTAAGACCCTAATAACTGCACAGCCTTTTCAGGCCACAGAAAAACAAACTGGCTTTGTAGCAGCTTGGGTATTCACCTGGCCATGGCAAGAGATGGTGTTTCCCTATATAATGCAGACTTGGCACTGTGCATTTTGGTGAGCTGCTGATCACAGTGATGAGAAGAGCAAAGTAAATCTAGGGGTAGTAGGATAATGGGATCACCAGGTGCATTTTTCCCAAGGTACTTGAAATTTTGCTAGTATTTTGTAGTTATTTGTGAATACTGCAGTTAATTCTTGTTTTATTTCTGGATGAAAGCAATCCAGAGTGTGTTCTGACACTGTGGAATATCTAGTGTAAGCTGTGAAATGGGGAGAAACTTTGTGACCCCCCTCTAGAACCGTGCTGTTCTTCAGTTCATGTTTTTAAATGAAGAGGGAAGCGGGTTATGTATAAGGCTCCTTTCTGTGCATTCCCTGGGGGAAGAAGTGAGGTAGAGATCAGAGCAGGGTTGTAGATATTAGCATAACTCCTGAAGGCTCTTGTCACACTGCATAGGCAAAAGTGGGCTGGAGTGTGTACCCCAAAGAGCCTGTGTGTGCAGGGCAGTGCAGTTCCTGCTGGGGCAGAGGAGCCTTTCCTCCAGTGTGGAGGGGGTGTGTGTGTAACCGCGTGTCTTATGCTGAGTGTAGAGTGGGTCTTGCATGACAGAGCACAGTTCATTATGGATTTGGGCCAGCCCTGTTACTTGTGGATGGAAAGGGGAAACCAGGCTGTGAACACAAAGCAATCTATTAAAATTAAAGTGAACACGCAAAAGCATAAATTATTTTTATTCAGCATCTATTAAGAGCAGGATTTTTATTCCTGTGCTGCTTTTTTCCAATCTTCTTGCATCTGACAGCAGATAACAATTTAAAGGATTTACTAAAGCTATAGTTCTTGTCTGAATTAATTTTTAAAAAAATATTATAAAAGCTATATTTTAATGAATATTTGGGAAATGAAGTGAGCTTCTGAGAGGGTAGTACAAATAGATTGCATATAAGTCGGGTTGCCTTTGGTAAAGTCTTAATAATATTCATGGCTTACCGAGTCTATAGAATGGAACAATGTGGTGTCAAAGAATGCCTGTTCATCCTCCCTCACAGCATGGTCAGGGCTGATGCTTTGTCTGGGTTCAGGGTACTCTGATTTGCAGATTGGGCTCCTAATTACTACCATTCATCAGGAAAAAATAACGGTAGATTCTCCACCTCTCTGATTTCCAAGGAATGGCCTCTTAATTATTGAAGTCAGTGGAGATTTCGTACTGGTCTCTGTGTGCAGAGCATCCAGCATTCCCAGGGGAAGGGTTGTGGTTTAAGAGCTTGGGCTGGTGTGGAGCTCTATGGCAGGTTGCCTGGTGACATCAAGCTCCTCAGTTTTATTATACCTCAGTTCAGCACCTCTTGGAGAGGGATGGTTTCTCTCCTAGCAATTTATTTACCACTGGATCACTAAGGGATTCTCATGGTTGAAGCTGGGTAGGGAATGAAGTGATGACTAACGTCCCATGTGCAGAGGAGTAGGCCCCATGTGGGGAAACCCAGCAATTTGTCAAGAATTTGACAGGGCAAGTACAGCAGATGGATGCTCTGCCAAAGTCAGAGGTGTTGCTGTGGGAGGAGTAAAGGTGAAAGCTCCCAAGTACCTGGTTGAACTGGAGTCTCCTGGCACACTCCCCCAGAACATGCCAACATGCCTCCTAGCTGGTGGTGCTGGCGTGCGTGTGTTTGGGGTGTTACCTTGCTGTGTCTCTGAAGCTGGCTCCTGCTCATTCAGGCTCATGTCTCTCATGTTCTTTGAAGTCATTGTTTCTTTTTAAATCAGGAGGATGGGAACTTCTCCTTCCCAAGTTGATCTCTCCCCACCCTATCAACTTGCAAAGTTGTTTGGGTGTGGGAGCAGAGACTATCTGGTGGATCCAGTTCTTTCAGTGGGTTTGAAATTACAGGGCTGTGCCTTTTGCATTCAGCTTAGTCCTTTTTTTCTACTTGAACTTATTTTGAAGTGGTCTGCTTGTCATTAAAAATATATATGGGGGGCTGTGTATAGAGAAGATGCTGTGCAAAAGATAGTTTGATTGAGGAGTGGTTTCAATGCGAGTCATTGAGAACTGAATTCATTGCCTTTGTGTTTCAGTTTTTGAGAATCTGGGTTTTATATGTTAAAACCTTACATTCAGACTCCTTTGGTTTTTTCTTATAAAAAATGGAGCAGAGATTTATATCATTCCTGTAACAGCAGATATTGCAACAGCAGAGATGTCTTCTATCTAAAATAGCAACTGTGCCAACACAGAGCATCATTTTTAAGGTCAACTTTCAACCCCAGCCTTGCCTATCAAAGAACACTGGCTGGTGGAAATCCCCCAGTTCCCTGTTGAAGTGTGCTGAACTGCCTTCTCCTTTTCTCTACTGTGCTTTTGGAGAAATAAGCCCAGGTGGGCTACAGGAAAGTGTGTCTCCTGAAAGGCTGCACCCTGCATAGAGCTGAGGCACACAGAGCAGTTTGCACACTGAGGACAACTCTAGTGCAGGCAGCTGCTGATGACCAAGAACAGATTAGGAGGAGGGAAAAGTGGTGATTCCTTGTGCTTTGAGCTGGTTGAACATGATCTAATGTGACCCTCGATTTCTATGTAGATACCTGTGTGGGGGAAATTGATTAACTGAGTTTTGTGAAACAGGTGATGAGAAGTATCATTGGAGTGAGTGGTAGGTTCTCTTGTACAGCAACTGTACAACAAAAACCAGAAGCAGAGCTTAGATTTTACAGAATCTCCCGAAATTCTCTGCTGGAGTAGCCTGGAGGATTTGTACCTGCACTGTCCCTTCGTGGCATTGCCATCTTTAAACTAAATGTTTTTCTTACAATAACAGTTCTTGTAGTCTTGTGACTAGAGGAATGTTCTTGCTTGTAGAGAAAAGTATGGAACCTGGAAGGAGAACAGACTACCACTGACTCTTTAATTTTCTCAGAATTAAACCAATTATTTTATAATTGTGATTCTTTGAGTCATTGGGAGTAGCAGTATGAATCTGTGTTCCTGCTCTGTGTCAATTCAGGGTGGTTGTGGTGAGGTGGCTTTTTTTTTCCCCTCGGAGAAAGCAAAATTATGTTTGCAGCTGTATAATGGGATATTTCACCACAGCTGGATAGTCTCTCACTGTGTCATAGCTTGCCCTGGGTGAGGCTGTTTCTCTTTGACTCCCCACATTAATGTCTCTTCCAACCTCTGTGTTTTCCAACCCTGGTCATGCATCCTGGCTACCAAGATGCTCCTGCCAAAAAGGGAGTAGCAAATTAGTCACAGAATCTGGAGGTAAATACTGGAAACACTCTTAAAGCAGCACATCCCTGCTTGTTTTTCTGATGTCCTAGTGTATCTTGGCCAAACGTAGCAGAGGAGTGGAAGCTTTTACTTCTCTGTGAAAAGCCTTGTGTGTTTCATTCATTTTTTTTGGCCCATTTCAAAAGACAACGTTGGTCCCTTGCCCTCCGAGCTGGGCAGAGGCTCAGTGCTCAGAACAGTGTGTTGGGAGCGGTGGGACTGCAGCAGGTCAGGAGGTTCAGCCCTGCCTGTCTCTCTGCTGTGCATCTGTCTAAACAGCCTGGCTGCAGGAGGCCCTGTGTCACAGATGGGCTGTTCTGGGCTGGGAAGGGAAGTTTATCCTGGGCACTTGGACTTTTTTTTTTTCTTTTTTCCATTCTTTGCCTGCTTGGCTACTTGGAAAAGGGCTGTAAAAAGAGGTCAGTGCATGGACTTTGTGGTGAAACAGAACCACTGGAGAGTTGGGCACAGATTCTGTCTCCTGCTGCTGCTGTCTCTCTTCAATTATTTATGCTCCAAATGGATGAAACAGATGTGAGTGCAGGGCAGGGGAGAGGTTCACCCCTCTTGGTGCAAGTACCAATCTGTAGTTTATGGAAAGGAGAAGTAAGTGCTTCCTCCCCAGGATTTTTGTCACTTCAGTTTCCCTGCCCAGCTACTTGTGCACAACTCCAAAATTCTGCTGCACTTATAAGAGTTGTACAGGACTGTTCCAGGCACATTAACCAAATGTGTAGGTTCAACAGATGTTAGGGTGTGATCCTTGCTGATGTTAAGGAAGTAGGAACAACCTTCATTTAACCCCAAGAGGTGCTGGTGACATTTGTTCAGCTGCTGGGTTCCAGACTGCTGGGACTTTGCAAAAGACAGCTTGCAATTGCAGAGGGGAAAATGTTGCTGCCATTTCAACAAAGGAGAAACACAGTCCCTGGGTGTTTTCAGTCTCCAGAGTCAAGGAGTCTCTTACAACCACTCACGCTCTCAAAAATGTTACTGGCTTCATGCTGATGCTGTTCTTCATTTGATGGTTCTAGCAATAAATGTAAAAGGCTTGTGTTATGACAGCTCCCTGGAAAAGTTGAGGAATGGCAAGTCAAGAGAGAGAAACAACTGCTGGAGTTCAGTGTCTTCTAGAACCCATGTTGCCCAGTTTCAGTCTAAGGTGCTGTTCATTAAATACCCAATGAAATGGACTCTTGGAAATCCAGGGGAGATTCCATCTCAGCCAGCTGGTTGGTCGCTGTGCCAGGCCAGGTGGGTGCCTGCTGTGTAGCTCTAGAGCCTTGCCAAATTAGTTTTAGATGTTCAGTCCAAGGGGGTTCCTCAGCTGTTTTGGGACACCCCACAGTGGTGGCCCCTATAATCATGCTGCAGTTACTGCTCATATGTGCTGAAACCAAGTCTGGGGAGCTTGGCTCCATCCTTAATACTTCAGGTACTTCTTGCTGAGATACCTCTTGGCCAAGCTGAGAGGGCTCCTCTCCTATCCCCATTTCTCTTCCAGTTCAAGTGGCCTCTAGGTTACGTTTTTTCTTGTATAGCAGAGCAAGAACTGGAGGCTGCATCCTTTGCTTACCTGTAGAGTTTTCTTCCCTGACCAACACTAAGTGTTTGTCCCTGTCTTGCCCAATGCAGAGGTTTCCCTGTGACAGTGAAACCACACAGGATAATGCTCTGCTCATAAAAGAAATGTGGGGCACCTCTAATACATGTGTGACTTCAGATATTTGTGAAGGGTATGCAAGTTGTTTCGTAGCATACTGGAATAATTCCCACAAGGGCTGGATTTTGTGTGCGTGTGTGCATGTCTACAGTGTGGTTAGCCTTGAAGCACAGGAAAAAATGTTTGTCTGCCATTACACATTCCTTTTCTCCCAGAGATTTGTCCCTGGAGCTGTGAAGAGGTTTGCAGTCATCTTGTTCCCACAGAAGTGTTCAGGAGCTGGATTTGTGTGTGGTGCTGGGATCAGATGCCAGAACATATGCTCTTCATCAGTATGTATGTGTGCTGCTGTTCATCCATGACTTGGCTTTCCAGAAACACAGTTCAGCATGAACAGAGGAAGGCAGCACTGCATGCTGAGAGGGAAGATTTGGATGTACAGTGCTGACCATAGGGGCTGGGTTGTAGGAAGTGGAACAGATCCGTTGCTTCTGACTTAAGTAAGAGCTGTCTTTGTTTTAGGCTTACATGGGGTGATATTCTTCATTCCTTCTCCTTTGTACTTCCAGTCCATTAGTTGAAATCTGTTATGACTTGATAACATTCAGCTCTGGATGGCTATCCCTTCCCTCAGTCCTCACTCCCTGCCCACAGGGCTGGTGCCCAGCAGCATCACAGCAGCCAAGTGCTGGGGGTGGCTGGAAAGGGAGAGTGTGCTGAGAAGATGCAGGGGCTGTTTTGCTAACGAGCAAAGCTTGGCCAAGTGTTGGCCAAGAGCTGAAGAGGAAGTGAAACCCTGCACAAGCATCTGCATGGGTGTAACGCCAAGAGGGGGAGGAGAATTGTTTAGTTTCTGGCTTGAGTACAACTGTCCACTCCTGAAGTCGAAATAAGAGAAGTTGAGGCTGAAGTTGAGTTCTGGAAGAGGAATAGCTGTGCTGAGCAGGGCAGGACAGTGCAGGGATGCCCAGGATGGCAGCCCAGCTTGGAGCCCTCGGCCTGGGGCCGTGCCATGGCAGCCTGGGCCGAGGGAGGCTCGGGGTCAACACTTGGAAATGGAGCACTGGAGGATCTTGGGTTGTGGTTCATGCAAGCCCGAGGCTCTGTGGGGTGTGAGGAGGTGTAGTTGTAACTCAGTCAGAGGTGGGAAGCCCTCACTAGAAGTTAACTCCAGTTGTTCACTCAGATCTTAAATGTGGGCTGTTTCTGTGCACGGTGGCAGTGGCTGATGGCAGAAACAGCCGTGCTCGCCCTGCCCTGACTCCTGCCGGGGAGAGAGGGGCAGCGGCTGCCTGACCCCGCCCGTGCTGTGTGGCCGCTGGGTGCCAAGGCCAGGGAGACCCGAGTTCTGTGCAGCTCAGCCCTTCGCTCTTCCGGGGATCTTTGGGAGTGGCCGTTTGTCTTGCAGCTTGTCATCCAATGTGTCCGGGGTGTGTGTGTGGAGAGGGGATGGCCCGTCTCTGCCTGACCCCACCCGAGGCAGTTGGTGCCGTTCTCCCAGAATGACTCCTGGCAGGGAAACGGGGAGCTGAGAGTGCAGGCTGAGCAAATAAACCACAGGATCATGAGTGCTAGCTTCTGGAGACTGGCCATGAGGAGTGAGCCCGTCCCACTGACCTCTGGATGTTCTCAGTGCAGAAGCAAGGGGGGGAAAGAGATCCACTCAGCTTGTGGGAAAAGAGGCTCCGAGGGCTTAACATCTTCCTTCTGCTTTCTGTGAGGCAAAGCCCATGGCAGTACAGGTGTGGCTCCAATGATTACATTTCATTTTTCCTTGCAGACCCCTGGTACCTGAAGCTGTGAGAACATGAGAGCACAAGCCAGGCCTTTTACTACTATAATTTGTATTGCAATTATTTTTAAGGTTACTTCACAGACAAGTCACTTTGCTTTCAGCTTTTTGTAATGTCTTCTTGCTGTTTCCTCAGTGTGGGAACTATTTTAAACCTTCCTGACGCACTGAGCTCATTCTTGCTGTGATACTTACACTAGTGTAGTCTCTTTAGATCCTGCAGTCTTACATCCACTTTTATTTTCAAATAAATTACATACTACATTAATTATATATTCAGGTGAAATGTGAGTCACAAAGGCATCTGCCTGCCCTACCCACAGTCCCCTTGGCTGTGCTTTCTGTTTGGTTTAAAGCTCTCCTGAGTCTCTGCAAGTGATATGAAATCACTGGAAATGTGGGTAGGCAGTACTGGAAATGCCCATCTAGACCAATAGTAATTTCCCTCTGCCGAAAGCCTGCTGTAAAAAATGTCAGGGAGATTTATGGCTTTTAAGATCCTATAGATTCTCAGAGGTTCCTGCTGCTTAGAGAGTCTGGTGCCAGCTGGGATCAGACAGTAATGGAAGAAGCATCAGAGCCTCCAGAAGCTGGGATTTGCCCTGTTTTGTAGGCAGTGGGCTGAATCAAGGCAGCAGGAGTCAATTCAAGAGGTGCAGCAAAGCCTTGCCGTGATTGCACAGGGCCAAGATGAGCAGGGATGTGTCATTGGGACAGTGAGAGATGCTGTCAGGAATGATCTCTTGTCTCCCAGCAGTTGTTCCTGCAGTCCTGACTCTCAGAGATGGTTTCTATGATGCAGCTGGAGCAGTGCCCTGGAGCTGTAGCAAGCAGAAGAGAAACTGCTTGTGTCTTATCCCAAGGTTTAAACCTGTGCTGTTCAGCTGCTTTAAAGAGCTCCCCTCCCCTTGAAAGGAGCCCTTGGCAGTGCACGTATTTATGAGGGAAGTGAGTGTTGGGAAGGACAGTCATTTAGCAGAACTTGGTGCTTTTACTGAGCAGTTAATCCAGGCACATGCTTGGGAAGCACTCCAGGTTCACTGAGCAGCTGGACCCTCTGGATCAGCTCTGGTCTGCCAACAGCCCTGGGGCTGACACTTCAGAGGCTCAGAGCAGGCCCATGGAGCTCCCTGAGTTAGAGGCTGTTTGCTGCATATGCCCCAGTAGTGCCCCATGGACCTGCTTGGGACCCTGATGACCATCACTGTGCAGCAGGAGTGTGTCCTCTTGTCACCTGGACAAGCCTCATCTGCCCTGCCCCACCATGCTTGGCTCACACCAGGTTCACAGCCCTGGGTCTCACAGCAATTTGAGTAAACCAGAAACAACTGGATGGAGCCCAGCGTTCCTGTTCCTTAGTGCCTGCTCTGTTCAGCTGCCAGTCCCCAAATGGATTTGCATGCCATCTCAGAGCTGTGGGATGGCATTATTTGCAGCAGCTCTCATTAATGTCAGTGAAAGCCTTTCTGTTTGAGATGGCAGGGCTGGTCCTCAGCAGCTGCTCAGACGTTCCAGCCAGTGCCAGGCGTTTTGCTGCCTCGTTTGAATGCCCAATGTCATCTGAACATCTCCCTGCTCCTCCCGTGGTTGCTCTGTCATGGGCAGGTGTCAGGCAGTAGCAGAATTGTTCTCTTGGTAAACAAGTGATGTTGTTATTGGAGCTGCCCCACACGTGGCAGCAGTGCAGTGTGTGTGTGGGGTTGCTAATGAGGGATATCATGGGGCTTGTTAGTCTGAAAGCTTAATGAGCTTTGTGAAGTGTGTGGATGCTTCTTCCCATCAGCTGCTCCTGTGCTGCGTGTTGCACTTGGGTGTGTTTGGTACTGAAGTGGGTCCCTGCAAGTTAGACCTCAGAGCACATATTGGGCATTTTGGAGGACTCAGATCCCATTTATCATGACGTTAATGGCAGTGGACATGCAGGAAATATCTGGATGAGACTGCTGCTCTCGTTTCCTCAGACACCCTGTGTATGCTCGGGGACTGAGCTTCCTTGTGGCTCCAGTGAATCCATGTGCACTGGGTACCTAGAGTTTGTCCCTTAGCTCATTAGGGATTTTCCATCATGACAAATAACTATTTTTCTTCATTATTTTTCAAAAAATAAAATAATTAGGGCATCCACCCACCTCTTGGCTGGCATCCTGCAGTAACAGGCCAGCATGTGTTTTCTTCAGAAGAGGAAGCAGGTCTTGCTTTGTACTTTCAAGGCAATGGTTTATAAATGAGCCTGAAAAGCCTGCGAGGGGCAGTGGGATGAGAACCCATAGAAAGAATAAATCTGAGAAAATAAATCCCAGAAAATACATCCCAAGAGATTGCTGTTTGCCCTAGCAAGTCAGAGCCCAGGTTAGAAGCCCAGGAGAACTCCTCCTCATTTTGCATATGACAGTGGTTCCAGCCTTTGCTTGAAGATAGTTATCTTTGGGTTCCTAAAACATATAAAGGTTTGACTTCACACTGTGCTGCACGTCCTAGGAGCTATTCGTGGGTATCTAATTTGATTTTGCACCCAGTTCTCGTTAAAGGGCTGCGAGTGACAAATTACTCTTGGCCTGTTGTGGCTGTCACTTGAGCTGACATTGCATGGGGGTGCTGGCTGTCTGCTAACCCATCAACTGCATGGAGCATTCCCCACACTGCCTCGCTCCTCTCCTCACCTACACGGCTGTTTCCATTTCCTTTGGGTTGCCTCGTAGGAAAACACAGTCTAGCAAATGCAATTTTTTCCACTCCATTGCTTCCAAGTTCTTTCTAACGTTGCGTGTTGCTGCCCTTTGTGTGTCCAACAGCCACAGCGCTTACAGTCAAATGACTTTCTGTCTTCTCTAATATCTTTTTAATCTGGTTTCGTTCTGACTTCTAGAAATCCAATGTAATCATCTCAAAGGTGACATCTTCGTGAACTCTGCTATACCTGCCATAGTGCCTGCTCTGGTAGCATCTCTCATCTTACATCTCATGTACTTTACCATTTTTGTTATTTTCAGATGAGCCCAGAAAGAAATTTATGAAATCAGCAATACCACAGAAAAATTCTCAGGAGGGAAGATTCCACAATTATCTGTTCCTTACAATCAGGGCTGTATTAGCAAGTTGCTGATAACAATTTTTCTACAGGGCAAGTAGAGAGTATATTGATGACTGACTGGATAAACTTTACAGTGGAAATCAAGACTGAAATAGCAGCAAAGACCAGTGTAACAGTGATATTATCAGCAAAGAACAGATGGAGAGAGAGAGATGGTTCTCTTATGGAGAACCTTGTTTGCTGAATGATTGGGCTGTGGTCCTGATGCAAGGACAGTAGTTATTCATCTTGGGAGACTAACCTTTTGTGGTAGGTTTCTCTCTCAGTTTTTCAGAGAAGAAATTGCTATCTTAAGGTGGAAAGGATTTTAAGAGGTGTAGGGAATGCACTTTTGAATGTCCATCTTTTAATAACCCTCTGCAAGATGTACAGCTTTAGTGTCTGTCTCCTGCAGTCCAGCTGGGTGATAAGGTTTGTTCCTAAGGCTGTGATTTTTGATGAGGAGAGAGGCAAAATGGCAGTCTTGAATTCAGTAGAAAATACCATCCCTGAGACCTTGTCAGGACAATACTCATATTCCACATCTGTCCTGGTCAAATTGGGTTGCCTGGTCTTGCTGCAGTATTTTGTACTGAATTATCAGGGGTGAGATTTGCCAAAATTGCAGAGTTGGGTTGTAAACCCAGTGCCTTATTTTTGTGAGATAATAGCAGCTCTGATCTCGATCCAGTATGAAGCTCAATGGAGCCCTGTGGCACGATGGCAGTTACTGAGTGTTTGTCTGGCAATGGTGTCTGTGGAGCCTCTCCTGGGCCACAGCCTTGCAGTTTCCCACTGTGCCAGTCCAGGACTGTGGGCTGCTCCTGCCACAAATGAACTGATCCTGCTTGCAGTGCCTCTGAAATTGTCTGCACATTCTGGATTAACCAAGGAGCTGACACATTCCTCTGGTCTGGGTTGGTGGTGTGGAGATGAAAGGCACTAGGCTGAAACATGAGCTTTTCCACAAAGGCCATTGTACAGTGTAGTTATTTAAAAGGCAAAATTTTTAGGCAAATTGCAATAATAGGAACCAAGGGCCAGCCTTCTTTTAATACAGATGAAAGTGCCTAACTCCTTTGAAACTGAGGAGCTAGATACCTTCTGTATTTTTATAAATTTGGCTCTGTTGAGCAGCCTTGTCACTGCTTTCCCCTCACCATCCCTCTCTGATCCAAGTTGCTGTGTAGCAAGAGCTCTCGCCATCTCCCATGAGGAGGCTGCTGCTGCCTCGGCATTTACACACCTGGTGCCAGGCTTACAGTTGCCTTTCATGTGCTGTGGTCCATGGATTAGATCCAGGAAAGGGGTTGCTGAAGGAAAATAACTGAAAATACTGCAAGAGGTATGTTCCAGGCTGCTCTGAATGGCCCTTTCATCTTTGCCTTAAAAAAATCAGTGAGAGTTGTAGCTCTGTGAAAGGCTCATGGCTGTGCTCAGGAGTGACAGATCCATTTAGCATTTTGGTTTCTGTATTGGAACTGAAACTTTTACAATGCTGCTTCTATTTTAGGGACTTATTCAGCAGATATGTTCCACTGCAGATTAATCTGTTAAGCTCATCCCACCTTCTTTTGAAAATTGTCCTCTTTATTTTCCTTCAGACTTCTCCTTGAACCCCTACTGTGTCTCCCTGGCAGGAGCTGGCTAGTGGATAGTCACTGTTTATCACAGTGGCTGTGCTGCTTTCTGGCTGCTCCGTGTGCCTGGCAGTTGTCTTGTGTGCTGAGCACAGGCCCTCTGCAGCTGGAATTGCCTCTGTGCTCCAGCTCAGCACCCTGACATAGGGATGTGCTCCCTGGGAGCGTGGAGCTGACTGCAGTCTGCTCTCTGGATGACAAATCCAGGGCTGAGGAGCTAGGCAGTGCACTGCCCTGAGGCCTTATGCTCCCATGTGCCTGTCTGTGCTTCACCCAGACTCATCACAGCATGGAAAATTCACATAGGCTTTGCTCTTGTAGATCTTTTCTTATCTTTTGCAAGGGACAGAAACATGGCTTGGAGCTCTCCAGGGTGTCTGGGTGCAGGGTGAAGAGCATGACCCTTTTTCAGTGCTTTCCAGCACCGGATCCTTAAGGGCTCAGCAGACAGCACTGGCCCAACCAGGGCAGGTGTGGATGTTTGCAGTGAAGTTCTCTGTGCTCAGAGGTGGTGGAACTGAAGCCCAGGATTTAACAGCTCTGTCTAGAGGCATTTCTGACTGCAGGTCATGATTTTTAGGGATACACAGCATACTTTGATGAAGGAGTGGCTCTGCTCCCCTGTGAGTCAGTCACACCACAACTAAAGCTTCCCAGGGGCACTTGAGCCTCAGGATTCCCTTTAGTCCAAATGTTCGACTTCAGACCTGTTCCTTCCATGTTGGTGTTTCTCAGGGCAGTGGGTGTGAAGCACACCCTGCTCCACTCACTGCTGTTGGAGCTGTCCCTCTGAGAACTCACAGGCAGTGCCGTGTAGGAGCTCTGTGGTTCCTCATCTCCCCGGCAAGGCAGCCTGTCTGTTGGACAGTCGCTTCCCCACCGGGTCCTCACTGTTGATGACTTCTGCTGGCATCTTACTGAGTTACAGGTGTGAAGCCAGCACTGGCAGAAAGAAGCTGGTGGGAATGCAGCCAGGTGGGAACAGCCTGCTGCTTCATCTGCTGAAACCTGTTTGTCCTGCAGTGTATTTATTACTAGTCTATGCTGAAGAGGAGCTACCTGAACAGCCCAGGTCCTTGCCTGGTGCCAGGGGTTGAGAGAGATTCCTTTCTCTGGTGCCCACTGCTTCTAGAAGGGCTGAAGGCCACAAGGAAGAAAGGTCTCTTTTTCGTTGCAGTTTTGACTGGTTGTGGTCCGGGCTGGCCTCTGGAAAGAGGCTGAGGAGCAAAGTGCTCTCTGGGAAATGCAGTCATGCTGTACTTCTCCTGCTGTTCAGCCCCAAGGTTGTTGTGTGATCCAAAGAAACTATCACAGGATTGGCAGCACACACAACCCAGTCTCCATCTGCTTGAAGGAAGTCTAAAATTATGCAGCATGTGATCCATAGCTGCACTCAAGCATGCTCTGCCCCTTGTTCCTCTCTGCACTACATTTGCAAAGCTCATATCACCCTGTGGGGTTGTACCCAGTGGCTGCTGTGCCACCAGTGAGGCCAAGGCCATGTGCACGTGTGACCTGGACTGGATTCTGGATCACAGAATCTGATGGATCACAGCAGCTGTATTTGCTGACAAAATGGCCCAATCCAATGGCTGCCATTGCAGCCAGACTGGGAATTCTGGAAGAGACCCACAAAACCTGGGTGCCTTCCTGTGTTGAGCCAAGTCTGGGGTGAGGGGAAAAACCCATGACTGTGTAGGAGTGTGTGTGTATGACAGTGATGTGCGGTGGCCGTTACTGCCTGAGGCCCTGCTGGGTTCTGTGGTCGGGTTAGAGCTTCTAACAATGAGACACTGATTCATCTGTGGTCAATGTGTTTTTAAAAGAATGCCACTGAACTGTCAGTCTGGTTTCTCCTGGCCAAATGTGGCCACTGCAAGGCTCTTTTCCTTAGGATTCCCCCTTTCCAGTAACCTTACTTTTCATTTTCCTTTCTCAGTCTGGCTCCTCAGCTATTTGTGCTGTCTGATCCAGGTGGGAGGATCCTGCTGCCACCTTGGCCAGTGTGGTCACTTGTACAGTGGAGAATGGGGCTGTGCTGGAGAAACCACAGGGTTGTGGTGCTGCGTTGCCAGTACAAACCATTTCCAACCCTGTGTGTGTGTGTGGAGATAGAGTTGGGCTGCTGCAGCTGGAGGTCAGCTGCTGGAGCTGGCACAAGGCAGAGCAGTGTGGCTGAGCTCATCTGACAACACCAAGCTGTGACTCTTCCCCACTGCTCTCCTTGGGTTTGGATTTGGGGGTTGAGTGTAGTCCCATGCAGCTTGTGCCATACCCTGCTGTTAATTCAAAGCAGTTTCTGCCAGGTTTGTTCTTGCAGGGGAAGGAGGGAGGGTGGAGGGTTCGGATGGCAGTCGACTGGGAGGCAGAGATAAATTAAGTGTTGAGCTCTTAATGGGGAACATGCTCCATTGGTTTGGATTTCTCTCCCCACCCATCCCACTCTTTTTAATCTGTGGCACAGTCTTGGGAGCAGTTGGAGAACGGAAGTGATTTCAGACTGGAGGTGACCTCATCCGTCTCCAGCTCTGAGGTGGAGCAGTGTTTGGAGGCCCAGCCAGAGCTTATGATGCTCTTTGAATGATGCAGGCAAGGGGCTGAGGCTCCAGGAGAGTCTTGTGCCTCCTGCCCAGTGGTGAACAGCTGTGCAAGGGGGTGGGAAGTGGGTAATGGTTCTGGGGGTTTTTATCTTTCTGTTCTCATCTTTCTACATGCTAGAGTGGGGGGAAGTAGGAAGCAGAAGCAGAGTCCGAAAAACACAGCTGGACATGTCACATATCAGAGCAGTCAGTTCCTGATGAAAGGCCCGGCCCTGTCCTGCAGGGTGCAGAGCTGTGCCCAGCTGGAAAACACTCCAAGTGTGACCATGTGCTGTGTGGAAAGGTGCTGAAGGTATGTGCATGGATGGAAGAGTCCCTACTGGGTTCTTTGAGGACCCTGTGGATCAGCGGAAAAGGGGATCAGAGCCCTCCTGAAGGCTTTGCATTTTAGGACCCAAGATGTCAGTGAGAAACCTGGGAGATCTGAGGTTCTGGAGCATGGGATGGGAGCCAGCTGGGGTGTCAGCTGCAGGTCCAGATAGGAATGAGGGGCACATGAGACCACAGATGCTACTTGCAGAAACTACCAGATAATTCTGCTTCCTGACATGGCAAAGGGCCCTTCATCCTGCCTTGATGTTTGCTATTTTGAGGTGGCCAAGATTTTCTCTTGCACAGATGGAGCCTGGAGCCCTTGGACTCTGCTGGTGTCCAGCAAGCCCAGCTCTATCCTGGATGCTGAATCTGGTCTGCCAGATGCAGCTCTGGACTTCAGTAAATGTCCATGTTTTTCAGTAAGGACAGCTTCCAAGTGCTGTCTCACAAGCTGTGTGGGGATGTCCAGCCACTTCCCCTTAAGCTTAGTTGTCTTCTGGCTCCAGCTCCAACTGAAGAGATGCTGGGCTGTGGTAGGCTATGGCTGGGAAAATAAAAGCAGCCTTTTCTCATGTCTCTATGGCTGTGTGGCTGCAGAAACTCCCTGTAGCTGGCCAGCAGTACTGGAGGGGGATAAATTGGAAGAATTTGCTTTTCTCTTGGCCTTGTCCCAAGTGGCATCAAGACTTTTGCTTGGATATAAATTTCCCTCCCACCACTGCTAAATAGGGAGAGTTTAACCATTCTTGGGATCTATCAAGAGACTTTCTGCAGCCCTCCTGCCCCTCTTCCCTGTTGCACTGGAAGCAGGGATTGAAAATGAATCCTGTTGTGACCATGTCACAGTGAGGACAGGAGTTTACAAACTTACCTCCTTCCTGCCTCAGAATCGTCTCCATGCCTGTACACGATGAAACAATCTCAAAATGCACGGACAAACAGGTATTTTGTGTTTAAAATGTCCCTTTTTTCCCCTCTGCTCAGCATCCCACAGCTGTGCCCATGACACTGAGGTGCAATGACAGGTGACAGGCGCTGGCTGGTTTACAGAGGAGCTCTGTCATGTCTTTGAGAAGGAGTTTGGTCAGTGGAGCCCCAGGAGAGGTGTGTGCTGCTGTCAGTGGGGACAGATGCATGGTGGCAGCACTGGCTGCCTGGCAGGGCTCAGGACCTTGGCAGCGCCCTGCCTCTGCAGCCTCTGTGTGTGAGCCCCAGCAGAGCCCAGAAAGGGACCATTATCCCCGAGCCTTGCCTGCTGCTGAAGTCAGGAGGGCACAATAAAGATGTGTCCCGGCGGCAGCCTGGAGCGGGCTCGTGTGTCAGGAACAAAAGAGGCTTTGTACCAGGCGCTGCCTCTGCTGGGAGGTTTGTCAGCTCTGGAGCTGGGCTGGTAACTCAGGGCTCGGTGCCCAGCCCTGCTGGGCTGCTCAGGGCCTCCCCTGATTCGGGGCAGGGTCACTGGTTTCTTCCCTCACTGGGGGAGGTCTTGGCAGCAGATCCTGCTTGCCTGAGCACAGCTTTGCCCGGTGGGCTGGGAACTGCAGGAGGCAGGGCTCCCCTGGTCTCTCGGCTTCAGCAGCCCTGTGCTCTGTGACCTGAAGCTGTCTGTGCGCTCTGCAATGTATTAAGTCCCTGGGAGTGACCTCAGGGTGACTGGGACAGGGCTGTGATGGACCAGGATGGCAATGGCACTCTATCTGGAGCTTTGAGGAGAAATGTCTTCTGGGGAGATTTCAGCAGAGCAGGGCTGCTTGGCAATATGTGATAGCAAAGCAAAGGCAGATTGGAGAAGCAAGAGAAGCTCCTGTGCTTGGGCTGTTACAGCAAACACATGAGCTACAGGAGGATACACTTTAGAGAAAGCTCTTTTCCAGCTATTAAGGATGGGCCTGAGGTCTGGCTGCTCTCCCACCTCTGGCTGCAGCATCAGTGCTGTGTCGGTTGGGGGGCTGAGCATGGTGAGCCTGCCAAGTGATCCAGAACTGCCCTCTCCAGAGGGGTGTGGTTGGAGTTGAGATAATCAAAACCACTATGGGGCAGAGAAGCTGGTGATGGGATTGGGGCAGTAAGACAAGATCATGTTGGGAAGGATCCCTCCATGAAGCTGTGTAGGATGCTTTAGGATTTTGGTTTGGTGGCAGTTTTGTTCAGCATGATACTGCTATTGCAGTATCACAGGGTGTTACTGTTGCTGTGTTTTGTTCATGCTATGTCCATCCTTTTTCACCTAAGAGCAGTGTTCTCCAGGAACACTGTTCTCTAGGAACACTCGGTTCTGCTCTCTCCAGTCAAGACTAGGAAGATTTTGTTGTGAAGGAAAGGAAAACTTAGTATATGTTTTGCTGCTCTCTGCTGTTGTTGTGAGTCCACCACAGGCACCAGATCTTCCAAATGGAAAGAATCTCTGAAGGGAATTGCAGGGCCCATGGGCAGACTGAGAGGAGCATAATATCTCTTCTGGCTCTGAAAAAATGTGTACTTAGAGAGGAAGCAGCAAACACAGGAAAAGGGTAGTTGCTGAACACAAACTGCCAAGAATTAAGCAATCTGTTTTATAGTATGAAACCTCCTGTTGAGCAAGACGACTACTTTCCCTCCCAAGCAGGTGTGACTGGTAAAGCAAGTTGGCAAAGTCCTTCCAAAGTTCAACTGCCAGACAGGACCAATACTTCCATAATCCTTCCCATAGAGGGTGTCCCCAGTTTTTATCCCTTTCCTCTTCTACCTTTTTTGGAAGCTGCCTAGACTCTCCCATGGTACCTGCTGCCATTTTCATCTCCACTCTGTGTTTTTGTGCTGCACAGGCACCACTAGCACGTTTTACTCTTTTGTGGGGCAGCTGGGTACGTGGTTGGCACAAGCAGTGTGTACATAAAAATGAATGCATGGAAAAGGTGTCTGGGTAAAGATTTCTTTGCATGACATGATTTCTGCAGGACCTTGATTTAGAAAAAAATAGGGCCTGGTAGCTGTTAATTTAGGGATCCTGGCTTATCAGTGACAGGTTCCTTTTGGCTTTGAGAGGGCAGACCAAGAGATGTGGGAACAGCTTTATCAACCCCTCCTCTGCTGTGGTGCCATGCAGAGCAGTAATTTGGTGTAGTTGGACTTGGTAGCAACTCCTCTGTGCCTTCGGGGAAGTGGCCTATAAGTGGATTAATAATGGAGCTTGGTCACAAAATCAAAGGGGGAGGGCTGCAGTGCCTCCCAGGCATTCATTTTGCAGAAGGGAGGTATTAGGTCACTGAGGGGGGTGAATTCAGCCTCTGTCCCAACTGGCTGGCTGTTCACTCCCTGTGTGCTCAGGAGAGCAAACCCTCTCTAGAGTCCTTTTGCTGTGTAGCTGCTCCTGTGAGCCAGCACATAAATGGAAACAGATGGCTCCATCTCAGCGGTTAGTAGGAATCTCTCACTGCTGCAAAACTGCTAATGAAGTCTGGGGCTGGACTGAAGCAGACAAGGCTGCTGTGCTGGTGGGCTGTGCTGGGCTCCTGCCTCAGTGCTGGGGTGCTTGTTACTGCCCCTCTGTCACAAGAGCACCAAGATTGCTGAGCTGAGCCCCCAGCCTGGCCAACTGTGCTGTGTCCTGCAGCAGCCTCAGGCAGGGTGTTCATCTGGGTACTGCAGAGCCACCAGGACCTGTCAGTGACCATCAGTCTTGGTAAATGATCTGTGTGGCCATCCTTATTGTGGATTCCAGACCTTGCAATTCACACCTGTATTATGGAAGGGCATGGGGAGCCCTCTAGTATCTGACACAATCTCTGCTGAGACTATGAGCCAGATATTTCTTCATCTATGGTTCTTTGCTCTGTTTCACTACAAACTCAGACTAACTAGTCTTATTTTTGCCATACTGGTCAACATCTCCCTGATAAGGAGAAGCAACACTCAGCAGTTACTGACTATTACTCTTAAGCTTGGAAGGAACTTTGTTTAAATTCCCTTTGACAGCACAGTTTGATTTAGATGTTCAGTGACTTGAAGTTTTCTCCCATCATCACATAAAATGTGAATCTCCAGTCACACTGCAGGGCACAGGGGAGTGGTGAGTTGTGCAGCAAAGGTATAACCAGGCTTGGTGTTTGCTGGAGCAAGCAGGTGATGGAGAAGGGGAGAGAAAGGTGTTGGAAAGCATTTCTTGATTCTGGTTGTGATTATTGTGACAGCTGCCCCCCAGGCACGGCCTCAGTGTCTGCGATGGCAGGGTACAAGGAGCCGATGTGAATGCTGGATGGCTGCACAACCATGGGCAAGTGGGGAACAATCCTGGTCCCCAGCTGCCTTGCTGCCCTTACCTTTTCTTCTTCATTCATGCAGCAAACTGTCAGGCTCTGTATCTGCCTGCGTGGTCCCACAGCTGTGCCAGTGGCCCACAGCACAGCTGTGCTGGGGACCTCCTCAGGCAGCCAGGGCTGTGATGCCCTTTGGGAACACTGTGCCTCGCTGCTGCCATGATCCAGTCTGGGCATCACTGTGTGCCAGGCCCTGGAAGCCCAGCCAGGCTGCAAATGGTGCAAGAGGCACTGACTGCTCGATGGCTGCAGTGTCTCAGCCTCATGGCCTGTGAACCTGGCACAGCTGGGAAATGCTCCATCCAGCTCTTGGTGGGCAGCCAGCAGTGGGCTGGCATGGATCACAGGGGAGAGGGTCGGCTGCAAGCTCCTGGAATCATCTGAAAGGCATTTCAAAGCCCCTTGCATGGAGCAGGCAGCAGTTTGGGTTTTGCAGCCAGGTGCAGAATAAACGCTACCAAGCCCAGGCAGTGATGTGGAACTGCTGAAAGTCTCGAGGGTTTGCACTGGAGAGCTGTGAGCTCCATGCTCTGCATGGATTCAGGACATTGCCCATGGAGAACAGGATGTCACAGGGTACAAGAGGACAGAATTGACAGATTGTCTCTGAAAGCTTCAGTCTGTACATCTCCTGTGAGGGGGAAACTGTGGGAAAGTTGTGGATCCCAGCAGGATAAGGCCTCTCTGTCAGGTGGAACTGATGTGTCTGTGCATCTCTGCAGGTCCTGGGGATGCTTGTGCAACCATCAGGGCTTCAGGTTTCAGTGTTGCTTCCCAGAAAGCCACTTCTTAGTGGCAGGGAAGGACAGACAATCTTGTATGCTCAGTGAGGATCTCTTTGGATACTTCATCTGGGCACACAATCCTCTCCTTCTCTGGGAGCTCTGAGATACAGCTCTGTGTTAAATTACCCCAATTTCATCATTGCTCCATCTTTTCCTCAGGTTTCCTGCAGGAGGGTGTTATGATCTTTTTCTGAGAGCATCTCACACCATGGCTGAGAATCAGGTACGCTTCTTTAGGCCCTGCCCAAAAGGAGTGTTTGGCACCACTGCTCGTAAGTGGAGATGTGCTGCAACCCCAGTCCAGCTGATTGTCTATTCCTGCTGATTAGCTAATTGCTTCCAATTGCCAGCATCACACACTCACTGAATTCATGCTGTGATTCCTGTGTCACCTGAGGAAAAGGAGCACGGTGCAACTATGGGAGGGAAGTCTGTGTTTGCCAGGCTGAAAAGGACAAATGCTACTGCAATGAAGCACTCAAATCATCATGCAGTTCATTCTGCTGTTCATACTGAACCAAGAACAACATCCTGGGGAGGAAGGGACAGAATTTCCCTCTGACTAATGCTGCTGGATTGTGCAGGGCTGCGGGGGAACTGTTAGCCAGAGAAACCATCAGGAGGAGAAAGGAAATGGAAAGGGAATCTAATTATCCATCTGCAAAGACAGATGCTAGTCCCGACACAGAGCCCAGCCCTGGGCAGACTGATGTGGGCAATGACGTTTGCACAGACTCTTTTTGTGGTGGGGCTGGGAAATGGCTCCTGGGGGTCCCCTGTGGGATAGCAGATGGTCCAGCACACAGCACAGTGAGCCGGGGCAGACTGGAAGGCACACAGCTGCTTTTCCCGGGAACACTGGCCCCTGGGGCTCCGAGGAGCAGCACTTTGCAGCCAGGTATGGCTGTGTTGTGTGGGGATGGAGCTGGAGCTCAGGCAGAGCTGTGCTGCTGCAAAGGGAGGAGGGTGAGTGTGTGGCTCCCTCTCAGCAGGCTCATCTCGCACAAGTGGGCTGGGGCTGCAAGGCCAGGGGTGAGGGTGGGAAGGAAGGGGAAGGTCCCTGTGTGCCTCTTGCTGCACAAGGACTCTGCATGTTACTGAGTGTGCAGGGGCAGCTGCCAGCAGGGAGGGAAGGTGTGCGGCTGGAGCCCGGGCATTTGAGTCCTTGTTGGAATACCTGCAGGAGAATCCCTGGGAAGAAGAAGGTGCCCCTACCTCCTTGTTCTGCAGAGCTCTTTGGGGTTGTTGCTCACACAGTCTGAGGCCAGCTTTTCGCTCCTTGGGTGCTTCCCAGAACTGAAGGTTGCTTTAGAGAGCTGCCTTCCCCCCCTTAATTAATGAAATTTAAAATTATTTGGTGAACTGAGTGGGCTTATTCTCCTCTCTTGTGGGCATCAGCTACTCCTAAAGTTATGTTAATTGTAGCTGGAAGATAGAGGTTGGGAGTTCTTCCAAGACAGTTGGCTTTCGTTCTCCCAATAAGGTTTTCAGAAGCCTGCTGGGAGGACAGCAGGGTTAAGAAAGATCTCCTTGCAGACATAGGAGTATCCATGAGATGGGTGAATTGGGAATGAATCAGGAGAATTTCTGCTTGAGTGGAACACCTTTGTTGTCCACTGCCTTGCTCTCCATGGTCTGTGCTCAGTGTGCTGTTTGCAGGTGTGGTGCCCCAGCCTGGACTGTCTTCCCCTGTGATGCCCTTGGATCAGCTCCTGCTGGACCTGGTGTAGGTGTCTCACAATGCTCAGAGGCCATCGTGTCCTCTCCAGGTCAGGATTCAGCCTCTTTGGTAGACAGGCCTGATCCTGCATCCCTTACTCACGTGAGCAGTCGTCTCTATTTCAAAGGGACTACTCGGTGAGTAAGGATCGCAGGATTGGGACCACTACCTGTAACCTAAACTGCATCTTCTGTAGGATCCTGTCCCCAACATTTTCCTATTCATGTCTGTTAACATGCACCAAGAACTTCCAAAACTGATGTTCTCGTCATTTGGATGGAGAACCTGAGAGCTGGAAGAAGCAGTGCCTTTCCATTGCAGAGGATAAATCACCATTATTTTCCATCCTCTTCCACCAAACCGCTCTCAGCCCAGCCAGCTTCTGTGCCCCAAAGCAATGTGTACCTGTTTGTCTCCCAGACGCTGTTCCTGGCCTTCCCAGGGCTGGCAGGGCTCTGCTCTGCCTCTCCCTGGTTTTCCCACCTGTAGCTTTGAGATGAGAAGCCAGGCATCTGTTTAAGCCTGATTTGTGCTGCAGAGCTGGAGGATGAATCGGAGGGAGAGATGAGCAGCAGTAGTGCCGAGACTGCCGCCGACCTTCCTGCACCACCTGGTTTCTCCCTCTTAACAGTCTACATTTGGAAACCTCTATCCTGTGCTGAGGAATATGTTTGCAATCGGAGGAAGCAGCGAGGGCGGCAGGTTTGACCTGCACGTTGATTTCCGTGTGGCTCCGGCCAGGGAAGCCGCCCGGGCGCTCCCGGCTCGGACACGGCCCTTGCGCGGGCCCGCTCCTCCCTCCCGCGGAGCGCTCCGGTACCGCACCGCGGCTCCTCCCGTGGACAGAGAGGAGCGGGCAGCGACCGAGGGGGCTGCTGGAAGGCATCCAGCCAGCTCCACGTCTGCCCAGTTTGTTATATCGTGCAGATTATCCTAAATGAGGAGCTGGGTGTGAGAAGCTCTGTGAACTCGCTCCAGAGCAAGTCACGAGTTTAAACAAGCAGGAGGCAAATTACGGTCGTCGCTCTTTTTAAAGAGCTGGAAGTGGAGGCATGGCATGAGTCACACAGTGCTTCTTGGGAAGCACGAGGCACTTCAAGTGGAAGCAGGAAGTATAAATACCTTTGAAATAGAATTTCATACGTTTCTTCAGGGATTATGTGACAAAGCAGCAGTGATCCTTGAGCGGAAATTAAAAGTGTGACCTGTGGGATAGGTAAAAGAAAAGATGAGATCTGGCTGCTGTGCAGATTGTGCTTGTGGCACTGAACATACAGGGGATGAATCCTGTGCTTCGGGATTTCTGCTTTTTTATCTGGTGTCTTGCTTTTTCCTGAGCATCACAGGATGAAGCCAGGCTAAAACGTCAGGGCTCTGATGCTCCCAGAAGCCACTTACATGGAGCCTTGCTTGCAAGTTTGAGGTTAAATTATTCATCAGAATTTAGATCAGCAAGGCTTTTTCCCTTGGATCAGGTCAGCAGGAGCCTCAGGGTGAGTGTGCAGCTCTGCTGGTGATGGAGCGGCAGAGTTCAGACCTTGCAATACCCGTGAGATTCATCTGTCTGAAGTCAGCACTGATGTTCCTTATAGTGGGAGAGGAGGCAGCAGGAGAAGAAGGTGGTAACTGAGCCCTGGAGGTTCCCAGCTATGCACCTGCATGGAGGACATTGGCTGTTCCTCAGCCTCCATTGCCCTGGTCCAAGCTGGGAATGGGTTTGCTGCCTGCTGCTGCTCCTGTTCAGCTGGAGCAAACAGCTTCTCTGGAACTGCCCTTCCCTTCATCCTAGAAAACAGCCAGGAAGAAATTTTCCCTTCTGTGGGGAATTCTGAAAATAGCTTAGTTGCTTCAGAGGAAGAAACAAATGCTGTTATTACGCGGCTGTGCTGACCATGCCAAGCCATGGATATGCAGTTTCACCACTCTTCCACGCAGGCCAGGCTGGCTGGGTGCATCCCTGGTGGGACCCGGTTGCCTGGCTCTGTGCTGCTTAAGAGCATCTGTCTAGACCAGGCTGAAGATTTTCCTTCCATTGCATGCTCCTGGTTGTTCACCAAGGATGGAGCCTGAGCACTGCAGTCCCTAAGCCGGGAAACAGCTCCCCTGCAGGTGGAGAACTTCTCTGCTGTCCTCCACAGTTTGACAAAGAGCTGGGTGTGAGGTGGGAAGGACTTGGTGCACCCCATGCCTGTGTTCCCTCGCTGGCTGTTTGGCAGGTTGGGGCAGGTTGGGGTTGTCTGCTGTGACACTCAGGCTCCTGCAGCCAGTTTGACCCCAAGCTGCTGCTGCGAGCACCTGCCTGGAGAGGAGCTTCGAGGTGCCTGTGGAAGAAAACACTTTGGATTTGCTCTACGTCTTGGAAGTGCCAAGTTTTCCCCTGCTGAGCTCTGCTGCACACTGCACGAGATGTCCTGTGGTTTTTTTCTTTTAAGGATGGTGTACATCAGATTCCTTGTTGGAGGAGCAGGCCAGGATTTACAGTGGACATTTCTAAGGGATGTGTGGAAAGAGGATTGTGATCAGAAAGGACAGGGGCGAAACAAGATTGGCTTGGCTGTCTTTGGGAAGTTTGGACACAGATCAGCCTGAGCCAACAGCTCTGGGTGTGTCATGCAGCACATCTGAGGGACACAAGTGAGTCTGTCATTTATGGTTTGGTGACTCTGAGGATGCCAGATGAGCATCTCTAGGAGGGACAGGAGAGGCTGAGACCAGTTGACTGTCCTTCAGCATTTTGGAAACTACAGCATTGGCCACTCGGTCTCAAGATGATCTCTGTAGCCAAGACCTACTTTTCTGTTTCTTTTCTTAATCTGCTCCCTGAGTTATCAGGCATGGCCTTCGGACTGGAATTCCTCCCTGGCTGCCAGTCCCGAGAGCATGTGTGATGTGTGAGAGCTCAAGGCACTCAGGAGACAGTAGCTCCTTGTTCCTCTGCACTGTCAGCACAGCTCCTGGGGCCACGAACAACACTGTGGTTTTGTCGCAACCAAATCATTGTTGACTTCATCTGTGATCCCAGCCCAAAAGAATGTTCTGATTTGGTGCAGTGGGCTCGTGGGGACACAGCGTGTCTCCATGTGCTTTTGGAAGATGCTTGTGGTTGGTGGCTGTGTGGCCTGTGGCCCTCAGACAAGGGTTTTCCAAGCCATGAGAATTCATGGGGGTTGGAGAGGGTTTGCTTGCAGCTATTGTGGTTTATGGTGTGGAAGGACTGGTGAAATCTCCTGTTATCTTAAGGTTTGGATGGCACCTTGGGTGTGCCACAAGCCACTGCTCTTGCTGCCCAGTGCAGGCAGCACGGTGCCGTCACTGCTCCTCAGTTGTGTGCCTGTTGCAGACCCTGGTGGGAGAGTCACCCAGTCCCGGAAAGCAAGGATTAGGTGAATCTAGGAGAAAGAAGAGGAGTCATGAGCATGGCCCGACCTACCACTGAGCTGGGAGACCAATGCAGGGCTGTCAGCTCCCTGGGGAATGGAGCAATGCTGCAGAGTGAGGGCAGAGCCCCAAACAGGGGCGTGTTCTGAGCAGTAGCAATTCCTGCCACACCTGGATCTCAGTCCAGGCCTTCTGCTTGACTGCTACACACAGAAACAACTGGGAGCAAGACCCAGTGGGTGTAATTAAGGATGCTGCTGGCAGAGCAGGGTGGTTTGGAGAAGGCTTTAATGCGTGTTGTATGACAGCTGACGTATGGCAGGAGTTTTCCCGCTCTGGGAGTGCTTCCCAGTGTTCTCCATTTATTTTTATCAGCCTTTAGGACCTTGTGCCTGTGACTTCTGACATCGCCCTTGATCAGCTTGCAGGATGGCAGCATAGGTAAAACACTGCGGGTTTTTCCCCTCTTCTTTCCTTTGCACACTCACAGCTGCTCCCAGACTTCAGCCCACTGGACCTTATAGTGACTCAGTACCTTATAACAGAACCTGGTGTCAGCCAGACTTGGGGTACATGGCGGAGGCCCTGGATTGTGGCCCAAGGTGACCAGGGCACGCCCTGCTGGTCTGGCATTCTGTGGAGTCACTCCTGGAGCCCTGTAGATCCCAGAGAAGCAGCAGGAGCTCTGGCTGAGAGCGAGGCAGGAGTATGACTGCAGCCTGTATCCTTCCCACTGGCGAGCAGAAAGCTGCTCAGGAACCTGTAGGGCAAGGGACAGGTTCCTCCAGCACCAGCAGTGCTGTCATCTCCTGTCACTTCATTATACATGCTATGGTATTAGTCTCCTGGTTTTCAGAATGGTGTGATTATATGAAATTAGGAGCTTTTTGTCTGTTTTATATAAATTCCTGTTCAGTTTCTATGGCTGCACAGAAAAGCTGGAAGGCATGCCTTATAGAAGGGTTCAGAACACAGACTTGAGATTTGAATGACTTTTTTGGTGTGCTGGGCTGTTGGGTTGGGTTCATCTGCTTAATGAACACACAGATACTTCCTTATTCTGAAACGTCTTCAGACCTTGAATGGTTGCTGTGAGATCCAGAATGCATCTGCTGCTGTTCCAATTGGATTCAGAGATGAGGCTGCCATGGAGCCTGGACTAGACAGGAGATCATCCTGCGCCACGTGGGGACAGATCCACATCAAGCAGGACTGCTCTCTGGGGGTTATATTTGAGCCCTGCTTTTTGGGGCTTTGTGGACCCTTGAGACCTTCACCCACACAGCCAGAAGCGGCACATTTTTGCTGAGAGCAGGTTTCCTCCAGCAAACCTTTGTCTCGGCCGCGTCAGACGGGGTATGTAAGAAATCCTGCAGCTGAATAGGCCCATCTGTCACGCGGAGTCAGACTGATGGCAGGGACAGCATCCGGTACGTGCGCAGCCTCTCCGCGGGACACTGGCGGGGCAGAGACGTCGCCCCTGGCCTGCGGCCGCGGTGGCCTTTGTCCTGTCCTCGCTGGCAAGCTCCTCCCGCGGCACAGGCGGAGGCAGGAAATCCCGGGCAGCTGCCTGGGAGCCTCCTCGCCTTTCCTCGCCTCTCCTCGGCTCCCCTCCTCGCCTCGGCACCGAGGCGAGCCGAGCCAGCCCTGCGTGTGTGTGCACGCGTAGGCGGGGGGGGGCTGCCGCATGGATTTAGCGAAGGCTGGGAGGGAACACATGGGTTGGGGTTTTTTCCTTGGCCCGCGGTGGCTGTCCGTGCGTCCTGCCAGCCGCGGTTATGGATTCGATCATTATCCAGGAGCGGTTGGTGGAGCGGCTGCTGTCTCCCCGGACGCAGGCACAGCGAAGCCACCCAGGCAAGCTGAAGGTACAGGGATGTATTTATAGCACTGCGCGAGCCGGGGACAGGAGGGGGGAGGATGGTGCCCGACAAGACGCGCGCAGCACAAGATGAGACCTCTGAGGAGCAGAGGAGCGGAAAGACGCCGGTAAGGGAGGGACGGCGGGCACGGGCAGGAGGGGAGCAGCCCCGCGGGCGCAGGGCCGAGGGGCGCGGTGGGCAGCTGCCAGAGGCGCGACGCCTTTGTGCGGTTATTCTGCTGTGATTCCCCGTCTGAATGGCGTTTGTGTGCGTGGGGGGGCTCAGGGCAGGAGTCAGCGCTGTGTATGCCCACACGCAGTCCGATTTGTGTTAATTAACGCCGTGTTAATGCTGTGCTTTGCTGGCCGCTTTCCTTCTCTTCAGCAAATGCTGGTGGGCGAGTGGTGTCGCCGATACTGCTGTGCTCAGCCCCAGGCCCGAGGAGCAGATGTCCGTGGCAGATGCCTCGGGGGCTGTTTGTGTTCTGAATTTATTCAGCTTTCTGCAATGAAAGGAAGCAAAGGGGTCTGCCTGTCCTCCAGGGCTGGGCTGTGCTGTGCTGGTTCGTGCAGACGCGGATGTGGCGGCCGTGCCTGGCCGGAGGGGAAGGGCTGGAGGAAGGGCTGCCTGGGAGGGAGCTGGATGCCTTGTGCTGAAGGCTGACACCGAGAGGGCCCCTTCCCCCTGAAGAGGCAGAGGCGCCGGGGTCCTAGCATAGCTCCATCATTTCTGGGGCTTGCTCCAGAGCTTGATAGGGATTATTCTTCAAATTTGCTGTGGTCCCATGATGTTTAATTTTAGCCCTTTTGAATATACCCAGCAAGGCCCCTTTTATCCCCAGGCTGAATGGTGAAGTCACGTGAGGTCTGGGTTGGTTTAAACAGCACATCCACCAGAGATGTGAGGAGGGAATTGGGAAGGACAGGAGTGATGGAAGCTGTACTTGGAGGTGCAGACAGCCCTATGCACACCTCAGTACCAGGATAGCTTCTCCTCTGTGCAACACATCCTGAATGTTTCTACGCCCCCAACAGGAATAGGGCTTGAGCCCACCCAGGGCTTTGTTGCTTGACCCGAACTCCCAGGGAGAGCACTGCCTGCCAGGGGAGCCCTGGCCACCTCAGCTGGTTGTTAGGGGATGTGACATGTTGCTGTAATGTCTGGTGAACCAGCAAGCGTGTGCTAAAGGAGAGTATGGGTGTGTTTTGCTTGGCCTGGGATGCTTTGGTTTGTGACAGGGTCCCAAAGATTGGCCACAGCTCTTGGTGGCCGCTGTGGTGCTGTGTGGGGCACGTTCCCAGGCACGTGGTAGCGGGATGCCGGTGGGAACAAAGACAGCAGCAGGGAGCAGGCAGTGGGAGAGGGGCTCCTTGTTCCAGAGTGCCGCTGGCTTGGCTGGCTGAGGCCCTTTCCTGACAGCTGGAGCTGCCAAGGGAAGCGCAGTGCAGGAACCAGCTGTCATGGCTTTTGTCAGCTTGATGGGACCTGGCTTGTGAGGGTCAAGAGCACAGGGAGAGGGCTGTGATGCATTTAGGAACTCCCTCCATCCAAGCCTCTCATCTAATTAATGCATTTTAGCTTTTCATAACCCAGAAAGCCCCCTGTCTCTGTCAGTAACCCTCCCAGGCCTCTCCACCCCATGCATGGTTGCTCTGCAGATAGTACCTGGAGGGGGTGAGCAGTGTAGAGCTTTGAGCAAGGCACACACCAGGCTCAGGAGGCTACTTGGGCTCCTTGAGTGCCATGCTGATGTTGCCATGCTGGCAGAGGTGGTGGTACATGCCTGTCATGGTGCCTGAATATGACTGGGATAGGAGCACACACTGAGTGTCTCAAAGGGAAGGTGAAATGTGAACCTTTACAGTGAAGAACCACAAGGCAAGGCTGGTGCAGAGCCCACACTGCTCTTCTTGAGAGAGGGCTGTTAAAGAAGGGAGGCTCACCTTGCATACCTTGCCTTCAGCCTTGGCAGGGCTCTGCAGTGTATTCATGGCAGGTCAGAGGGAGACATGGCTGGAGACAGAGTTTTCCCCTCACAGGTCTGTCTGCCCCCCATCATGAGGGGAGCTCTTCTGTTGGTATTGCACTCAGCACTGACCTTCCTTTGTGCAAGGGAAACAACCGCATGAGTCATGGGTAAAGGGCAGTGTCCTGCACCGGCTGGGATGTGCTCATTTTGAATATCGTGATTCCACAGAGCTATGAGGAGGCAACCACAGGTACAGCAAATCCACGCTGTCTTGGTTGGGCTGAACAGAAATGAGATCAGGTTCAGCCAGTTACACCTGGCAGAAGTTAGTGGAGTTGCACCAGAGCACAGCTCCCCAGTGTCTCCATTGTCAGCCCTTAGTCATCTAGGCTAAAAACAAAACAAAACAAGAGAAACACACCCCAAGCCTCAGCTATGGTTTCATTAGCACATTACTAGTACTATTTCACATGTCAGGTCACTGGAGAGAGCAGGTGATTGTTGTCTTTCCAAAGTCTGGTAAAGATCAGGGCAGGAGAAGCACAAAAGGGAAGTATATTGTGTATTTGTGGTGCTTGCTGGGAAACACCGGATCTTTTACTGTGAGGTGTTGGCTGTTACGTGTCCACTTTGGCTGTGCTCATGGATGTGTTTTACCAGGAAGTGAAGCAGCTGTGAAGCATCTCTGGTACTGAGAGACAGAGGCTGGTTTTTGTGACCTTGCAATTGTCACGTTTCTCACTCTGCTTTTGCACCTCATTTGCCCTCTGCTGAGGCCTTTGGGTAGCAGTTTGTGGTGTCCCCCAGGCAGGCACTGCTGTGCTGCATGCAGCTTGTCAGAGCTGCCATCACTCATCACCCAGGGGTCTCCTGTGCTGCTGCTCAGGATGTCACTGCCTTTTAGATCAGTCATTACAGCTGCCAAGGGAGCACTTCAGGCACTCTCTAATTCTCCCATTTTCTCTGATTTCATTTCCTCTGTCCCTTCCAGCCTTTTTGGACTGTGGGGTGGTGAAACGACATTGCTTCAGCTATGGGAGGTGAGGGAGATCAGAATGCACAATCACTCAGGGCTAAAATGACCAAGTTTCAGACCCAAACCAAACTTCAATTCCCAGAAGGCAGTGACAGTGCTAAAGGACAGAGTCCTTGGGCCATGATGGTCATCAGCCACATCTGTTCCACCTCAGTGGGCAGCTCCAGAGCAGCCATAAATTGGGAGGAGGAGACTGTCTGTCTTCCCTGCTCAGTGTCCCCAGTGAAACTTTGCAGTCTGTCAGACTGAGGATGCCCAGGGATTCTCACACAGGTGGACATGCAGCTGTAGAGAGCTGCTTGGGAGCAACGTTGCCCACCTGCAGTGTGGAAATAGATGCAAGTCAGCATTGCCCTAAGCTCAGCACCCTGGATCGTATTTTGTATTTCTTTGAGTGTGTGGCCCAGGAATGGAGACAGCTAAACTTATGAGCTGAGGTGTTCCCTGCTGTGTCTGGAGAATGGGTGAGGGCAGTCATGTGCTTAGAAGCATCCATGGAATAGGAGCTAGGGCCAGTTTTGAGGAACTCTTGGCTCCATGGATGTGTCTGTGGTGTGAATTCCACCGGTATGATTATATTCATTGATGTTGAAATGCAGAGTCTATCGTGTCTCTAGCTCAGGCATTTGTGAATGGCTTAGTGTGCTTGTAAAGCATGTGCCATGCTTGTGGGTGCCTATGGATTTTGTGCTGTGAAAGAGCACTCAGTGACAAGGGGCTGTGTCTGGGGGGGTGGTTGGGTGGTAGGTAACACTCCAGAAATACTAAATGTAATAACCTCACCAAAATCATCTTAGTTCTGTTATCAATATTTCCACATCCCTCCACTTCCCATGCTCCTTGAACTTTGGTCTCTTCAGAAATAACACAAGAGATTACTCAGGATTTCCTCTTATTCAGCCAGGAGTGGCTGTGACACAGCAAGAAATAATCCCCTCTCAGGTCATGCAGAAGCTGAGCCACTGTACTTTCCTCTAGACATGATTCAGGACAGTGCAAACCCCGAGGTGCTAATTACAGAGCTCTCCATCAGGTAGCACACATGCCTCTGGTGGGAAGGATGTGGAAATGACCTGGGGGGAGGTGGCATTTGGTGACCCTGCTGTGAAAGGAGCCTGTGACTGTGCAGATGAAGAGTTAGGAAGGCTGTCTGTCAGCAGCAGCCCTGGATGTGCTCTCTGGTGGGAATGGTGGGATGTGCTTTTTCCCTTGTGCTCTCAGTGCTGCCGGGAGTGTGGCCCAGCAGGGCTGTGGCTGGGACGTGTCCCTTTGTGCCACCTGTGGGAAGGGCCAGAGGAGATGTGTGCCCTGCCCTGCACTGCTGCCAGGGCAGGGACTGGCCTCTCCTCCCGCCCTTGGCTCTGCCCCAGGGGCTTTTTGAGTCTCACTCCCTGTCAGTGTGTGAGGCTCAAGCAGAAGGAGAGGCCCACTCTGACCTGCTGCCATCCACCTCTGCCCCGCAGGACCATGAGAAGCAGTACGTGGGCTTTGCCACTCTGCCCAACCAGGTCCACCGGAAATCTGTGAAGAAGGGCTTCGACTTCACCCTGATGGTTGCAGGTGAGACTGCCCGTGGATGGAGGTGGCTGGGCCACATGGTGGGTATGTGGAGGGAACCAGCTCTCCTCACTTCCCTTAGGTGTTCCCATAGCACCTGGATCCTCCCCTCACTCTGTTCTGGTCCTTGTCTCGGGCTTTGCTTTGCTCCCCAGCCTGTGGCAGTTCCCCCAGGAGGAGCAGGCTCCTCCTGACCCCTCACAACCCACTCCAGCAAGCTTTTCCTCCAACAGTGACTGCTCTGGGTGGTGAAGGCAGGGTTGAACAGAGACTGAGGAGAAGGAAGTAGAGGGAGAATGGGGGAGCTGGGAGATCACATTTGTACAAGATTGAGACATTTTGCAGCAAAAGTCTTTCCACTGCTGGAAAAATGTCATGCCAATGAACAGCTCCTGACAGCTCATCTCTCTCGCTTCCTCTGGCTCAGGATTCAAAGCTTTGTTCAAAGTTTCATTTGTAAGTCAATTAGTGGGTCATGTTGCTTGCTTTTTCCTCCTCCCCTTTGCGCTGTCAATTAGGAGAGTCTGGTCTGGGCAAATCCACGCTGGTGAATAGCCTGTTCCTGACAGACCTCTACAAAGACAGAAAGCTCCTCAATGCAGAGGGTAAGTTGGGGCAAAGCAGGGTGAATGGGACTGTCCTGAGGACTAGCACTATGGTTCCTTGCTCCAGCAGCAGCCACAAGCTTGGCTGGATCCCAGCCCTCTTGTTTGTGGCTCTGCTCTCCTTTGTGTCTGCTAAGGCACTAGAATCGAGAAAAATAGTTTGGCTGTAGGGCTCTTCTGTCCTTTGAAGGGAAGATGAGGCTGCAGAGCAGCACTAGCCCTTTGGGATGAGATATTGAGATTTGTCTTTTATTCTTGGATGCTGGAGTATGGTAAGGATTCCCCTTCCCCAGTGACTGGACTAAATGTTCAGAACAGCTGGGCTACAGGCACTTCAGAGCTTTGTGTATCTTCTTGGAGTCTGTATTCCTGCTGCTGGCCTGCTGCAGTACCACCCCCTTGAGGCTCCCTAGAGCATGATCTGGGCTTTTTGAAACCTGTGTTACTCCCTGTGTTCAGTGATAAGAGGGAGCTGGCTTGTCATGGGTGCAGTGGGGACCCCAGCATTACAGCCTGGCTTTAACTCACGTGCTCCTGTTCAAAGAGAGGATCAACCAGACAGTGGAGATCATCAAGCACACGGTGGACATTGAGGAGAAGGGTGTCAAGCTGAAGCTGACCATAGTGGACACACCAGGCTTTGGAGATGCTGTTAACAACACTGAGTGGTGAGCAGGGCACTGCTGCCTTCCTTTTTGTCCTTGACCTCACAGTCATTAGGAGGCAGGAGACACTACTGATGATTTTGTTTCGATTGAATTGCCCTTCCCAGCTGGAAGCCCATCACTGACTACATTGACCAGCAGTTTGAGCAGTATTTCCGTGATGAGAGTGGCCTGAACCGGAAGAACATCCAGGACAACCGAGTGCATTGCTGCCTTTACTTCATCTCTCCCTTTGGGCACGGGTGAGAGCCCACACTCCAGGCCTGGGGGGTGACTCAGTCCAGAGGGAAGACTCTTGTGCCCCAGGATTGCCCTGTAGCAGCTTGTACCCTGCCAGGGCTGTTGGCACAGGAGAGGAGCTGTCTGGATGTTCTCCCTCTGCTAAGCATCACAGCACTCCCTTCCCCTCACTGGCAGGACAGACTGGCTGTGAACAGGCAGAGCAGATCTCCCTCAGGCCTTACAGCCTGATTTGAAAATCAGGAGAAATAATGCCATGCAGACTTGTATGTTCCTATCTACTAAGCTGGACTGATATGCTGGAAAGGGAGTTTTAAGCTGCCTTCAGTCCCTGTCCCTTGCTGGCTCATGTGTCAGCCTAGCCTGGAGCAGCTGAAGGGGCTGTGTTGGCTCCCTGTGGTACAGGACAGCTGGAGGGAGACCCCAGGCTGTGGCCTGGGCAGTATTTGGCCTGCAAGGGAGCAAATACCCAGCTGGTGTCTGCATGAGACACTCAGCAACTAAAATTTGACACAGCTTTCCTGAAGGTACAGCCCTAGCTGAGGGCTGTCCCAGTGCTCCTGCAGGCTCTTGTGACAGTCCTTTCCCTTTTCCCTTGGCCGTCCTTTTCCCTTTGTGCTGGGTGAGTGAGAGGCTGGAGGGGGAGCTGCCCAGTGTGTCTTTGCTAACTGTGTCCCTCATCCCTGCTGCAGGCTGAGGCCTGTGGATGTTGAGTTCATGAAGGCTCTGCATGAGAAGGTCAACATTGTGCCCCTGATTGCCAAAGCTGACTGCCTGATCCCCTCGGAGATCCGGAAGCTAAAAGAGAGGGTGAGATGCTCTTTCTGTGGAGTTATACCTGAAGTAGTGGCAGGGATGAGCTGAGGAGGGAGGGGAGATAGATATATGTATTTGTGTGTCTGTACAGCATGTTTGTGTGTGTGTATATATATTTATACACACACATACACAGTGTCTGCACATACAGCTGCAGCTGTGCTCTGCTGTGGGAAGGGAAGTCAGCAGAGAGGCTGACTGTAGAAGAAACATCAAATCCTTTTGCCATCTGTAGGCTATAGCAAACCATGGTAGCATAAACAGAATAAACCCAGCATTTCTGTATTGTTCAGTTTTACATCCTTTTGGTTTTGTCTTGCATGGACGCAGATCCGGGAAGAGATCGACAAATTTGGCATTAAAGTGTACCAGTTTCCTGAGTGTGACTCTGATGAAGACGAGGAGTTCAAGCAGCAAGACAGAGAGCTGAAGGTAAGGAATCTGCTCAGCAGGGTCTGGGGAATCAGGTCAGTCCAGAAGGAGCCAGAGCTGCCCTGCTTGTGCTGGAGGCCTGTGCTAGTGCTGCCCAGGGATCAGCCTTGGCTCAGGTGCTGGATGCCTGGAGAAGGTGCTGATGTCCTTCCTGGTGTCATGAAGTCAAGTGTGGCATGAACCCACGGCCTTTCTGCTCTCCCTCCAGGCAGTGTCAGTCTCACCTCCATCTGCCCCAGCCTCTGTGTGTAAGATGAAAGCTGGGTTGTACAACAGTTCTGAGCACCTGTTTCTGGGTGATGCCATCAGCAAGGAGGAGAGATTTGTGAGTGATTAGGCACTACTGTGGCACATTAGTTGCACTGGGGGACACAGCATGATCATACAGGCATATCTGGAGGCCCCAGCAGCCCAGTCTTCACCGCCTCCCAAGCCTGTGTGTGCATGCAGTATGGCCTTGTTTCCCCTGCCCGAGGGGCACAATGGGCTTTGACTCCCTTCTGAGCAGACAGGAGCACAGCCTCTACATTCCTGTTCTTGGCTTACATTGTCCCACTTGCTTTGTGTCCCAGCCTCTTTGCTCTGGCTTCCTTGTAGAGCTTCCCCGTAATGAAGGGATGCAGGAACCTGCAGAGACAGCCTCCCTCAGGACAGCTGAGGTCAGGCTGGAACTAGGCTGCCTGTAGATCCCAGTGCTTTAGGCTTCTCTCTGCAACTGGATTGTGGTGCCCTGCTCTGTGGCACATGCAGACATTCCTGTGCCTTTCCAACCAGCACCTTCCTCCTGCTGTTCTGCTGTGGCTGAGCTTGGCCCCTGGTGCAGGGATCCCTGAGCCGGGCTCAGCGGTGCCTCTCGTTCCAGGAGAGCGCTCCCTTTGCCGTCATCGGCAGTAACACCGTGGTGGAGGCCAAAGGCCAGCGCGTCCGAGGACGGCTCTACCCCTGGGGCATTGTGGAAGGTAAGCACGGGGCCTGGGAGCACTGGGAGGAGGGGCAGGCAGGGATGGGGCAAGGACAGACACGTATTTCCAACAGGGATGGCAGGGGAGAGCTGGGACTGCCACCTTTGGCACGTGGCAGGGGACAAGGTCGGGTACAGACTGAGGCACGGGGACTGGCTCAACAGGTGTGTGTTAGTGGGAGTATATCATGGTTTATTAAGCAGGGGAGGCTGGGCATTGCCCATCTATTTTCTGGGGATAAGCTGTTGCCCTCAGCCAAACAATCATAAACCCTCGTGTGCTCCCTCTGCTGCTGCTCCTGTAAGTGCTGGAATTGGTGGGCTGGAGGCTGTGCTGATGCACAATATTTATCTCCAACTTTCTTCCTTTCTAAAGGGAGAAATTTCATAAAGCCCTTAGGCAGAATAACCCTGGAATGGCTTTTGCTGCTGTTGTTGATTTGCCCTTGCTGGTTTGTTGCTTTAAGACCTTGCAGCTTTAGATCCCCAAAAGCTTGTGTTTGCACTCTTGGGCTGGTGCTGGCTGGTTGGGCTGCCCAGCTGTTGGCTCTGCTCCCTCCATGGCTCCAGACAGGGCTGTCCTGTTGGCATGCTGGCATCTCTGTGGGCCCCTGTGCCTGATACAGCTGGTTTTCCTGAGCCCTGCAGAGGCAAAAGGAGATCATCACAGCAGCACAGTGCTTCCCACATCACTGTCTGGAGCCAGGCTCCCCATGGCAGCAGCAGATCTTTCAGCTCTCTGTTGCCTGCTCTTGGCTTTGCCCCTTAGGGGCTGATTTTGTCTACAGGGGCCTTTTCATAAGTCCTAAATTCTGAGACAAGCAATTTACCTCCACCACCAGCTGTGCTCACTGTGATTATAACATCCCATGTACATGGGATCCTCTCTCAGGGCTCTGCTCTATGTGCTTAATTAAAGCTTTTACACAGAAAAAGTCCTGGGAACACAGTGCCTTCAGCAGCTTGGCCTCAGTGTTGAGAAGTGCAGAGCACCATTGAGGCCTGTGCCAAGGCAGTGGTGGGGAATGATGAGGAAGGAGCCCTGGGGTGGGGTTTTAGTCCAGTCTGTGTGTCCAGGAGCTGAGAGGGGGCTTCCTGGAGAGGCCTGCTGAGGTGTGTGTCCCACTGTTGCTTCCACAGTGGAAAACCAGGCACACTGCGACTTTGTGAAGCTGCGGAACATGCTGATCCGGACACACATGCACGACCTGAAGGACGTCACTTGTGATGTCCACTACGAGAACTATCGAGCTCAGTGCATCCAGCAAATGACCAGGTGGGTCCCCAGCTCTGGTGGGAGGGGTCTGTCACCCTCTGTGGAGCTGGGGTTGCTCTCACAACAGCTCATTGGTCAGGAGACTGTGGATCTGCTGGGGACTTGCTGGGCTGCAGCCTCCAGGACTGGCACTGGGAACTAAAATAGCAAATCCAAGCATGTTTCCCACAGCCTGAACTCTTGGGATGCTGCTGTTTCTCAGACAATGGGGCCCAGACAATTAGTAAGACAACACATCTCCAAAGATTTCTCTGCATTGTCTTCCCTTTGCATTTGATGTTCTGTGGTTTTAGTCAGAATGATCAGAAAACAGAAGAGAGAACATTCACAGGCTTCTCATTTGAGACCTCTATTTTTCCTTCTTCTTTCCATGACTGATATACTGGTGAAAAAATTTGGTTTTAAGTAGGTCTTGGCTCCTCTGTTGTGAACCATTCCCTTCACTTCCTGCCAGCCCTGGCTGGGTAGCTCTGTGCTGCCACGTTGCAGAGCAGAATGGCTGTGCTTCAGCAAGGAGCAGTCCTGCATGTGTGCCAACGTGCAGGTTGGCACATTCTCCTGACACACAGGGTATCCCAGTACTTCTGCATAGCAGACAAGCCTGTTTTTTTCAGCAGCAAGTATATGGAGTCCCAAAATAACTATGTTAAATGCTAGAGCTGGGTGAGCAGTGTCACAGCTGCTATTTAGGTAGGCTGTGTGTCTATTAAAAGAAGAGCACCGTGAAAAAGTGGTTGCTATGCCTAGAGAGAGCTTCAGTTTGGTACTGCTTCTCATGCCATGATTAGTTCCTTGCCAGTGAACAAGTTTCATAAAACAGCACAGGGCCATTTCTAGAGACTCGTTTTGGTAGGATAGCCTAAGCTCCAAGGCTGGAGCTGTCTCAATAATGAGCCAGTGGTGACTCCAAGTGGTGAACACAGGCAAGTGGCATGTTGAAGTTCCAGTTTCAGCCCAGACATCTTTGGCTACTACCATTCCCTTCTCATGTACTGACAGCCCCTGTCTTTTGAAAGAAAATCACCTCCTTCCTGTGTCCCTTACCTGCAGTCATGGGCACCCCAGCCCTCAGAGCAGTGCTGCTGTGCTGTGCCTGTCCCATGCCTCCCACCTCCTGAACAGGAGGTCTCATTCTCCATCCAAGTGCATGCCACAGCTCTGGACTGGATTGCCCTACGGCCCCTCCACCTGGTTGGGTGTGTGATGCTGCACTGCTGGTGGCTCTGCCATGGGGAGTGACAGTCATTGTGTGGGGACACCAAAGCCAGTCATCCTGAACCATGAGTGACTGGTCTTACCTTCTGTCTCCATCTCTATAGCAAACTGACTCAGGACAACAGGATAGAAAGCCCCATTCCTATCCTGCCTCTCCCAACACCAGACACGGAGACAGAGAAGCTGATTAAGATGAAGGATGAGGAGGTGAGTACCATTTCTGCCTGGGTGTTGGAGCTGAAATCCCAGGAGTTTCTCCAGGGCTGCCCCATAGAGGCAGTCCTGAGGCTTCCCCCTCCTGCATGTCCCTGTAGGCTCCTGGGGTGGAGGTCAGGCTGTGAAAGCTGTGGCTTCCTCTGTCAGGGGAACAGCTCCTTTCCACCCCAGACACAGGTGCCTCTGTGCTCAGGCAGGGTTAACACTCCCTGAGGGCTCTTCTTGTCAGCTCCAAGGGGCTGCCACAGTGTGGATCCCCTGGTCCCTTTCTGACCCTCTCTTCTGTGTCTCCTGCAGTTACGGCGGATGCAAGAGATGCTGCAGAAGATGCAGCAGCAGATGCAGGATCAGTGAGAGGCAGGTACCCTGAGACCATCTGAGACCTGGCAAGAGCTGTGAACGTTTAGAAAAGGTTTCCTATTGTATAGAGACTCGTGGGCAAGAGCTGCACCCGCACCCTCTAATTTATTGGCAGCAGTGCTGGCTTTTCGACCAGCTGGATTGTGGAGGAGGCTGTTCACTTAACAGTTTACTGATGTGTATTTCTTTTTTAATAATTATTCTTTCATTTATTTTTTTTCTCTCTCTTTTTTTTTTTTTAAGAAACTAGCCTGGGACGTCTCTAAGGCATCCTAAAAAAATAAGAAAAAGATCCCCCTTTCCTATGTACTAATCTCTTGTTTGGGAATGCTCTGGTATTTAAAGTCCTGGTTCCTCTGGTGTACAAACTTATAGAGTATCTCTGTCAATGCACGTAAGTGTTTACTCCTAACTGAGGTGCTGTGCCCCTGTCCCTGTCCCCCTGGTCTGGGGCCAGCACAAGTGTTGTAAAGGCAGCCATACCCTCCTGTGAGTTTGACCTGCACTGCTTGGGCTTCTCAGCCTGGGGACAGTGCTGGCCCAGAGAACTGGGGCTGGGAGTTTCTCTGTGCACTGACCTGCTCAGGAGTCCTGATGATTGCCTGGTATCCTGTCCAGGTTTTTATGGGTTTTTTGTTTAGTCGGTTGGTTTTGTTCTTCCTATTGAGAAAACTCCAGGATATTTGCACTGAGCAGCAAAAGACTGAGTGCCTCGAGGCTGGTTAGAAGAAAACTGTTCTCAGTTACACTTTTCTGGCAGAGAGGTTGTGTTGTTTACCATTGTCTGCAAGGAGGGGATGGGAGTGAGCACCTTCTCTGCCATGGTTTCCTCCCACAGCAGGCCAGAGGCATTGGTAGAGGAGCCCTAAGGCCCTGCAGTAACTGGGTGAGGGTGTTCCATTGGTTTAGCTCTGGTGATCGGCTGCAGTGTGTCTTCAGTATCTGCTCTGAAAAGCACTGTGGCATCCAGAGCACTTGGCCACGACTGCTTTGGAGGGGGTAGAAACCTAGGGCTGAAATCCAACCCCAAATGCAGACCCATCCCCTACCCTCAGGCTCTGCAGTCCCATGAGCACACTGCTGGCTCTGAACTTCTCCTGGGGGAAGGGGCAGTTTTTGTAGGCTTGTATCTGAGATCTGCAGGCAGTCTGTGTGGGCAGGAGTTGGGTCAGCCTGGCAGGTGCAGGACTGTCATTGAGTGGGGCTGAGCACGGCCCAGCAGGCTTGGCTCTTGCTCCCCTGTCTTTCCCCCAGGCACTCAACCCTTCTCCCCCTCCTTATTTCTTGGCTCTTCCTGTCCTAGTGCTGGGAAGGCTGGTGGGTCTGCTGGGCAGAGATAAAAGCACTCTTTGGGCAGCAGCTCCTGTCCTGTTCTTGCTTCCTGCAGTATTTTTAACTTGAGTCCAGCCAGAGCAGAGCCCTGCAGTGTGATGTGCTGGGCAGGGCTTGCCAGCAACACTGCCACACTCACAGGAGTCTGGGCTGCTGGAGGGAGAGACACTTGGCTCTTCCCTCTGATTCCAGGGAGTGCAGCCATGGGTTGGGCCTTTCTGCTCCTTGGCTGACTCCTCTGTCCCCTTTCCCCTTTTGTATCTGCTTCTCCATCTCTGGCTGTCCCCAGCAGATCTCCCTGGGTAGGAAGCACAGTGTTGGCCAGGGATAGCCAGGCCCTACATTCTGTTACTGGGCACTGCATTTGTCTGATTCCTCCCTGGGCCTTTAGAGTCCCAGTCAGGGTTTGTCCAGGTGGTGAGTAGGTTGGCTGGTTCCAGTTATTCACTGTACAGAGCCTCTGCTTAGCCAGAGCATGGGCTGTAGGGGCAGGGGAGAGACCTTGGCACCATGTGGAAGGACAAAGTAAGGATGGAAGCCCTTTGACAGAACTGTGCAAGCTGGGCAAGAGCAGTGTTCAACAATGTTTGGGGTTTTTTTTCATGCTCCTCTGTTTTGGGCTCATAAGTGGCAGTGCCATCCTAGGAGAGCAGAAGGATTCAGCTTGACTTCAGTAACATGAAGGACCAAGGCACCTGAGAGGAAGTATAACCTTTCTTTGCATGATGTGCTGACTTGAGCAGTGGAGTAGCCTGAAACAGGAGCTTCCTCCAGGTTTTCCAAAAAGATGGACAGCTGAGTTCTTGGCTTTGCCTGTGCTAGCATAAAAGGAAACCTCTTGTGTACCTGTCCCCTCTTTTCTTACACTAATCTTGGTGAGGAGGATGTTCTGTTGCAAATGAGCCCTGTCCACCTGGAGATTTTCCTCTTTCAAGCAGATTCATTCCTAAAAGATAAAAGAGGACGTTTTCCCTTTAGCATGGGCATAGAGCAGCTGACACCTTTCCTGCTGGCTGTGCACAGAGGTGCTGTGTGCTGGTGAAAGCACAGGGTGCCCTGGTCACAGGCAGGCAGGGTTGCTGAGGGTGGATCTGTCCATCCCTCCAGGTGGGGAAGTCTCCATCAGCTCAGTGCATGTGCCTCCTACATCCAATCAACAGTCACAAGCCTGTCCTCTACAGACAGCTGCAGCCTTTGGCTACCAGCTGGTAAAGATGGTTCAAGTTGCATTTAGGAAAAAATACACAGGAGTGAGGCACCAGAGGGATGGTGGTACCACTGAAATCGTGTCTCTGTGTAGGAGGTTCCCTGCCCTGAGTGCCAGAACTTAGAGACTGCTTGGAAAGGGATTAGAGAATGATTTTGGGGGACATCAGGGGCTCAGATTCTGGCCTGGAAGGTGGAATCTGTTTATTTAAGGAGTGTGTTGTACTGTGGCATCAATTCTCACAGTAAGTGGAGAAGAGACTCCTGAACATAGGGAGCTTGGCCATGTGGCTCTGGTAGTGAGAAGTGTGGATAGGAAAGTAAATTACCACCTCCCCTCACACAACCCTCCACAGCCTCACCCTACACCCCCTGGCACATTCCCATGCCTCTGCCAAGCTTTGCCCTGCTGAGTGAGTGGCTGCAGGGATGGTGTCCCACCCCACAGCTATCCCAGGCTGCAGCTGGGGCTGTTGGTACATCTTGGCCCCTGTGCCTGACAGGATGGATCCATGGCATGAACTCCTTGTGTGCTGCTGCTGTGCTGGTCCTGCCTGTGCAGTCCTTGCTGCCTCCTTGCATGCCTCCCCTCCAAGGAGGGGCTCCCACTCCTCGTGCTCTGCCATGGCATTCCCTGCTCTTCCTCACAAACTCTGCTGTGCTTTAATGCTGGCTTGCTCCTGCCATGCATCTTCCTCACCCCCTGCTCAATTCCTAGGCTCTATGTTTCCTGTCCATCTGTTGAGTTATTATAATTATATTTTTTTGTAAATTTCTGTTTGAACATTTTGTCATTGTGAACAAAGAAAACGAAACCTTTTAAACATATCCATTTTATTAAATGATTATTGTTATTATTATTAATGTTTACTACCTGAATTGATCAGTGAAATAAATACATTGAAAAATTCAACCTCTTTCTCTTTAATTTTCAGCCCTCTTGAGCAGCACTGGTGATACATTATAGGCAGGAGAGAGCAAAACTGACCCTGTTTCTCCTTTTATCTAATTCAGTCAGAGCAGGTTTCAGGCAGACTTCCTGCATGGGATTTCTGGCCTGTTTATTCCAGAAGCTAGCAAGATGATCTTGAAGGTTCTTCTGTATCCGAGTTTCCCCTAGGAGTGGTGTCTAAATCATCAGTGCTCAGCTGGGCAAGATCCAGTCCCAGGCAATCCAGTTTGTAAGTGGCCAGGAGAGCGTTGCCAAGTCCATGCTGCATGCAGAGCCACAGTGGGCCTGGCTCCAGATCAGCTCCATGCCACACCTGGCCTGAACACCTGCCTGTGAATAAACAGAGCTCCAAACACAGGAGACGAGGTCAGTTTGCTGAACAAACTTACCCTGCCGTAGTCGAGCTGCTCCCAAGTGGAAAGCAGGCCCTGCAGGAAAAACTGGGTTAGTTTGTTAGCCTAAGATCTCTTTCCCACTCTGCCTGGCCACCACAGTGAAACAGCTGGAATTATCTGCTCCAATTTTGTAGAAATTTAAAGTTTAATTGTTTTCTTTAGAGCATAAAAAATTTCCCTTGGTTATGGCCACATTCTGCCATTTTTTGCACCCTCCATTCTCTTAACATGAGCATCTGCAGGGCATTCATCATTTCTGTTCTCTGGGATGTCCACAGTACAATGTAACAGAGTTGAGTTCCATGGGGCAACAGTTTCCCAAGGTGAATCTGGTGGCCTTAGGCTAAGAAGGGTAGTGTATGGCTGGGGAGGCTGATGGCAGAGAAATGTCTGTGAAGACGCCATGGCCATGAGAAGAAGTGATTCTGCTTGAATGCAGTTTTGACCTCTGGACTTAACCTGTTGAAGTATTTGTGTAATACAGCTTCTGAATAAAGCATGTGGTCAGTCTTTCTCAGCAGCTGCACTTGTCAAGGGCTGTGGGCTCACTTGGCAGCCTGAAGAGCAGTTCCTCAGAGCACTGTCTTTCCCAGTTTGTCTGCCTTCCTGTGAATCCAACTAGTTTTATTTTGATGTAGACATTGAAATGCCAAGAGTTATATTTTACCCCTAACTGATCATGAGAGGATGCAAGTGTCTGAAAAATCTTTCTCTGGAAAGATGGATCAACTGGAAGACCATGTCTATCAGCAGATCTTTCACTAATAAGTAGTAGATTTGTGTCACTGCTTCGAGGGAAACCTGAGGGTCAGCAGCCAGAAAGAGCTAGCTGTCACCAGTGTGCCAAGTTTTCCTGATGGGATGGGAAACCAAAGGTCACAGTGTTCAGGGAGTATGGTACAAACCAGTAACATCACCTTCCAGTCTGGAGTGCATTTTGAGTTTCTGTGCCATTGAGACTTTGTAACATTTCCATTGGGCTGGGCCCAGAATCACAGTTATCAGTACTGGCAGCATCTCTCCCAGCAAACGTGTTCTGGTGAGCACTGTCAGCTCCTGTTTCTTGGAAGACTTGCTCCATGAAGCCTCAGCTTCCGGTGACAGGCAGCAGCCTCGCAGGAAGGCCTCGTGTGGGAGGTGTCCCTGGGATGAGCCTGACCCTTATCTTGGCAGCCAGCTGCAAGGGGATTATCTGGGAACACAGCTATGCACACACTCTTGCACTTGCTGGACTGCCTCAAGACCTTTCTCTTGTGTTGTAAAGCCAGCAAGAAAGGAAGGATTGAACTACTCTGGTAAGTCAACAAAGCTACTTTCTGCTCTTTTTTTTTAACTTTTAATTGATGGACAATTAGAATTTGTAAAGCACAGAAAAATGCTGCCTTGTTGCAGGTATGTGTAGTTGTTCTCCTGGAGAAGTTACAGCAGCTCCTGTTCAGCAGTGGCATGAGACTGTAGTATAAAAAAAGCTTGTTGACCATGTCTCCCAGCACAGGTGATTATTCACCTGCTGGAGCAATGTCTAGCATGAAAAACCCCACTAGCCTCCATTCTCAGTGGTCAGCACCCTCTCTGAAGCCAAAGGCTGTTTCACTTATTTTCAAGGCTGGAAAGGCTATTTTTTACTCATGGTAACAGTCAATTTATTTCTGAATCTCCTCTTGCAATTTATGTGAATGAAACTTTGCTTACAGATGTAATCCAGAGCTATGATAAGGTATGAAAAATTTCATATTCTAGTTTCTTGATTTCTTACCAGAAGTTTTCTTGGCTACCCTGATAATGCACTTCCAGTAATGCTGAAGACACAAGCAGCTCTTGTACACTTCAGAGGACTAGTGAAAATGTATTTGATAGCTGCAGCTAAGCCTTCCAGTAGCCATGTATTCATATCCCTCCTCAAATCCAGGGTTGGAAGACCATGAAAATTCCCTCTCCTATAGTGAAAGACCAAGAATTTGCTCTCTTTTAACTCTGTTCTTTTCAGAGCTCTCATGTCTCCGCTGGAGGACACCAAATTCACCCAGCTTTAGAAACTCATCCCCAGAACAAAACAACAGAAGACATTGGCTGTGGTGTCAGTCCTAGAGTGCGTGGTGTCTGGTCTCCACCTCATCCAGTCTCACCAGGGAAGTGTTTGCAGGTGAAAATGAACAGTGGAATTCTCTTGTCCCTGCTTGGCTTCCTCCCACTCGTGACACCCATATGCCCTGTGCCCTGCAAGTGCACCACCAACATTACTGACTGCTCGTCAAAAAACCTGACTGTGGAAAACCTGCCCGTTGCTTTCCGTCCTTCGGCTGAAGTCATCCACCTCGGTTCCAACAGGCTCACCTCTATTCCCAATGGGCTCTTTGACAACCTGAGGAGCCTCCAGGTAGTCTACCTGCAGGGCAACCCTTGGGAATGCACCTGTGACATCCTCTACTTGCGCTCGTGGCTCCAGTGGCAGCAGAACCGGAGCCTGTACAGGGATGTGAGATGCAGCTCCCCGGAGCACCTGCGGGGCCGGATCGTTGCCTACCTGACAGAAGATGAGATCATCTCCACATGCCAGCACTGGTACTGCAGCCTGGCTCTCCTCTCTCAGCTCTCTCTCTTCATCCTTCTTTTCCTTCAGGGTATCTTGGTTATCTTCATCATTGTCTACCTGCAGAAATTTCGGAGAATGACCGCTGAGGTCCGGAGCACCACCCGAGAACTAGACCATCAGGTGGACCCTGGTGTATCTGCTTCAATCAACCCCTCCAATAATGATTAACATCACAAACAGAAGACTCTCCTCCCTTTGGGGGATGCTGTGCCAAAGTCCTGTAGTTTGTGATACCCAGAGGGGACAATTCAGTGTAGCATCTAATCCTGACTGCCGTCTGAAGCAGGACTTGAACGGATCAGACACTTGCTGTGCTCCTAAAGAATCAATCTTGTGTTTTTTCAATGCTTTAAATTCTTTAGTGTGATCTTGACTGCTTGTCTGAGCTGGAAGTGGTTCAGTAGACTGAGGAAGTCATAAACTACAGCGACCAGAACTGACTCAAACAGCTCATAAGCTCACAGGGGCTTCAGTGCTCGATCCCTCCCCTCCTACAGTATTCCAGCCATATTTCCCAGGATGTTTCCGGTTATGCTGGGTCAGGTGAGACAGAGGGGGACAGCAAACTGTTTGAGTACTGAGCTAGGACAATGGAGAAATGGTTTCCTTCTGCTACCACAGACAGCATTAAGAGCTTTGGACTAGGGATTTAGCCTTCTCCTGCCTTGGTTTCCCAAGTAAAAGGGAAAGGAAATATCTTCTTGCTTGATGCATCTTTTCCAGTGTTCTTCTGGGGGAGGGAGGACATGTCATAGAAGCCTACTCATTTTACCTTATCTGCATTCCTTTTAATCTACTTTAATTTTAATACTGACTTAAATGAGTGAGACTGGGGCCCTGAATCTTTATGAGAAATTCATCCTGAAGACAAGAATTGTTTGCCTGTATGGCATCTGGCACCTGGCACAAGAGATCTGGTCTTGAGAGACTCAAACTGTAAACTCCACTGATGTGCCTACTGATGTTTATGGTGTCCCTTAATTATTTTTTAAATAAAGCAAAATTGAAATAAAATGATACATGATGATGCAAATGGCTTATTTTTCTATTCTGCACTGGTATCTTGTATGCTGTTGTGCTCCCCGGAGTTCCTCACCCTCAGACTCATGCCAAGCAGCACAAATCCTGAGGGTAGGTGGGGAAATTACTGGTGTGCACGGTAGGGTTAAACTCTGGCAGCTGCTGGCTCCTACCAGGGAGTTTCTTCTAAAGCCACTGCGTGGCTGCTTATTTTGTGATGCAGCTGGAATGGAGAGGGCATTTGGTGAGGCCAGCAGGCTGTGGGGTGACCAGCAGGACAATGACCTGTGCCCTTCAGCTCCCAAACCCAAGTCACAGGGGCTCCATTCCCCACTCAGCTCACAGGAATGGAGCTCAGCCACGAGAGAAGAGCCCTTGGCCCGGGGGCTGCAGGCAGTGGTGGTGACGAGGCAGCTGGTGCCAGGGGATGGGGCAGGCTGGGACAGTGACCAAACAGGCGGGGGAAGGTGATGGGACACGGGACAGGTGGGGACGCTGGTAGGACACGGCACAGGTGGGGACGCTGTTGGGACACGGCATAGGTGGGGACACTGGTGGGACCCCGGGCAGTGACGGAGCACCGCCAGGCGACGCTGCCCCGCGGCTGCCGAGCGCCCCCTAGCGGCCCGCTGGCCGCTGCCCCAGGCCGCGGAGGGAGCCCGTGAGGGGCGAAGGGGGTGAAGGAGCCGGTCGAGGGGCTCCTGAGGGGAAAAAGGGAGTCCTGGGGCTTCTCTGCCTCAGGCTGCTTCAGCTCAGCCCAGCCCAGAGGGCCGCGCTAGCCCCAGACGCACCAGGTGCTCGGGGCGGCGGTGCCGATGGAGCTGCGGCGGGAAGATGGAGGCCTGTGGGTCCCCTCACGGGCAGCGCGCGGGTGGGGACGATGGCTGAGAAAGAATTCCCGATGCTGTGTGTGCCAGGGCAGCCCGACTGAGGTGAGTGACATGGGCTCTGCCTTGGGGGTCTCCTTCTGCCATTGCCTTGCTGTGCCCCGTGTCCCTCCAGCACCAACCCCTGTGGCATTGGCCTGCCGGGGTGTGGCAGTAAGGCACTCAAGGAAATGGGCGTTCAGCTCAGATTTATTTTTTCTTCTGGGGATTGCACCATGCTGGACTTTACACAATGCAGTTCTTGCATCAGTATCCCCTGCAATATCACCATAACCATGACTTCCAAGGAGGGACACAGGTCCACTGAGGAGCCTCCTCTGTGGAGAGGTCTGAATTGGTGCTACATGAGGCCCCCCAGTGCTCTCAAATCTGATTTTTAAGTACTGTTGTATTTTTTAAATTATTTTTTACCCCGAGGAACTAACTTTCCACAGGAATAGTACGCCCATTTTCTGACTTGTTCCTCTCCATTGTCCTTTTCTCCAGAATCAAGATGCAGCTGTGTAAGGGAGTAGCACAAGCCACTGTCATCCCATCACCCCTTCCTTCTCATTCCTGTTGGTCAATTCTACTGTTATTTTAGTATTCTATGCATGTTGTTGAAGTCCTTTTTCTTTATTAATACATGCAAGAAAGGTAGAAGACCCTTTGCTTTCCCAAGACTTTGCAGAGTGTACTGGCGTGACAGAATGAATCCCCAGGTTTGCCTGCAGATTTTTAGCTGAATTTACCTGAGTTAGGGGATGCTGCTGGTGCATGTGGGCAGCACTGACAGGCACAGGTTGAGTTGCTGGGAGAGGCTGGACTGGGAGAAGGCACAATCCCAGCCCTGTGACTGCTCAGTCTGTTAACACTGCCATGGGGTGCTGGAAAACCTTCAGGGCTCAGTGTGTCCAGAGACAGAGAACAACTGCTGACTTTGGTTTTGCTTTCCTGAGCAGGTACGAGGGCTCCTGACTCTGCATCATCAAGTCTTGGCACATGGAAGTTAAAAAGCCTTTTTGGCATTATTTGCACCTGTGAAAAATGTGGCCAGCCACGGCAGTGTGATAATGAATTGCACTAGATGCAGAGTGATTTGTGTGCTATGGCAGCATGTCTAATCCATAAATCTAGAGCCGGCATATCTTGCCTTCTCCTGGCTCAGGAATCTGCATGTCACAGATGCTTTCTGGCTCTGCTACCCAGTGGAGGATCTGCTGGGAGGTCATTGAAAAGAGAACTGGCTTTCATTCTGAAGGGAGACACTGTCCAAGAATGCACAGATGCTTTGAAGGGGAAGTAGCAGTGAAATATGGCAAAGATAAACACAAGCTATTAAGCTGCTTTGCGAATAATTTTCTAGTGTCAAGGCCAATCCAAACCCGTGGTATGCAGGGTTGGGCTGCCAGGCCTGCTGGACAGTCTGCTGCCTTGCCAAAGGTTCACATGCTTCCAAACAGCTCCTTTCTCTGGAAGTTACCAGGTTAAAGAAGCCTGGGAGACCAGACCAAGGTGTTTGCAGCCTCCAAACCTGAGGTGTCTGAAAAGCAGGTCAGTACTTCCTAAGTGACAGACCAAATGGTTGGTAGATGACATTGGGGAAGGCACACTGCTTTTTTCTTCTTCCAAAGGCCTTGTTTCTCAGTTATCTTCATGGTGACTTTTGCATGTTTTGCAGAGAAAAAGAAGGCTTGAAAGCAAAGTAAACTGATTTTACTAGAGAAACCTAGAGAATTGTAATCCATAATTCCACATTCCCTGTACCTTATGGTGATAGTAGTTCTGTTTTGCTTCAAGATTGCTGCAGGCCCTTGTTTACAGATTGCCTGAGTCCATGCGACCCTTGGGAACCTGCCCCTGTTCTTCTACTTATGCTTTCATGGGTTCTGCACCCTCAGGTGTGCAATGAAAATATCACATCTGATGTTATGAATAAAGTGTGGTGACAGGCTCATGCAAACGAGGAAGAGTTGTTGAGTAAGGTGAGGAGAAGTTTAGTTGGGGTTTACAGTTCTTTTGACATGTACTTTTGATATTCCAGTATAATTTTGACCCCTTTTCTGCTCTCCCTTCACTACTCCCCTCCCGTTTTGTGGTTCCTGTCTGGCAGCTCTGGCTGACAGGGCTGTAGAAACGCGTAGGGGAAGGAGTGTATCGGCCCCTTGTCAGGGGCAGCAGGAGCAGGCGGGCATTTGTCGCTGGGAGGCCGGGCAGGGTCACATGGCGCCACCAATTGGGATACGAGAAGGGCTCCACCAATGAAAGGCACGGAAAGACTGATTGACAGGTCATGGGAGGAGCCAAACATCCATACATGGGCAAAGCTATGGCCTGTGGGAGGGGCCAGAAGGACATATAAGGACTTCTTATGGATTTTAATGAGGTTGATACAGTCTCAGGGTATAAAAGGCGGAGACATGACTTTGTGAGCTGAGTGTCTGGTGGGCAGAAGGAGCCCCATCAAGTGCCCAGTGCTGTTCCTACAAAGCCTTTGCTTTGTAATTTTAATAGGTTCAAATTAAATTTAATTTAATCATTCCCGCCTGGGCTTTGAATCTTTTATAACATGTACACAGAGGCAACAACTTGTTATCACCCACTGCAGGGCTTGGTCACTGGGGCAGGCCAATTCCACGCAGCACTTGGAGATTAGGGAGCACTGGAGATAGTACAGAGGAAAGAGCTGGAGAAGTGTGGCACATCCCTCTCATGTAGTCAGAGCTATGTGCTGTGTCTGTGCCCAGGTGAGAAGTTTCAGTGGATGCATTGGCAGCCTGATCTGGGATTTGTTGCATTGTTTACAAATTGTGAGAGGCATTTTTCTTGGTCATGAATATGAGGCTACATGGCCTTCTCTAAACCCCTTGTTTGCCTTCAGGATTGAAGTGTGAAGAGCATCCCAGAGAGAGTGCCAAGAAAACAGTGTTGATTCCACATCATGGGACAGATTATCTATCCTAAGGTACATGGAAAAACAAAGATTTTAGAAATGTTTAGAAGTGGCTTTTACTTTTTTTAATGTGTAAATTTGCATATGAAAACAAAGGCTCCCTCAGGTTCATTTGCCTTATTTTGGAGGGCATTAATGGAGAGCACAATTTAATTTAACAGGCTTCTGCAAAAGATTGGTTATCTTGGGGAAGTGCATTGAAAGCAGCAGGTTGCAGTGTTTTGTTGTGAAGACAGTGTGTGTGTACATACTGTGTGTCTAGCTAAAGTTACATGCTCCCTGGAAGGACAGGGTAGAGCACTACTGGAGAACACAAAAGATTTTAAGTGGGTTTAGTCCAAAAAACCCTCCTCAAATTACCCTACAAATTAAATCTACAAGGTTTTTTTTTTTTCTATTTCTGTATATGCCTCATGGTCTTTGTCTGCTCTGAAATGTTTGCGACTATTGAGAACAGAATATGCTGGGAGGTATTCCTTTGTATTTCCACAGAGGAAGATTACCCTGAGAGTTACAAAACCAAAATGCCAGGAATTCCTTCTGTGGATACCAAATGGTTCCGGCTGTGTGGCTGATCTGCTGCCCTCGTCTGTCACAGCTGATGGTCACTTCTAACCTGCCCTGTCACAGCAGTTGGGTGCCACATCAGTGCCGCTCCTTTTGCATGGGAGCAGCCGTGCTCACTGAAGGAAAGGCTGTCTCCACAGCCACGACAGTGCTGACAGTCACTGGGGCTCGCTCGGGAGGGGGCAGCAAATCACTTTTAATCTCCTGTTTGCTTTGACTAGTAAAATACACATGGGATTTGGGCCTGGGAGAGGATGAAGGCAGGTGTGATGTGTGTCTGCCCAGAGGCTGACAGGGATGCTCCAGACTTAGTTGCCCAAGCAGAAGACATTGCTTTTTAAATCAGTAACTACTAGGTTAAAAGCTCCTTTTCTGGTTGTTGTTTCAAAGCATCAGCCTGAAACAGACAGGGGGAGGAGGTGGTCATTATGATGTGGCCATAATGGAAATAGTGTTGGTTCTCTCTGGGTGTTTAGTCTGATGAGCTTTGGAGGGTGGAAATCCATCTTTTGGCAAGTGGTAGAAAAAGCCCTTGCCATAGTCACTGAGTGGTTGGAGTAGTGGTTTTTCACTGATGTGCTGCTGGAGATGGGAAGGTGACTAGAGGATAGGTGGGAGGTACATGCTCTCAGAATTCCCCAGGGCTGTGAAGGACAGAGGGCTCAGAATTACTGGGGTTGGCTCTGTGTATCTGTGGCACAGAAAATGCAGAGTCTGAGCAGGCAGCTGTGTAAGCACCCGTGGAATTTAAATGCCCCTGCACTGGGAGGAGCTGTGGGGAGCTGAAATCTGGATCAAAGGACTATGAAATACCAACAACTCCTGTTAGGACTCCTAGCCCTTGACTTGGTCGTGTCTCATAGGCTATGATAAGGGATGTGCCTGTGTTTGGGGAGCTTTTTTCACCAGGAGCTTTTACCTCCAGCGTTCTCAAGCTCACCAAAGGATTATGTGGGTGCCCACACTTGCTCTGCATCTCCATTACCTGATCTTTCAACACAGTGTTAGCAGGCTGGTTTTTTTCCCAGGATGAGACTTTAATTCCCTCCCATTGATCATGGCCAAAGAAGAGAGCTCAAATGGAGATTTTATTCCAGAAACAATGCCCCCCTTATGTGCTGTGTCGTGATCTCTCTGAATGAACCTGCTGGTGAAATGAAGGCTTTTCCTCAGGCTGTTTTGTATCTCTCACAGGTGAATCTTCATATTAGGTCAGCTGCCTTGATTGCTGCAGGGAGAGAGAAGGGAAGTAAAACATGAAATCTGTTTTCTGTGGGGACAGACAAAATGAGTCAGTGGGACTCAGGCTTTATATTTAGTTTCCATAAATCCCCGTGTGCTGCAGAGAATTTGTCCCCATTAACACCTACGAAGTGGAGAGCAATTTCCCTATGCAGTTGTATGTGTTTTTCTGCCTTTAGACACTTCTCTCCAGGTCCAGCCCAAAGCCTCCTGCCTGGGCTGGCTGCTCACTTCCAACCAAACTGCTGTTGTCCTTGCCTTGTCCTCAGCTCTGCTGTGAGCTGCTGCCTGTTCTGTTGGTACCTGCTCTTCCACACCCTTCCCACGGCTGCCAGCATTTCCCAGGTTGTACACAGAATACAGCTTGCTGCTTTCCTCTGACTCTCTGATGGCTGAGCTGCAGCAAACCCACCAGACTTATTCATTCGATCACCCAGTGCAGGAGGCTCTGAAAGCAAGACCTTGCTGTTCTTGATTACTTCCTCTCCTGTCGTCCCCTCTTGCCACTATCCATCAAGAACGGCATTTTAATGATACCTTTGCCTCTTTTCCTTTTTTCCTGAGACTTCAAAGAGCACAAGAAGCAGCATTGTCATTTCTGTGCTGCCTAAATGAAGGGAAACTCTCTCCAAGTGTTGTGTGTGAATTTCAGTGTGCAAATTCCCATGCAGTTTCCTACAGCACATCACACAGTGTTTTGTATTCTGTCCATTGCTGGATTTGAGAAAAAAAAATAAAATACTGTATTGGTTTCTGTTTCTGTGTTGAGAGGAATAAAGAGATATGTTTACATCAGGTAGAGATGGAGAGAGGGCATTGTATTGTCTGTAATTTGAAAATATGTCATGAAATGTATTTCCCTGTGTGTATATCTGAAAGAAAGCTCCTCGGTAAGTGCAGAACTCTGCGGTGGTGTTCATGCTCTGGAAGAAGTCAGCTGTAGGTAAGTTGCTCTGTGTTGCAATAATCCAATGCCCTACTTTGTGTTCCAGATGTGCAGGAAAAAAAATAATTTGGAGATGCAACTGCTGAAAACATGTGAAACCTGAAGGCAGTGGAGTGAAATCCAGCCCTGCTCTGTTGTGCCACTGACTTCAGTAAAGGCAGGGTTCAGCCTCTGGAGCGTGTGCTGGGCTGTGCACACAAACTGCCAAGAGGAATCTCTTTAAAAAGATCCAGTGCAGGGAGGCCCAGCTGTGGGCCAAGAGCACTGGACTATACATGTCTTGGTAGTGTAACATTAGTTATGTACAGTAAGGCAAGTATTTCTAAAACCACAGAAAGCATCTGAGTCCTGTCAAAATGAAAGAAAATTGGGATGAAGGTTGGGCACTGTATTCCCTAAACTTATTCCAGTGATTAATTAGCTGTGGAAAAATTAGCATGTAATTTCAATCCCCGTTTGTCTGTGAGTTTCCAGCATTCCTACCTTGCCTTGCCTTTATCTGTAGATGTCTGTAGGGCCCCATGTACTAGGCACTCTATGTTCCCAGGGATGGGAAATTGTGAAATCCATGTGGGATGGGAAATTATATCGGATGTTTCCCATCTTAGAGGGAAAAAAAAATCTATCTTGGAAGCAATTCAGCAGAAACCCAGAGCATACAACTGGTGCATTGATCTTCATGCTCACTCGCCTGCCTACTAGCAACACTCTTGACTTTCTAAGTGAAAAATAACTCTTAATCCAAAAAATTGTAGCTTCGCTATTTGTTAACTGGAAAACAGATATCTAAACAAGTCTGCTGATTTATATGTTTTTAATCGGCGTCTTAAAAATAGATGCATGTACCAACTGTTCTTTGGTCAAGCCAAGCTGAGGGTTTCATATTAAAAGAAAGAGTTCACAGAATGATTTCCACCAGCTTTGTATCTTGCACAGCCAGGAGGCCCTGTCTGCTGAAGTGTCTGATTGTGTGTGGTGAGAGAGTGAACAGAAATAGGAGGATGGGGTAAATGGTCTTTGGCAGTGCAACTACCAGCAACTCATGGCCTGCTGCTGAGGGGAGGTGGCTTATGCCACGGGGCACTGTGTTCTTGAGACAATTCCCCAGAATGCTTGGGCCACGAGTGGGTTCCCCCAAGATCCTCATATGGGATGAAATGGGTTGCTCTCCACCTGGCAGTTTCCCCTTGGCTTTCCTGAGCCACGAAAATCTGACCTGAGCTGTACAAAGATGAAGGGGTTCCTGGCAGGTCTGTGGAAGCATTCCCTGCTGGCTGTTGTTTGCCACTGTGAGCTGCCTGGAAAAGGTTTCCTTGCTCAGCTAAGGAAGAACCTCACTGCAGAGCTGACAGCAAACAGCCCCCAGGATGGGGTCTGTGCACACAACCATGAAAAGACCAGGAGTGAGCAGAATGAAGAAGTTGAGCTGATGGGCAATTTTCCAGCAACAAGAGCTTGATCTGGGCCGATTACTGAGTATTTACAAATGCTGAATCAATGCCTACTGAGCTGGTCTAGTTGTCTCCTCAGCAATTTCTACAGATGGAGAATGAGTGGCAAGAATAACAGAGGAGGGAGGATCTGGTTACAGGCTCAGAGAGGAATGCCAGGATTTCTTTGGCTATCTTGGCGCTCGCTTTCTCTCCTTTTGCCCTGCCCTCCCACCTTTCTGGCTAATCCAACCCTATTTCAGAACACAGGAGAGGAAGGCTCTTCTGTTGGAGTCACTGCACCCAAGTCAGTCTATGCCAAGTTGTACATAAAACATAAAATATATTTGAGCTGCTGCACTTGCAGTGGAGAGGAAAGAAGTAGAACTTGGGGGCTGCCATGAATACTTCATAGCAAAGCAGCTTTTTTAGGACTTTTGTAAGCAGAAGGAAAAAGCTGAAGTCTATTTTATTGAGTAGGGTTATCAAGAAACTTAATCTAGAAAGTTAATCTCGGAAGTATGCTAAGTTTGAACATCTGCAAGTGCTTTGAAATTTGTGAGTGAAAAATGCTGGGCAGAAGGAGAGGATATGTCTGGTTCAAAGCAGGGGCAGCAGAATACCTCCTGGCCTACAGCTGGGCTGTGCAGTAACTTCTGAAAAGCTATTTCTTTGCTTTTGAAATATATTTGACTGCACTAAGTGGCATGGTGTTCTCAAAATGTTTTCCTTGGCTTGTCCAATACCTCCTGGCCTGTGTTCGTTCTCTTTTTCTTCCCTATTCTTTGCAAACAATTCCATTTGAACCTTAATTTCTTTTGTTTAGGTTTAGTATTTCCCTCAAATATTTAAGGCTGTGATACTCATCTTGAGTAGCAGGCCAAGGAATCACAGAAATTCTGTGTTAATTTCTCACCCTCCTTTTGCTACACAGCAGCTTTTCCAGGCAGATAGGTAAGCTCCCAACTTGCTCCTTGTTCTGTCCTACAACAGCATAAAGGATTTGGTCTGTTATCCTAAGGATTTGGATAGTGGGACACTTTAAAATAGCTCCAGATACTGTTCCTCCTTTTCCCTACCTTGTGATGAGCCTGCTGCTTTAGGAAGTGTGAGGAACATAATTAGTAAAATAATACCAGCTGTCTCACATAGGTCCTTTTCATCAATGGATCTTGGAGGGCTTTGCCAAGCTGGATACCAGTTGTTACACCTATTGCAAAGATGGGGAAACTGAAGCAGGGGAAGAAGCTCTCCCAGAACACACCAGCAGCAAAGCTGGGACTGAACACTCCTGCATTTTGCACCACCTTCCTCAGAATTGAGAGGGAAGCACACACAGCCCAAGGTGTATTTTTTGCACATAGCTCTTCCTTACCTCCTTCTCAATAATTGGCACACTGGAGAAGAGGCACCATGCTCTCCTGTTCTTCATGGTTAAGCTAATTGCCAAGCTCCCTCTAGGTTTCAGTAAGTCAGAGGATGGAAGAGTTGGTGTTACAGGTTGACATCAGTGTCTGGGAAGCAGTGTCTGTCTCCAGACTCTGGGCTTACAGAGGTAGCTGCTGCCACCTCACAGAAGTCTTGTGAAATGCTGCCAGGAGTCTTCTCAAAGTACTCAGATCCTCAGTGCTAGAGGAATAACAGGGAACAAGGGCATTTTTTCATGTGTGATGCAGCTGGGAGCTGCTACACTGGGAAAAGATCTCTCTGACTTTGCTGTTGTTGACCATGAAATGTATCCTGCAGTCTGACAGTGTGCAAAACTAGCAATGGGAACAGAGGTCTCCTGTCTTGAACACACTTCACTCAAGCGTGCACAGAGATATGGGACAGTGTCCTCTTTCAGAGTGTGCAAGGGAAGCCAAATCCTGCTTTCATCAGGTCTGCATGGCCTTGGAGTAACTTCACTTCTTTGTTATGCCGCAGTGATGCACTTGGCTTCCCTACTTGTGAACCCCAACACCCACTGAGGAATGTGTCTCTAGGCCTCATCAAGCCCTCAGCCACTTTTTCTGGAGCCTGAGGTACAAAGACACTTGTGATGCCCAGAGAAGGGGGGCAGAGTGCACGCCTGCCTCATATGATAATGCATCTCCACCTACGCCTGGCATGGCTGTGTTTTTCTAGCTCTTTTGTGGTTTTCTTTTTCTCCCCTTGCACCCACAAGACCCTGCACTGGCTACAGCAATTGGCTAAATCTTTCTTGTGCTCCTCCCGCATGACTCCGGCACAAGCCCAGCCAAGCTTTTTATATGTGTTTGCAGATGGACCTTTGCCCCTATGGTTTGCCTGGCCCTCTCTTCACCCGTGGCCAGGCACTGCAGTGCATGAAGTGGACGTTTTCCAGCCCTGAGCTGCCAGAGTTAATTAACCCTCTGCTAAGGCTAGGCCGGTCTTTCTGGGAAACTAGATCCATTGGGCTGCGCATTCCACAAGCCTCTCTTTGCCTGGCGTCTTGTGTATTTGTACAGGAAAAATCTGTTTCTTCCTCCATATCTTTGCGTTTTGGGGTTGGAGGGGGCAGAAGCCTGAGGAAGAGAGAAGGGATCAAGTTCCCTAAGTTTGCTGGCTGCCATCAACTGCCAGGAACTTGCCATGGGAGAAAACCAACCCAAAGCTGCTGGAGATGCCTTGGTTTTTCCTGGGCAGAGAATGCAGGCGTACAGTTTTCCCCATCTCCTCTTCCTTGTGGCAAAGTTGTCTTTGTATAAGGCAGCTGCTATAGTTTCCCAGACTGCTTCACGACTGGTCATATTGTTGCTGTCCAACTTAGTCCTTGCCCTCTGTCTTCCAGGAGGCTTGCCCCACTTTCAGAGGAGAGCACCAGGCTTTTCTCTGGGAACCGTTTCATTTATGTGGTTCTACTGGCTGAGCCCCTACAGAATAATGCACTTAATGCCATCACCCTTTGGAGTCATGGGGTCCAATTCTCTTCTGTGCCTTGAGGTTTCAGAAGTCCTTGAGGTACCATCCTTCAAACTGCCTGAGGAGACAGAAGTCAAGGGTGGACTGGACTCTCACTGAGACATGCAGATCTTCAGTGGCTGTTCTCGAGGCAAACTGTACAGCTGAGAGTTGAATTCTTCCCTGGCTGATCTCTGTATTTAAACAAAGTACCCCTTTTGCACTGTGCCCAGGGCATCTCTGTGTTTTCAGGCTTGTACCACCTGTGTCCCTGTGCTTCATCTCATGATGAGTTAATGCTGGTGCCAGAGGGAACAAACACAGCGTTGTTCAGGCTCCCGACACACGAGTATCTGACTCCTGTGTTGTGCTGTTAAGGTCATTTATCTCCTCCCCAAAAGGCCCTGCAGAACGCTGGCCAGACCTGTTCCCGTTAACTGGGCCTGTCTTACCTTGTAAGAAAAAGGAGTGCAATTGTGCGGTCTTCCAAAAATAATAATTAAAAAGTATAAGCTTGCATGAAAGCACGTTATGCTCTGGAGAAAGAAAGATAGGGACCTTTTTGACTGGTGCTGAGGGCAGGATACAGAGAGTTGTTTGCTTTAAGTGAAAAAAGCCAGAATTTACCTGCATGGCCCAGTCCTGTTTAGATAGAGCCTGCAAATCCCCCCTTTCCCACCTAGTTCTGTGAGTGAGTTGCAGTAAATCAGGACAAACCAAGGGCTTTTTTTTGTTGGGTGGTTGGTTGGATTTTTTTTTTTTGAAAGGGCCTTGATTGTCCAGCTATTTTTCTCCCTTGGTGCTGCTTCACGCCACTTCTGACTTTGATTAATAGGTCTCTGAATAAAATGTTAATCTAACTAGGGGTCCTTGGCCCAGCCCCCTGCCCTCCATGCCTTGCTCCAGAAATATCAGAGAAAACACACAGAGGTTTTGTCTCCCTGCAGAGCACTTGTAGCTTTTGATTAATGGGTGGAAGGGCCCAGCTCCAGGTTTGTGGCATCTCTCCCGACTGCAGAAAAATAAGCAAAAAGTCACCGAATGTGACACAGAGAAGGCAAGTCCCAGGAGCTCCAACAAGGAGAAAGAAAGGAGAGAGACGAGCCTATAATTCAAGATGTACCCTGGTCTAAGCCCTGTTACTTGTGATCCAAGTTCAGACTCTCATCTTCATTTTAATCTTTCTTTACAATGAGCTCGGACCACATTGCTGAATTCAGCAGTTTCCAACCTCTGGGATTTCTTAACTTCTAATACGTGCATCATGAACTACTCTGCACGTTGCCCTGGGCTGACACTTCACGTGCATGTGTTAAGAGTGGCTAAGATGGCTTAATAAAAAAATGAGACCTTACACTTCAAACAGGACACATGTTTCCCCTCTTCCCCTTCGAACTCTTGCCCATTCTCTGAACCAGACTTCTTTTGGAGCTTCTGAAATGATCAGAAACATGTGTTTCATTCTTGTCGTCTGGCCAGTACAGAACTCGGAAAGACTCTCCTTGTATCACTTTCATGTGGAAGCCAGATCTGCTGGAAATTTGCTTATTCCCTCAAGGTGGATCATTTGGTGGAACTACAGATATACCAAGCTACTTGTGCAAGGGCTTGTCTACATGGGGCAATTAGGCATGAGTGAGTCGGGAAGTCAAACTGAGCTACTTTGTTAGTCTGAAATAAGAGTGATCACTGAGGGGGCTCATCAGATAAACTGTTCCTCAGGCAAGCCCTAAGTAATGGTGTGTGATATGCATGAAGTGTGAAGGAGATGTGTATACCACCTTACAGCTCCCTTCCCTTGCACCCCCTCTGTGGAGCCATCGCTGCTCTTCAATGTCCCTCTGTTTTATGATGGGGTAACTGGAGCAAACTTGTATCAGAGCTGTAGGCAGGTGGGGATTCTTCTATGGGTACTCAGAGACTATATGGAAAATTCACACTACTCAGAAAAGAGGAAAAAATTCCATTAATATTTTGAGCCTGGATTTTTTGGTCAGAAAATATGAAGGGCCTTAATTTGTGCAGTTACAGTACTCCCTTGTGCCAAGGAAAAGTGCTGCATCCTCAACTACTGAAGAAATACTTCAGTTAAGAAAAATCAAACCTGATACCTAGAGATTTATGCTTTCTTCACCTGGAAGGAATCTGTGAAGCAGTGTGGCCTTTCCTGGCACTGGTGTGGAGTAGTGACAATCACTGTATGGTCTTTCTTCTCCTCCTGGCACCTCCCCGGAGGCCTCTCAGTCCTTGACGTGCCTGTCATCCAACTCACTCGACAAGTGACATGCCTGGAGGATGCAGCCGCCCCTGCTGACAACAGCTTTGTTTCCCAGGTGATGGATGGCTTTGTGGCCCAAGCCCTGCCATTGTCCACTGCCTGTGGCCTTACTTCAGTGATTCTTATCTTGGTCCTGGGCATCTACTCCCTGCAGGAAAGGTGAGCACTTGCCAGGGCTGCACCTTCTCCCTTGGTGCCTCTCCAGGACCGGGTAGGGGGAAGAATAACGGGCATCCCATCCAGACTGAGTGAAGCCAAACTCTGTTGTTTACCTGGGCCTGTGAGGCATTCAGCTTTTATCATCAGGGGAAGGCAGATAGGAGGGATTCTGTTCCTTAGTCAAACACTGTCCTATAGGCAGTGTGGAAGTGTTTGTGTAATTGCCATTCTCTGCTCGCACACTCCTATCTTGTAAATCACCAATCCATCACAGCCCAGGTCCTTGTATTGTTCTATAATTAACTGGACAAACTACAGCAGCATTGTCACAGTTCCCCATTTATACAGGAGGGACAAAGACTTGAATGAAGATTTCAGTCCCCTTCAGCTTTTTCTCCTTCTCTTCAACTCTTTTTTTCTGTATCTTCTGATCCATCTCATGACTCAAAAGATGTCTCACCTGCTTCTCTGAATGAGCACTTCTTTTTGAACCAACAATAACACAGAAATAGTGGCCACAAAAGGACAGATGTAAGGATTTTAACCCTTCTCATTCCACTGTGGGTGTGTGCACATAAGGTCACTCCCTAATGCAAGGAGCAGCTCAGTTCTGAACAGGCTTTTGACCCTCTGCTAATGAAAACAGGCTACAGTTGCCTCATCCATTTCTTCACGATAATATGCAGAGGATTTAGCTCCAAGCAAACAGTCTTCTTACGAGTTAGACACTCCCTGGGGCTGGATTATGAGCTACAAGGGAGATGGATGATTTCCAAAGGGTGTGGTAGTGCAAAGATTTGGGGAGTTACTGTTACTTTACTGGTTTTGACCCAGGAAGGTGGGTAATGTATTTCAAGGTTGCCTATGGCTTTTAAGGCTATAAAAATGTTTGATGCAGGCTCTGGAGCATGGAGAGAGCTGGCAGTGATTTGGAGTAATAAAGCTGGTTTCTTTTTTGTAGACCAGATGAGTGAGGCTGTGCTGTTGGTCAGCGTGGAGAGTTGGTTGAAAGGCAGAACTTTCCCTAAATTGGGTCACTTTACTTTAAAAGACTTTTCCCAACAGCCTTTGAAGGGTTATCCTGCTCTATTGCCCAGTGAGGGCCTTGGGTCCATCAGGAGAACCAGGCCAAAGCTCTGTTCTCCTTGCTTTATCTTCTTACCCCCTCATGCCTACAAGGATTCCACTACTTCAGAGCAGGGTGTTTCTCTCACTTTGGCTTACAGCACCTGCCATGCAGTGGCTCTGTTTTCAGCTGGAAGCTTTAGACACTGGAGCACTACAAATAACAATAGTTATATATCTTCTGTTCTCTTTCTTTGCAAATTACTAGAAAAGGTCACAGTTCTCATGGCTGCTGCTTTGACAGCAGAATTTAGTCCTTTGTGTTGACAATGTCACACAGCCAACTTTACTGACCTCCTGGGCATCCCTTGAAGCAGATTTTGGCTCTGGTGCAGAAGATCTACTTTTCTTCCTTATTTGAGGTGTCAGGTAGATCTGCTGGATGAAATGTATGCTTTTATGTTCTGGTAGGCCAGGCCTTTTAATAAAACCCAACAACATTGCTTATTTAACCTCTTTCTCTAAAATATTTTCCAACTCTTGTGAGCTGTAAATTAGAACTGTCCACCCCATGGAAATTCTGAATAAGCGACCTGAGGCTGACCTCCAAGCCACAGGGCACTTCCCAGCACTGCCTGCATCCCAGTGACCAGGTCACCTCTATTAATGTAGGAGCACATTGGATTCACTCTTGTGAGGCCAGTGAAGTACAGAGTGTCTAAGCTCTACTTGGAAAAAGCCTTTGCCACTTCAGTACCTTTGAATGGAAAGGGGAAGATCTGTTCATGTTTATTTTACAGCCCCTTTTATTGACTTGATTTATAGCCTGAGGCTGTGAGTTAATTGAGGTCCAGTACAGGCGAGGGCACCTGGGAAGGGGCGGTGCTGCAGTGCCACCAAAGGGAAAACATGCGGGAAACTGCTTTTATAAAGAACAGTTTGTTGCAAGTTCTGGCTTTTGCTCTGAGCCAAGCTTTTGCCACCAGAACTGGTTGCTCTACCTCAGGGAACACCCATAGCTCACTGTGGATGGCAAGGACCAGGAGGGCAGGGGTTGGCCAAGAGAAGGTGCATTTCTTTGGTGTGCCCTTGGTTAAAGCATCCTTCTCCCTGTCTCTTATGGGTGAAACCTTGTCACCTGTATAAGTGCAACTGTCATCGCCTTCTCTAATGGAGACCTGAGAGGGCTGTCCCCACAGCCTGAGAGCAGGTTGCATACCTCCTGGGCCTGCAGAGCAGATGCCAAGGCCAGTGCTCTTCTCTGGACCTAAAGTGTGGGATGCAGTGAATGATGCACACTTACATGCACTGAGGCAGGTGAGGAGGTAGGGCTCTTAGTGAGGTTGGCTGGCTTCAAGACAGGTCAGGGAAAAGGCTCCTTCAGCCCAGTGACACCCTAACAAACAAAGTGGATGTAAAATTGCTATGGGTGGCCAAGGGCTGAACCTGTCATAAGCTGGAGGGTGGAAAATCAGTGTGGAAGGGCTGATTCACCCTTTTCTGTGTGGAAAACAGTAATGTGGCTTTGGGGTTTTGCACAACCCTCTGGCAAAGGTGCTCTGAGCCTGCTCCAGCTGCTCCTGGGCTGTTGGGTACAGGGACAGGCTGGAGCTGAAGGGTTGCCAGCAAGTCCTTGTTTTTCGGAGCTGATGGGGCATGAAACCCGTGTGCTGTCCCTCCTGAAGCTGTGCTAAGAGAGCAATGTTCTGTCCTGTAAAAAACCCTGACAGGCCAGGGGCGAAGTTTCAGCAACTCCTCTTGCTTGGCTGGCTTTTCCACAAGAGGCTGGTACACTTCAGTGAAGAGCTCCTCTTCCTGTCTCCTCAGCCCTTTCATCAGCCTTGGGAGGGAAGCTGTTCTGCCAGTCACAGCAGCAGTCCAGGCAGCTCAGGCCTCTTCACCCACCCTGCAGTCAAACCCCAAGACCACAGACAGCTGGGCAGGCCACAGGGCAGCCATGGGGTCCCTGCAGACCTGAACATCCCAAATTCTCAGCCTGCTGATTGGCCTATGAGAGCTCTTTGTCAGGGTGCTTCTTTTCTTCCTAATTCATCACCAGCTGACATGAGCAGGAAATAAAAAGACCAATTTACCCTCCATTTCTCCGGTGCAGTGAGCCCTTTTCTTTAAGCCATCAGCCCCTTTATCTTTTGCCATCAGAGTGGCTGCAGTACAGCTTGTTTTCAGCTGTCTCTGGACACCGCTTGAATCTTCAGGGCACTTGTCTAGCCCCACTCAGATAATCCCCTCTTTCACTCAGAACAAACAAAGTGCTCCTGGGCCACACTGCACTTCCCCTGCCCCATTGTGGTGCAGGACTCCAGGGGCTGATGCACTTCAGAGTGTGCTGAGAGGGCTGCTCACTGTTTGAAGACAAACCTGCAAGTGCTGGTGATGTTTTTAAAATACCTTTGCTGGTTGGAGGACTAAGGTTCAGAATGAACCTCAATCATCTCATGCACGTGATTTCACAGTGACCATGTCGTCCCTTTGCAGATGTGTTGCTGCGTGGGGTACCCAGTCATACTGGGGAGAGGGAAGGGGCTTTTTACGCCAAAGTATGGTCTGTAGCTTGTGTTTGAGGCCTTTCCGCGCAGACTGACCAAGGCCTGCGATCTTCCTCCCCTCGCTATCCCATCGGGCTCTTCCTCCTCCCGCTGATCGGCAGAGGGCACCAGTAACCTGGAGACGATCCTTGGGACGCGCTCGCTCTGCCGCTTCCACCGGCCAGCGGGCCAGGAAAAGGGGCGTCCTGCTCCGGGGCAGATCTCCGACATTTGGACAGAAATATTCGCAGCCGGAGCATCCACCTAGACTGGGGGAATGGGCCAAGGGGCTGCTTCACAAAAGGATTATCTGAATCCTGTTTCCTGCCCACGGGGCTCGTACACACGGACAGAACTATGCCCCGCTCATCTCTGCTGCGGTGGCTGAATATTGTTGGCAGCGTCAGTGGCTGGAGCAGATCTTTCTGCCTTTCATTTCCTTCATGCTATAGGTGGTCTCGGAGGTGTTTCACAGGGAACACATCTCTGGATCAGGGTGCAGCATTTCCCAGTGTGAATTTCTATTAGATCAAGAGACAAGCTACTTAGGAGTTAGTACTGGCTCTGTGAGTGCTCCCTACTTAGCCTGCACTTGGCTCTTTCTAACTCTATCCCAAATCTGACCAAAACATAGCTCTGTTAGAGCTGATTACTGCTCTTTTCTATTGACACAGATGAAAAAACACGTGTAGTGTTGGAAGGGCAGCTTTGAAGCCAGACATGCTGCAGTGGCTGGCACTAATGGCATTCCTTATAGGCTTCTTGCCCTGATTTTGAACGCATGGGGTATCTAAAAAGACATTCCTTTTTCCTTGTTTTTGTTAGAATTCAAATTCTTATTTCCCTCATGGTCTGCTGAACTCCTTGTAGTATGGACTTTATAATGTAGGATCTGGCTCCACATTGCACACAGTTAAGTTGCTTCTCCAAAGACAAGCCTATTTCCTTGTTCCCTGGTCCCTCCTTTCACTAGATTTAAGCCACGTGTGATTGCAGGGGAAATTGATAGAAAGTGAAGAAGATTTTTTTTCCCCCTGGAAATTATTTTCCCAACAGATGAACAGTGCAGAGTGAAGCCAGATTCCCTTTTCATTTCAGACTGCTTGGCAGGCAGTGTGTAGACAAGCCTGCCATCCCTCAGTGTGCAACCCATAAGAAGCAGTTCAGCCTTTGGAGTCCAAACCAGTTCTGACTGTCAGGCTTCAACTGTTTATAGCATCCCCCTACCAGAGGCCTGTGTGCAGTATCCCAACTGCAGTGAAACTAATGATGATACTGCACATCTTCTGATTTTTTGTCAAAACTACCTCCTAATCTCTGTTTCATGTATATAAGTCTGGAAGAATACCACTGATTTTAGCAGACTTATTCCAGGTTCACATGCTGTAACTGAAGTTGGGGTTAGGCTGACTGATACCTCAGCTTTTGTTCCTTCATGGTTTTCTGCCCCATTTTAATTCCCCCTGTTGTTTTCCTAGTTGTAGTTGACCAAGGGTGAGCAATGAGTCATACAGGAAAGTCTCACACATCTGCTTATACACGTCACTTAAATCCTAAACCAAGTATGTCAGGTGCTTGATTTCTTTTTCATGCATTTCTGTGGACTGTGCCATTTTTTTGACATGAGCTAGAAAAGCAACAGAAGCTGGAAGGCTGCAGTAGAGACATACTTTGGGGTTTCTTTTTCCATGTGGAAATGTGGGAAAGGATCTCTATTAGAAGCTATTTCTTTCCAGTGTTCTGGAGTGTTTTTCCTCAAACAGTACGAGCATAATGTTACTGACTTTGAATTATGTTTCCTGTCTAAAACAAGGAAGATTTGGTTCATTGCTGGAAATGATAGATGATAGATGATTTTGTAACTGTACTTAATTGCTGGCACACTGTTTAGCTTGTGTAAGTAAGGAATCTTTGTACCAGTTAGTACAGAAGTGTTCATCTCAAATTTGTTGATGACATAGAAATTCTAGGCAAGCTCTAGATGTGTGTTTCCAGAATTGAATTCAAGATGCTTTGTAAACTCCAGAAGACAACAGTGCTTCTGGAAATATATAAAGCCAGTGGGTTGGAAGTAGTGAGCTTTGTAATGTGGTCTGTGTAGATCTACTGGAAATGGTCAAACCCCGTTTGCAGGTGGAGGGATGGGGCACAGAGAACCAATTACAGGGGATTTAGGTTAGGGTAAGTTTATCTGGCCATGATTTAATGTCATATAGGTTCCTCAGAACAGCTTTATTTGATCAGTAGAGGAGCTCTTAGATGTTCATATCTCCAGTACATCACCAGCAAAGTCTCTCTACATTTCTCTTCAACTCTTAGCCCGATGCTTTTGTTTCTGGAGTCGATTGTCCCAGAATAGTGTAGTTCTTCATTAGTGCCCTGATTTCTCTCATCTCCACACCATTGTTACTGGCTAGATCACCTTTACTGTGTGAAGTGAAATAATAACCTTGCTGCATGCTTTGGATGTGGCTGGTGAAGAGCATGTGAGCTCTGAGCTGATGTTTTCTGTTGGCACCTGCTGTTCATCAACATCTGGCTATTGCTAAAATTCCAACACAGGAAAATGGTTTCAGTCTTCTGGGCTGCAGTCAATGTTTAGATAGTATTGTTTGTTCTTCATGGAAAATCTTGGTGCAGGAAAATATTTCCAGGAAACTGTATTATTTCTAGTGCAACCTGGAAAGAAATACAAATAAATAACCTTTGAAAAAGTTAAATGAAAAGGCTCTTTTGATGTTCTTATGCCATCGTATTTGCACAAATGGCTGTGCCACGGGTTGGATTTGTTAAGAATGAGAGCAAGAGCTAAGATATTACAAGTTCTGCAGAAACAAGAAAGCAAATAGGATGACTGCTCATCACTATCACTTGCATTGATAGTGTTTCATAGGAATAATCCCAGGTTTTGTATATGGCCCATTCTTAGAGTGGTTATAGCAAAATAGGAGTCAAACCCATGTAAAGATTATGCCTTTTCTCCTGGCTCCATGACTCCCTGGAGCTGTCATCTGCCGTGTATCACAGACCTTGGGCTTCAGAGAGGTTTTGAATAAAATGCTATGAACCCTGTGGCTTTTGGGAGAAATATCTTCTCTGGTGGCCTGGGGTTGATGGGTTTGGGGGTTGTTTAATGTCCAAGACAATTCCATGTTCAGCTTTGCCCAGTTTAAAATGAGCCATGTTTTTGTTTTAACACGGTGGTGCTGATACAAGAGAGGGTAGGGAATACAGAATTCTGGTACAAAGAGAAATCCTGCAATGAGGGCACTGCCCCAGAGGGACTGTGGGGAGGGGGAGCAGGAGAGGGAAGGGGCCCACACAGCGCTAATTGAAAGCGCATCTTCCCGTCAGTCATGGTGCTTGCCCATCAATCATTCTGGCACCAACAGGATCTGACATCAGTAGGGAATTAAATAAACTCTTCTCTCTTTAGGGATCTGCTGATGGAAACCCGTGGGGGGGAAGTGAGCAGAGAAGAGCAGGAAGTGTGTTTGTGGGGGAGAAACAGTCTCAGTGGTCTCCTGGGATGGCGCAGCTCTGTGTCTTCCCTGTTTCTCACACCAACATGTACAGCTGAAGGGATTTTTCAATGAGTCCCCAAAAAGGTGAATTTAAAGCGGGTAATAGGCCAAGCTCACCTCAGTTTAAATAAACAAACTGCAATAACAGTATCCTATGGTGAGTGCCCTGAAAGCTGAGTGAGGCACTGTGCAGCTGAAAAGTAGTTTTCACCCTTGGGTGAACTTAGTGTTATTGGACTGCAGTAACTGAGGTGAATCTTGACCAAAGTGTCAGAGCAAAACACTGGGAAGGGAAAGTGGATTAGAGCAGAGGGTTAGAAAATGAGCCCCTGTTTCCTATCCTGCTGTGAAACTGACTCCACGGTGAATTAGAATGTGATGTGAATTAGCATGTGATGTGGATTAGGATATTACAGATTGGAACTGCCCGAAATCAGGGGTTCAGTGCAGATAAAGGGACTGGTATCTCCTTTGTCAGGACTATCAGCGGTCCCTCGGGGTGAGTGGCAGTGTGTGTGCACCGTGCTCTTGAGGAGAGCCCCAGAGCAGCTGGAAACCATTCGGTCACTGACAAGTCCCCTGATGGACCTCTACTGACATGGAGCGGCTTCGGTTTCAGGAAAGCCAAAGGGAACCTGTCACTAATTAGACACACAGCTAATTAACGAGAAGCAAACAAAGAGCAGCAGCTTGTGTTTTGGGAAAGCTCAGCTTTAGTAGCTAAGGACGTCTGCTCCTCCCTTTCAAACCATTTCAAAAACAAACAAAGCGGGGAGACTTGCATTTCAAAGCAGTGCAAACACTACCAACCTCAGAAAGCCTTCCAGAAGGGATGCCCAAGAGTGGGATTTAGCAGTGAAAGGAAAAAGGGCACTCCAGGTGTAATGAGACCTTCCCTGTTCCTTGACCAGGGCCCTCTGAATCCCCAGGGTGCATCTCTTACCTTATTTTTCTTTCTTCAGATAAACACTTCTTTTAAAATTTTGGGTGAGTGAATGGGAAAGAAAGGCAGGTGTGGAAACAAGAGCTGCCATGTTGTGCTTTGTTACTTCCCAGATCTTACAGAGATGTGTGGTATCTCAGTTTAAAAACCTTTTTTGTGTGTTGTTTTTATTGATGTGGTATACTGCTTTATTACTGTGGGGTTGGCTAGAGGTGTATGTCAGTAACAAACTAAGCAAAAATTACCTAGGAGCGGATGAGGGTCTGTTTGAGTGCTAAAATCTTTAATAAGTGTGCTTTTGGGACAGGAGGAATCCAAAACTGTAATCCCAGTTATGAGTCCTCCAATGACCCTGAGAAATCTTGCTTAGGGCCTGATCCTCCAAAGGGCCTTGTCAGGATCCCAAGTCCTGCTCAGAACAATCGTGTTGCACTAACTCCAAATACAGCAGTGCTAGCAGGACCCATTAACTGAGGTTTGCTAAGTGCTTTGAAAATGAAACATGGTAAGAATGCCAAGTTATGTGATATTTGGTGTATTCCCTAGAGCCATGCATGTAATTAATGGGGAATCTCAGCCTTTGAAAATCAAGGCAGTTTCTAACTCCTTGTCATAGGAAAAAAGTAATAGCTGGAAAACAAGATGGAAGTCTCAGAAATAGGAGGCAAATTTAAAAGAAACAACAACCCAACAAGTTGTGATAAATTAATAATAATGTCATGGGTTTGGAGACAAAATCATAAAATTGAGTACTCAGGTATGTCACTATGTGACTATGCTTTAAATATTTACTAAAAGAAATGCATTATTAATCTTTTTGTGCATTCAGTAGAGTAATTATTAAGTCGTTATTATCACTGTCTAATGTGGAAATTCAGCACTGCACGGCTTATCCGTCAGATAAGCCTATCAACTTAACTTTGTCTATTTTCTTCCTTCATCTTGGAAAAAGGACTGTGTTCCTGGTTAGGGAAAAGGCTGGGATTTGCAGGTTTAGTCCCAGTGCTGTCAATGGCTTCCTGGCTGAGCACCGTGTGGTCCTGCTGGGATCAGAGTCCCCAGCCCCACAGGGGTGGGAGCAGAGATCAGCTCTCTACTAGATTGCAGAGTGACGGATATCTCCCTGTTTCCTTGGGGTGTTGCAGTGTTTAGCTCATGAAAGTTTTTAGAGCACTGCACTTCCTTGACAAGACGGAGTTACCAGAGCACCTGGGGTTACACTGCAGTGGTAGACCACCACATTAGGATTTTTTTTTTTCAGCAGTCATCTGTTTTTCCTGCTTTATGGCCTGATTTGAAATTGTCTTATACTCTGCTATCAGCACACATGTTTATTGCCGTCAAAGGNAAGTGTACAAGAAAAAAAAAAAAAAAAAAAAAAAAAGGCAATGGCTTCAGGTTACAACAAGTAAGGAGCATATGAACTTTTCCAGACACAGATTTGTTTCGCTACGCCTCTCCCCATGAATATCCTTAGCTTCGATGAAAAAGCTACTGGAGGCAAATCCATGAAGCACTTCATAAAGAAAACATGGGCTGGCACTTCAGCTTTTCTGACTGGGATGTTACTTTGCTGCTTTATTATTGAGGCCGCAAAAGCCTAGCAAGGAACAAAGCAGGATAAGAAGATAATAGGAATGTTCTCTCCAGCCAGCACACACTGCATGAGGGGTGTTTCAGATGGCATCAAGTTTCTTTAGCCTACTCAGTGCTTGAAAATGTGCCCTTGATTTCAGCCCACAGGAACGTGGGCTTGTGCTGCTTTATTGTCTAATGGATCTTTCACTTGATCTCCTCATACAAACACGTTGAGCATGTGCTTGGGTCACTTAGAGAAAACTGAACCCCACTCATGTTCTTAGAGTGTAATCCCTTAATATTGATTACTGTGTTGCACAGGGGCAACAGGTAACAAAATCCATGTGGATTCAGACTGACAGCTGATCGTCCCACACACGCACGGTTCAGCTGGTGAGCACTTTGCAGCGTCGGGCCTGCTTTCCCTAATCGCTTCCCACTGGTGTATGAAACACATAAATATCTTGGAACAGAAATACCAGGTTGCAGCAGTTGTTCATGTGAAGGGAACAGATGCAGTGGAGGATTTTACTATGGAGTGTGTTCCTCTCTAGATTTATCTTGTAGGCAGCTCGTGTTTATCTTTTGCCAGCTCACGTTAGACCGGAGTAGGGTAACCTTGAAGGCAGTGTGTGAGAAAAGTATTTTATTAAATAAAAGCAAACAACTAATTATAAAATGTATTAGGTGCGGGGAGAGACCTAAGTATTTGTGAGAACAACTTTCCAATGATCAGAACAACTCTGATTGGATTTTATGTATGGTTAGGGCCATGTTTTCCTGACATTTCTGAGGTTTTTGGCTCAGTAGAAGCCTAATTCTTCTCTGTGGCTTTTGGGGACTATACAGTGCTAATTTGAAATTAAAGTGGTTCATAGGGTACACATTACAAACTTGGGAAGGGAGGTAGGAATCTCAGGAACTGTTGTAGCCTGAGGCTGATTTCTAAATATAAAGTATCCTGAGATGATCTGTCGTGTTTGAATGTCTCCTTGGTTCAGTTTAATGGGAGCTCAAATACTGGTGGTGTGAAACAGAGGAAAATGGGCTAATGGGAACCTTTACAAACACTTGAGTCAAGATGAGTGACTGGTTAAAGGTATCACCTAGTGCTTGGTGATTGCTGGGCTATAAAGGGGCATCCTGTGAGGGCAAGGAGGGGAGATGCCAACTGGCTTTCTACTCAGCTTCCAAATATAGCAAGTGCAGATTTTGCACCCAGCTGGGAAGAACTGCACATGCAATACTGCTCATCAATAACCATACACTAGAGTATAAAGGTGCAATCCAGGGTACTCTGGGATTATGTATCAATAAAGATCACTGTATCGTGTTACTCCAAACAACAACAAAAAATGGAGATGAGCTTAAGTTCATCTTACTTGAAGCATTTATTAGTTCTCTACTGTTTGGTAATAAGAGTGTTTCTGTACAATATCCCACATACACCCCTTAAATAGGCCTGCAATTTCTAAAAGCTGTGTTCCCAGCAAAATAAGTGGTTTTGGCACTCTCATTTCCCAACCAGACACCCTGACACTGGATTCTTTTCACAGCATTTTTATTTGGGGTTGTTTTGGCATGAATTTCAAACCTGGATGCATCAGTATCCCCAGGCTATCTTGAGGATCTGATCTAAGAGGCATCTTCACACTTACCCTAAAAGGCTGGAGACGGTATGTGCTGTTAGCTCATTTAAGACCTACAGGTTTGTGACAGACTTGCACTTAAACGTCACTAACGATCCCTCACTAGCTGGTGAATAAATGACCTTGGCCGTAATGTCAAATGCTGCTGAGAATGGTTGTGGCCATGGGGATACTCATGGCTTTCTCTTTAAAGCTGTGGTTTCCTTTGGGATGAGGGGCCACTGTATTTGAACGTGACTGAGAGAAGAAATCAAAATCTGACATGCAGAAGGGGCTTGTACATACAGCATTGTAAACTGTAATTGTTGTTAGGGTATGGCAGATTTGTTATTAATGATTACTTAATTATTAGCTTTATCTAGTTCTCATTCTGTTGTATTACACTCAGTGTGTAATACCTGGATCTTCTCCAAGACTTAAACTTCCTCCCTATTCTCACTCCCCTCCAATTTGGAGAGATATTAATTGAGACAAGGTTTCCTAATTTATTATCATAGAGTCATGGAAAGGTTTGGGTTGGGCTGGGCCTGAGAGATCACCTGGTTCTAACCCTCTGCCATGGGCAGGGACACCTTTCACTAGACCAGGTTGCTCCAAGCCCCATCTCACCTAACTCTGACCAGTTCCAGGGATGCAACAGCCACAGCTTCATGGGCAGCCGGTGCCAGTGCCTCATCACGCTCTTGGGGAAGAATTTCTTTCTAATATCTAATCTACACATGCCCTCTCAGTTTAGAGCCATCCCCTCTTGTCCTGTCACTGCAGGCTCTTGTAGAAAATCCCCCTCCAGAGGGACTGGAGCTGTTTAGAGACCCATTTGTCAAGATGCCTAGGTAGGGGAGAGTTAAGGTACCTGCCAGCTGGCCCTCAGGTGCACCCAACAGAAAAGAAGGCATCAGATTTCACACAATAATTCTTCAATCAGTCCCCCATTTTTTAGTTGACCAATTGCTATTAGAAATACGCATTTACATAGCAGGGAATCCTCTGTTTTCTTGGAACAAAAAAAACCTAATAGTCTGTATTAACAGAGTGAAATTTTGCCACTTTTTATTATGTCCTGAGCCAAGCAGACACAGGAGATTGTATCTTTTGATTTTCTCCTGTTGGAGATACATTCAGGATAAAAGTACACAGGCAGTGTTGCAAATGGAGGCTTTTTGTAGCTCCACATATTCCCCTTCTCCCTGCTTCTTTCAAGCTCCAACACATGTGATCAGGTCAGGGGATTTGGTGTTTTAAGTGACCTGGTTTACATGAGAGCAGCCCAGTCTCTGGACGTTTGCAAACTCCTTTCTGAAGCTGCAGCCATATTTAGAGACTGCACTTTCACAGTTTGGCTCTCCTGTTCCCAAATATTGTTTTTCATACCATATGCTAATAGCCCTAGTTGGGGCCATGGATTACAGGAATTTAAGCTGACACCTTATAAAATGTTAGAAGAATCCAGTGGGACATTTAGAACATGAGTGAATTGGAGCCAGCTGGAAACAGAATACAGGAGGTGGATTTTCTCCTGGAGGGGTGCTAATAATTCCTGGTAAAGATCAAAATGAAGGACAGTTGGGTTGGTTTTGGATATCACATGGCTTTGCATAAAGAGAATTTCACTTCAGTCACAGCTTATTATCGGGGGTTCTTTGCGTTTTAGTGGAGATCCACTTTCCTGTTCTGTTTGCTACCTGGAGGAGTGTATTTGCAGGTGTGTGCTCTCCTAGGGCATACCACCCCAAAACACAGAGAGAATTGTGTGGGGTGCCCAGAGATGAGTTTCTTAGTCCCACAGGGTAAGCAGAGCTCTAGAGGGGATCCCAGGAGTGGTTGGCAGCACAGCACAAGTGATCATCTTCTGCCCCCAGCAGTCCAACACTGCCCCTGAACTGTGCTCCACTGTGCCTTTGTGCAGCCTGTCTGTGTGGCAGCAGGACAGCAGGATGTGAGGGTTAGAAGCACCCTGGACTGGTTGTTCCCTGCTCCACTCCAGTTTTCCTTCTGAGCTCAGGGATCACTGACCTGAGAGAAGGTGAGCAAGCCACCAGCAGTTTCTTTTCTCTCTTTCTCAGAATCACAGAATTATTTGGTTTGGATGGGACTGCAGTGGATCATCTGGTCCAATTGTCTTGATACTGAGGAGACTTTAAAACATTTCCTGTTAGCTGTGATGTCTCTTGCTACCTACATTTCATCCTGTGATTTGAATCTTTAAGTGTTTTCTATCTAGCTCTAATACTATTCTTTTATGCTCATCAGCACTAGTGCCCTAGTGCTGCTTTCTGTTTGCTGCCCATGCCCTGAGACAAGGGTACACCAGCAAGATGCTCATTCAAAGCCTGGCAGATAAATATCTTGATTCACTGGTACAGCCAGGTCAGCAGTGTCCTTGGGCATTTGCTTGGCTTTGGTGTTGTACTCAGAGGACCTTAATCATGTGCTGAAACACTTTTCTGAATTGATACCGAAGGGCAATGCACATGGTTATGCCACACCCCCCAGTGTATTAGACAAATGGTTTTACTAGATGGGGAGGGGTGGGAGGGCTGTGAAGCTTGTTACAACTTTTAATCGGTAGCAGAATGGGGAAAGAAAGAACACTTGACTAATTTTCCTTCAGAATTGATTGGATTCCTTATAACAGAATGATAGCTGAGTTTGCTGCTCTATCTCTGATGTTTGCCAAGCAATCTCTGTGGCTGCAAATGCAGCAGAACTGTCAGGTGTGAGCATGCACACGGCCTGGGTAAGGAAATTTCAGGTATGCAGGATTTGTTACGCAAATATTCACCGTGAACAATGACAAGGAGATTGGAATGCTGAGGGTTCCTCTGCTTTTCTTAAAAAGTTGTAGAAACCCTTTTCTTACAGGGAGGAGAGATACTGAGTACTGAGGTGTCTCCTGCTGCCCACTGTGCTTTAAACATGAAAAACACCTCCCGTTGTAGCTCATTTATCTTCATGGCATAGGCTGTGCTTTTTCTGATGAAATAAGTAACCCAGGTTCACTGAGGTACTTGTGAGTAAAGGGAGGAAGAGACTTTGTTTATCCTCACATGGGTGCAAGGACAAGGAAGCCATTCCTCAGTGACTTCATTGCTTTGAGTTCAGTAAGTTTTCTTCCCTGTTACCCCTATCCCTAGTGCACATTGTACCTGTCCATGGGGTAGATGAACTTGGCATGCAGGGTGCCTCTGGAAACCTGCAAACTGTTGAGGCTTTGTCTGTGTTTTCTTGTAGGCTTTGAGTACATAATGCAAAGGGAGTCAGTTCACTGTGCTGCTCTTTCTTTTCCTGCAGTGAGCCTGCTCTGTGTCAGGGGTGCCTCAGGATGGTAATAACTGCAGGGTCTTTTGTTTGATACAATGAAATTAATTTTCTTCCTCCTCCCACAGCTGGCTAGCTCTGAGCTACTGTGGCAGGCACTGCCCAAGAGACCCATTGCACCCTTTGCTATTCCATAGTGCCCCTGTATATTGCTCAACAGCCATTATAGTCTTCTCTACAGCAAAAGTGTAATTTAAGAAAGAACTTGATGTAACTCCTGTTTTTTTCTTCTGAAGTGTGATGAATTCCAGGTTACCACCTAGTGTTTCCATTTAAAATATTAGGACGTGGGATGCTAGGGTTGTGCTTCTTCTCCCTCAGTATCTTCTGGGTGGCAGATACTGCACTAAAGAGGTTCACAGAAGAAGTAAACCTCTTTTCTTGTACTTCAGCCAGTTTCTTTTGAAGAATTTAAAGCTACAGCCAGACATGATGCAAAGTAGCTCTTTATTTTGATCAGTTCACCTAAGACTTATGTACATGGACGTTTATTCAGATGACTTACCAAGTCAGTTGATGTAAGGCAAATGGCACTTGGGTGTTCATTGTGATGTCCTGGTTATACCTAAACCTTCAAAATACCTGATGATCCTGTATTAGCACGTAAAAGCTCCAGAATCTCATTGTCCTTCAGCTAAACAAACATATCACAGTCTACCTGTCAAATACAGCACATGCTTCATCAGTGTAAGTATTTACAGAAACCATCTGTTTGTGTACTATGCTGAGAGGTTTTGCTTGATGCTGTCCCTTTCTAAAATTAAAGAAAATTTACCAGAAAAGGATCTTGTTTTAAATGTGAGCTTTTTAAAGTTGCCAATATCTGTATGCACATTTTGAGGGAGTGTGATGATTTTGCAATAAAGAGTATTTCTATTTTTCTTGCAGAAGGCTTTTTGCCAAATTTTTAAACCCTTAAGAGAAAATTTTTTGCAGGGGCTTGGTGAGAAAATGTTCTTTATTGTTTCAACATGTCTTGGGACAAACAGAAACTGGTCCTGAGGCAAGACAGTATTCAGAATTAAAATAATTCTCTTAAATATATTATTCCAAGATACCATTGATATTGATGTGTTTCTCAAAGTGTGCATGGTACAGTGCTCTGTTTCCCCTTTCCTTTAAATGACATTGCCTTATTCACTTGATTTGAAATGAGACTAGATGAATTTTACCTTAATTTTACTCGCTTCAGACACTGACTTGGAGGTGGTATATCCTATATGCTTGGTACTTATTCTGCTGACTGTGGCCATACACCAATAACTATTATTTGTGGAGTGAGGTGCATTAGTGCAAAGTGACACGGTGTGGTGGGTGCTTGGTTTTACCAGCATGTGACAAGAGACAGATCTTGCTCTCTGTAGCTTCTATGATGGCAACGGGCATCTTTGAAAAATCTTGGTGTTGTCTCCTCCTGTGTCCCTGTGGTGTCACAACACTGCATGGTTTTCTTTGCTGAAGGAGAACCCCTCCATCCAGGCTGGGACACAGCTTCACAAAGATTGTGACTTGGCCCTAATATCAAAGGAAACATGAAAAGCAGAGCAGAGGCATAGCTTGGAGCTTGTGCCTTTAAGGTGCTGTTTCAGACAGTTCAACAGCTGAGGTGCAGGACAGGACCCTGAGAGATGAGTGACAGGCCAAGAGGTCAGCAGGAAGCGCTTACAGGGCTCCCCAGCTGGTTCAGAGTGTCCTGCTCTCCATACTGCTCATCCCCCTGGGACACAGCACTTGTGGAACACAAAAGCACCATGTGCCAGTTTATCTCTGCCCTGTGTGTGTGCAGCCAGGATTCCTCAAAAGCACAAAGCACCGAGGAACCCAGGGCCCTGCCAGTGTACGGGAGAGAAAAGAGCAGATACCTGGAATGGGAGAAGAGGTGTCTGTCTGGAGAAGCAAACAGAGAGGCTGGGACGTTTCCAGGAGACAGTTCCAGGCTTGCAACGTATTCTCCAGGGTGCCAAATAGTTCTGCAGAAGTCTGTGGTTGCAGCAGGAGCTGCTAACAGATATAGCTCATGGCTCTATTCACCTGTGACACACAAATGTGGTACGAGGAGCTGCTTGTAAATTGGATTACAGGTTTGGGAAGATTTTTTTGTTGTGTATTGCCAAGTCCTGGCTGTTCCCTCTTATCACCTACAGCAGGGAAACTGCTCCGTGGGGACATTGCAAGACATCTCCAAGAGTCCCCAGCACCATGAGGAGCCAAAGCCCAGCCCAAGTGCAGGTGGCAGTGTGACAGCATGAAGTGGTGAGGAGGAGACAGTTGGCTACATGGGTTTGGTAGCCTGTCCAGAGAGACTCAGCTCCCTGGATGACCTTTTGCAAATTTATGGAGGTAGATAAGCATCGGTGAAGATGAATAATGATGCCACACAAGGTGAAGGAAAACAGCTTCCAGGAAAATGAGGTGCAAGAAGAACACTGAAAATAATGTCAGAAATAGTGTCTATTCCAGCCCTGTAGGTATCTGGCAATAAAAATGTATTGATTAGCTGACATTCTTGCTAACAGATGCAAACAAAGAGAGCCTGTACTAGGCTCATTTTTATACTGAATCATGGCTTGTGCATTGGAAACTATTGAAAAGAAATTCCAAAAGTCTTATATTCATGTAGGCCCTGCTCCCATTTGTGCAACTGAGCCTCTCAGTAGCAAACAGAGGAGCTGCTTCCCTCTTCTGCCACTCACCAGTCTGCTTCCTTCTTGGCAAATCTCTGTCTCTGCTCTTCATATTCTTGTGCATCTCTCTTTTGTAGCTTTTGGGGGTTAGATGTGCCTTGCCTGGTAAAACCTGGGCGTTAAACGAGTGTCCTTTCCTGGCCCTTCCTGTGTTTGACCTCTTAGTGCATACTTGCACTCAGGGATGATAATTCAGAGTGACCTGGTTGAACCATGCAGCAGAATGGAGAGCAAACAGCTCAGGTAGAGAAGGCTGGAGTGAACCCGTCAGGGGGTGCTGGGGAAACTGTAGGATCTGTGCCATCATAGCAGGTGGGATGTCTGCCCGATTGCTGCAGTCTTTTCCTATCCAGTAGCTTAAGCAGAGTGAACTTTTGGTTCATGACTTTTTATCAAAGCATATGCGTATCTCAGAACAACCAACATGGTTCCCTGTCCAAGTTCTGAACTTTGCAGCCAAATTCTGTAGTGTTTCTTCAAATTAAATCCCCACTAAAGAAAATTTTTGTTCAGTGAAATGGTGGAGAAATAGTTCACTGATTCATGGCAGCAGAAATCCTTAATCCCAGCTGCTCAAGAGCTATTAACACCAGTTGCATTCACTAACGTTTTTACTTTAATTCCTCTGAGGAATCTGTCTCTTAGATGCCTGAATATAAGCCTGATCCCTATATAAGGTGGGCTTTTGCTGTTTGGTAGGTTTGATGAGAAAAGCAGTTCTTTATGGGATGATAAATTAAAGCCGCCCTTTTCCAGGTGTAGATGAATTGGATGGGTAGAGAAAAGTGGCTTTTTAATGCAGAGGCGTGTGTTAGCTTAAACAAACAAACAAGAAAAAGAACAACTAAATCTGGGCATGAATTATAGCCTGCTTCAGATTTCAGTGTGTCACGTTTTGAATTGAGCTGCAGTACCTATGGCTTTTTTAAATTGCATTTGAACAAAAGTAAATACAAAGAGAAAGAAACCAGGACAGCAAAAGCCTGCAGGAAATTCCTCTACTGTAAACAAAGTCACCTTATGATTGATGTGAATGTACAGCCCCTTGTAAACATGTCTGTTTACTTGCAGGAAACCAGAAAGAACCCACATTGGGCGCTGCTGATTTTATCTAGCTTTGCTTAAATGCTTTTGGCTTCCAGTAGTCACTCTAGAGGGAGCACAGGAATGATGGCTGCTCCCTGGAAAACTTGAGTCTACTGTACTTCAAAATCTCTGCCAAATGCTGCAGATGGGCAGAGCTTCACAGGAAAGATTGATATTAACTTTTTGTGGCTGTCCTGAGCAGTGAAAGCTTATTAATAGTGGATGTGAAGCATTCTTTCTTTGCAAAGGAGCTCTGGTTTTCAGTGCACCTAATGAGGGAACTTTATACCTCTAAAAGGGTAGTAATAACCCTGATTCTACACCATGAGATTTCTGTAGGCTCCCACTGAAAATTCATTGTTCAAAAAAAGATTGTCTGTGCTGCTGAGGTTGATGAGATTTGTGTTGATTAAAAATGCTGTAATTGTTTGTTGGACATGTTTTTATTTAAGGTTTAGTCATACCTGAGAGTGAAATCCTGACCATGGCAAAGTCCATGGGCAGCTGGTCAAAACCTTCAGGGGGTTGCAAGTCATGGCAAACAAATCTGGATTTTTCTGATAGGTACATCAGAGAAATGATGGGAGTTATCAATTGTCTCCTTCTCACACCATTATGAAACTTTTGTAAGGGACCTTCATAAAGGGCTGTTTTTAAAAAAAAAGAATACATTTCCACAGTATCACCTGGCTCACTCCTACCCATACACACAGTGAATCCTTCAGAGAGCTCTAAGGTATCGGTGCTATCATTATCACATATTTACAATTAAGTCTGTTCCTCAGCACAGTTTCTACTAATTTCCTCAGTACAAAGCCTACATACTCAAATTCCAGGATCATCCATAATTATGACTTTTGGTGAGCAGACATTTATGATGCCTAAAAATTTAGTTCGACATCTTGATTAAATATGACATTTACTCACTCTTTGTGAAGACAATCAGTCTCCCCCTACAATTATGTTTTCTTTCTTATCTTTTCTTATGAAGTCTTTGAGCATGTTTTAATCAGGGTCATCATCTTGATAGGACAGTTGAAAGAACAGTCCTAATGGTTTCTATGTAGAAGTACTAATGTTTCTGGACTGAATTTAGAGAAGAATAAAATAGGCTTTGAGGCTGCAGCTTTATGAGGAGACTCCAAAGCCTGAATATTGGCTCTGAGACACCTACCAGGCAAGAGAGCGACAACAGCCATTTCTGGCTCCCTTCAGGTTAATGCCAAATGAAATCTTTGCACTGCTGAAGTCAGTGATGCCAGTAAGAGTAATGAGCTGAAAGTAAAAGGGGAATTTGGGCTAAATACAGGGAAAATTACGCATGCAACAGTTAATGTAAACAGACAGACATTAGCTGAATAAATAGTTGTCTAGAAGCTGGTACAGATTTCTGTAGTTAGAAGGGGAACTGAGGATCTTTAGGTGCAGGGAGTGTGGTTTGTGTGCTGAGATGGACCCAGACCCCTGAGCAGCAGCACTGGTACAGTGACTGTGCTGCTCCAGGGGCAGGATGCTCTCCTGCTCAGAACTGGGCCCTTTTGTCACTACTGGCACTGCTGATCAGCCTTGTACCTCTTAGATCATGTGCTCTTCTGGTTTGCTAAGGTGGAGAGGACAGAACAAGAGGAGAGTTTATGCCAGACTGAGAACAAACATTGCCTCATGTGGGTGGTTTTATACCTTGGAGGCCCATCCGTCAGCTTTCTGACTTGTTTAGCCCTTTCTTTATTTCTGATGGGAAAACAGCCCAGAAGGGTGTAAATCATGATGCAAGTCTCTCCACCCCATGTAAAAGTGAGAAACTGGAGCAAAAGGGGCTGAACACATGCATGCAAAGAGAGAGACAGCAGAATGAATTTCTTCCTAATAAATTTGACACAGAGACTGGGAGCGTGTTTATAAAACCCTATTGGAGAGTAGAGGAGGGTTTGTATCTTTGTTTTTTTAAAGTGCAAAATCAGGGCTGGTTTATTGGACCCAAGGGGTTGGACAGTGTGTAGAAGGCCACCCATCTGGAAACCAGCTGATCACTGCTGAAACTTTCTTCCCAGGCTCTGTCCCTCCTCTGACAGGGTGCTGGGGTTTTATGAGAGGCTGACAGCAAGTCTTTTACAGACCATAACTCCTTGTCTCAACAAAAATTGCTATAAATTAGCTGGAAAAAGGACCTGAGGGGATTGTCCCAATCTGGCTCAGGGTGCCAAGTACACAGTCAGCAATTTTAACAGAATAATCTGAGTTTTCAAATCAATTGTGTTTGGAAACAACCTTTATGGGAAATGAACAAGTGGAAGGTAGGAGACAGGGAGCAAGAGGAGGTTATTCCTAGATATTGAAAGTGTAGACCAAGTCTCTTCTCCCCAAAGACTTCTCAGGGTTTATAAAGGAAATCAGCTAGTCTTTCATTCCCTGGGAGTTCTGATTTCCTTTAAGCTGAAGGCAGCTTCTATATGAAATCTGGACTTGTGCTTTCAACCCGGGTCTCCAAAATTTTATAATCATTCAGAAACTAAGGATGCATGTGACCTTCACAGTGGATCCCATTTTCACAGTAACCTAAACCTAATGCATCTTGGAACACTCAATTTCCATCTGACAGATGTGGCAAAAAATCCCCTTTCTTATCCAAATGACCAATCTGATGCTGGGCTTGTATCCCAGAGTGCTTCCACAATAAACAGATTGGTTTAGGATGGAAAGAGATGATCTTGAATGACTCGCTGAATGCAGCTGAGCAGTGTGTCTGGTCCTGTCAGCTCCTCATGAGGTGTGTAATCAATGGGGTGATGCTCTATCAGAGAAAGAAACTAAGAAAGCTTTTCAAAAGATGGAAGTTCAGTACAAGCTAAAACTTTAATAAGTGCTAAAAAGCTTCATTCAGGAAATTCAATATTTCGATGCACTATAGACAAGCAGTTACCATATTAAATCTCCAAGCAGTGTTTCTAGGTAAGTAGACTGAATATTTGCTGATGAAAGCTATTTATGCCTGTGTTTGGTTTGGAGCTTTTGGAAATATCAGTGAAATAGATGAAGAAAAAAGCCATTAAAAAGGATCAGAGAGCAATTTGTTTGAGCTGAACATAAGAATTGTCAAAACAAACTTTTGTGGTGTATTTTCACATCTTATGGCAAGCAAGTTGTCTGTTCCATTGCACACAAGTCTCATGAACTTATTTTTGCTTTCCACAGTGGCTGAGTGACTAAGCAAAGCAGTTGAGGAAAAGGATGGAAACACTTTGGACTTCTCCCCTTAGAGGGAGGAGGACATTTCTGAGCAAAACAGGAAAATACTGGTTGTAAGCAGGGATAACTGCAACAAGCACCTGTAAGCTGGAGGACAGAAGGAGAGGGACACGTGGCACCTTGTCTGAATGCTCACAGCAGTTACTGGCCATGTCCTGTCTGGAAGGAAGAGCAGGTCAGCAAAGTGCTGGAAGCAGGAAAACCCTTCTGGATCCCTCTCTACCAGAAGATGGCACCAGGTAGGCTGGAGAGGGCTTTGGGTGGGGACTCTGCTGGCATGTGACTTTGAAGGTGCTCTGTGAACTGTGAAGTTTTCTGTCATTTCACGTTGTCCTTGTCTGAACTCAGCGTGGTTTATGGAGTGGTGGGGTCAGGCTGTTGTGAGCTGTGGCATTTGGCATTTGGCTGTGCTGGTGCTGAGCTTTGGCATGGTGTGAATCACTAGTAACTAGGACGTGGTGGCTGTGGGTTTAAGATGCTTTTTTTTCCCCAGTCTTTTCCCAGTAATGTCCCTTCTGCCTTTAACTGGAATGTGTTTCACTTGTGGTTTGAAATGCTGCTTGAACTGCAATAATTAATTACGACAACATTTAAAATCCAGTCTGATTTACATAGGACGGTTGACAAGGATCCATGCCCCAGCTAGAGCACAAGCCAGAAAGGCAACATCTCCAGCTGGGGCTATCCCTGTACAGCCTTTTGGGTGTAAATAGGTGTATGTGCCTTATGTGTATGTTAGTGCACAGGGCTGTGTGACTGCATTCTCTTCCACAGGGTACAGCTGGGGAAAAGACATGGATAACAACTCGGTGCAGAGATTTGGATAGGCAGAAATTGCCAGAGTTTGAATTTGAAACAAATTTGTGGGGCTATTTGCAGGAACACTTGGAGGTTCTCAGAAATGTCAGAGAAAATACACACTTCCAGTGTGTGAAATGTCCTGGCAGAAAGCTTAGCACAAAATAAACCAAAACTTTCACCAACTTCCACCAGCTGGAGCTGTTACTGTAGCTGCCAGCCTGCCTTGGTTCAGAAATTGCCTGCTGCTGCTTGATCTGTAGCACTGCTGAGGTTGAAAGACACAGTGAAAAGGGAGCTCTTTAAGTTCTCAAAATGTATTATGTGTGAAAACATTCAAATATACACTTGATTTCAAACAAAACTGTTGAGAATCAGGTTTTTTGCTGTTTGCAGACATGCCACTGCTCTCTCCTGCAATAGCTAATTCTATAACAGTCTGACTGGGGCTGTTTCAAGTCCTGTTAGAAACAGTGGAAAACTGCTGGTGGAACATGGATTGGGCTCATTTGGTACCCTGTTGAAATTTGTGATGATATACCAAAAGAGAACAAAGATAACAGCCTCAGACTGTAAATTGGTTGGAGCAGGGACTCTCTGTTTGTGTGTGTTGTGTAGTGTTGAAGACGTTTGTCGACACTTCAGAAATAATGAATAATGCCAGTGTGAGGAGGAAATCTCTCCACTCAACTCTAGGTGTTTCTGCTGCTAAGTGTTGAAAGAGAAACACAGAGCCCTGAACTTTGAAGACTTGGCAGGTGAGGAGAAGGAAAAATCTTTTCACTTTCCATTTAAGTTTCAGCTTAATCTGCATTTGTTGGGTCTGGTAGAAATATTTGAGCTTTTAATTTAATGTTGTTGGTTTTGGGAAAACGTCTTGGGATGCATGGCATGAAAACACCTTAGATATGAGGCAAGGTTTTGATTTAATTTCTCCTTTCATCTGTTTTCCATTACAAACCAGACTAATTGCAGTAAGATTCTCTGTGGTAAAAAATACTTGGGGCAGTGTGAATTTGGAAGTTCTCTCACTTTACAGTAACTATAAAAACAGTCAGCAAACAGGTTTCAAAATGATTTAGTATGTAAAAGGGAGCAAAGTCTGGTTGTCTTCATAGTAGCAGGATTTCACTGGCACTATCAAATTTTCAAAGCTCTCAAATTCAGTTTATTCATATTTATATAAAAGCTTCCTTGCACACTTGAGTTGCATTTATTCCTATTTTGGAGACTTGTAAAATCGAAGCGCGAGCCCGATGTGGCCCTGGTATTTGAAGTGCCATTGTTAACTGTCCACCAGTCACTGTTACTGGCTGACAGACAGGTGTGATCATGACAGAAAACTGCTTGTTAAAGAAAGAAAAGTTAAAAAACAAGGAGGGGGGCAGTCTTTAAGCAGTGCTTAGGGAGCAGGACCGAAGGGACCCTTGGCATGGTTTTTCCACTTGTGCTATAAATCTGGTCACTGAATGATCCTGATTTTAGACCAACACTGTATAAAAGCACTCTGAGAATAGGCTGAAGCAGTGAAAGGCAAGGATATTTCCACTGTCAAAGACAGTGTGGCAGGAGTTTATTGCCTTGGTGATACTTTTCTTTGGCTACAGACTTGTCACAATTTTTATTTTATTTCATTGTCTTAGGCGACAGTCACAGGATTTTATGCTGCCATATTATGAAACTGGCACCACAAAAAATAACATTGGGTTTCTATTTGTGCCATGTTTTGCTATTGTTTTGTTGTGGGGTTTTTTTGGTTGTTGTTGTTGTTGTAGGTGTTTGTTTGTTTGAGAAATGTTTGAATCAACTTTTGCACTGAAAAAGATGATGTAACTACAAAAGTAGAAAGCTCTGAAGAGACCCATATGTTGTGGTTTGTCCTAGGATAGATCTGTAGGAAAAGTATAGGACTGTGTATAGCTATCATTATGCATTAATTTGGTTCTTTACGCCTTTGAGAAACTCTGACTTGTAGTGTAAATGTCACATAAAATGTGTATTTGGTGTGGGGAGCTGGGCTGTGCTCCTGCTCATTCCTTCAGACACAGCAGAAGGTGACAGCCCTGGTGACTGTGATGGCTGAGACACACGTGTGGGACAGTTCAGTTTTCTCTTTGAGACAGCTTGGGTTTACCTTGCTTAGCTTTCTGTTTTGCAAGATCCATCTGCATCAGTGCTTAACAACACCTGAGACCTTCAGCATGAACAGAGCAGTAAATTCCGGCTCCCTTATTTCCATGTGAAATAGCGATTCTATACGTTTTTTAATGCATACAAGTCTCTTGTTGGGGATCATCCTGTGGAAACAGGCTCCTGTTCTGTGCTTATCAGCTCATGATTCGCTATTGTTCTCTATGTGTTGACATCATTTGTGTAGCTGTTGAGAGAAGCGGGGAAGGGAGCTGAAATGCCAAGTGAATTTCAAAGTCGTTATCATCATGTGGAAGAGGGACAGTTGTCACATGAAATGTGACAGAATTGACAGGACAGGATCTTGTGGCTTAGTCCTTCTGAAACACCAAGTAAACAGCAAGCAAATCGTTACAGAGGTGAGGAGAAAAAGGGTGTCACATTGGCTGTCTTCAGGAATCCAGGCTCCCAGGATCCCAATGGGTGCTGCTGATTCTTTAAAAAAATCTTTTCTGCGTTGTTTGTATGGAAACAAGCTGTTCCTGCTGCAGTCTCTGTGTTTGTGTGCTGGTTGGTTTTAATATTTACATGCTAAAAACCCGCAATTAGTGGTCCTTATGTAGTGGAAAATTGGATGTGAAGTGTGAATATATGTGTTGGGCATTTCCAAGATCTGGGATTTTGTAATTAGGAGGTTTTGGTCTGGGCCTGTCTCTAACTGTAGCTGAGCAAAACCTTCCCACTGTAAACTTCCTTTTGCAATAAAATACAAAAACTCCAAAGCACATAAACTATTAAAAAACCCTTCAGATGACCTAATGAGTTGTCATTAGGAGGTGATTCCCCACCCCTGGAGAATCTTGTATGGATCTTAAGCTCTGCAGAAAAAAAAGGATTCTTCCTGCTAGTATTTCCTGTATCCTGAAGGGCAGAGCCTCTCCTTTTGCTGGGTGTTACACCCTGCCTTTCCCCAAAGAACCAGTCCTCATACAAAGAGTGTAATGCTGGTCTGGCAGTGAGCTACATCAGCTGAGGGCCAAGTCCTTCCAGTAGTGAATCTGTGATGCTGCTGGACTGGAATGTGTAGAAGGAGCCAAGAAACAGTTATGGGAGAGTAACATTGCAGTGTTCTGGAGACAGGCAAGAAGGAAAAAACAAATACAAAGCAATCTGTGTATGCATGTATGTGACATAGAAGAATAGTTTTTAGGCACATGACACATTTGATTACATTAAAAATCCTTTTGTTCCCTTTTCTTCTCTTGCTTTTTATGTTGGATAGTATTCTTGCTCTAGTGGTGAAGGATGGAGATGGGATGTTGGATCTTCAAGCCTTCTCCAGACCTGATTAATCTGATCAGCTGCTTTTTCATCTGTTTCTAGGACATTAGAAATTAAAAAAAAAATTTGAAAAGAAAATCTGTGTGAGGTATAGGATTGTCTCTGAAATAGGGAGCTCCTGTGACCTGACTGAGCCTGGCACTCTGAGATGAAGACTAGAACTGCATAGGAGATAAATGGGGAAAGAAAGCGATATTGCCACCTTGATTTTTTGTTCTCCAAGGTCCTCTTGCCTTGATTGTAAGGGATAAGTTATGCATTTCATTGGCAGATCTTCATCCTCTTCTCTTCAAGGCCAATCCAGAGCAGAGAAGTACCTGGTCCCATCCCAATGTTCTTTTGGCCTTCCTAAGGGCTACTTGTTACTAGTTTTGAAATCCCCTGCTGATTGCAGGACCAGCAGAGATAGGAACTTTGTTCTCTAATGCTCTCCCTGCTCTGTGTCTTTCTTGGGCTTCACCTGTCAGCACAGAGGATGTGGCAAATTTGCTTGTTTCCACCCTCTCGGGAAGAACTGCTTGTACTGATGATGATTTGCAAGTGTGGCGTTTTGTGGTTAAATTATTGCTTCCACCTGTAATTTCTCATGCTCTGCCACACGGGGTGTTTAATGGCATCCTTGGGTTAACTCCACGGTGATGAATTTGCTGAGACTGCACAGACTGCTCATGTCCTCTGGTAAGAAGCTGAGTGGTAAGGATTGATTATGGACCTTAGTGCAGGGTTAGGGTTGGGTTGGCCCTCACTTTGCCGTGGAGTCAGTGTGTGAGACCAGGCATCCTTCAAGGGAAAACAGTAGAAGAGTCTGTCCATGCCGAGCAGAGGCCTTCATAGCCAGGACCTGCCTCGTGCAGCAAGTGTCTGGGATTGCCCCTGCCAGCCCAGGCTGGGAGAGGAGCACAGCCAGGCTCACCCCGCTCTGCCTTCGCTCTTACAGTCCATGTTGGCAACGTGCAGTGCAAGGGCTGCTTCTCTGTGGAGTTTTCTGGGCAGCTGAGAGCACATCACCCTCCAGCAGCCCAGCCAGAGTCCTTCCTCTCCTGCTGGCAGATTGATAAGGAGGAACTTTCTTCCTCCACGACTAAGTGCTGCTCTGATTTACTGCAGCTCTTCCTCAAGCACTTCCGGAGGTCAGAGGGCTGCAGACATTAGCCCATAATGGAAGACCCGAGGTCATGTGTAACCAATACCGATGGACCTGGGTGCCGTGCAGTGCAGCTGGGAGTAAATAAAGCTGTCCCCTGACTTGCTTTGTAAAGCCTCTCACTAATGTGACACAGAGAGGAGGACGGAGGAATAATGGATGGTTCTCATCAGAAGAAATATAGTGCCCAGTGGCTTGTGAAGTGAGTATGTTTATCTGTTATTCTTGTGGGATGCTACCCTGCAGTGCAGCTGTGCTCCCTGAGCAGGCTCTGGGGGCCATGGAGGCTGAGGGCTGCACTGCTCCTGCCCAGGCAGCCCACCTTGTTATTTACCATTTGTAATGGAAACTTAGAACATTTCTAATGAAATAATTACATTTTCGTTCCAAGAGTGCTGTAAAACTCCTGTACTGCAGTAACACTAATCTGTATTTGATGACCTGGGATCATTCATAATCAGTATAAATTAACCTGAGTTTGGTTGACTGTGGTAAAATTCCTGATGGTCCTTGCTCCACTAACATTTGGAAGCTGTCCAGCTGCAATGACTGAAGAAGGAAAATTGTGAGTGTCCTGCGAGCAGAAGTTCTTTTGGTGGTAACTGAAGGACTGAGCACCATGTGCAAGGAAGTGGACCCAGACAGCACGCACTACTGTATGTGCAAATGAAGGGGCTAATCCTAAAGGCAACAAGATTTTCTGCATTTCAGTGCAGTAAATCCCACTAAAATCCATGTCAGGACTCTGGGAGGCTGGCTCTGAGGCTCAGCAGCTGCACACTGCTACCCCTGAGTGGCTGAGCAGCTGTGGACTAGGCTGCTGCAGGATTCTGAGCAGGAGGCCTGAGACCCAGCCACCCTTGTGCTGCGTGAGCAGAATAGGGAAAGTGCCTGAGGCAGGGGGGAGAAGAGCTCAAATGGTGATGGAAGTACCATTAAAGATACTGATTATGACTGCAGTGCTGAATGCCTGGGCTTGGTGGTGCATTGTCTTTGTGCCAACCCCATCTAGGAGATCTGGGAAGTCCCATCTTTAATGCTGTGTTCAGTATTGATTGATCTATAATCAGAAGAGGTAGATTGATACTGGAGGAGGCACAGTGAAGACCTCCTAAAACAATCAGGAAAATGTACTGTTTGTGTATTTTATATACAAAATTTGGTTTATTTGTCTAGCAGAATAAATAACGGGGCTGTGGCTGTGCTCTGCCAGTACACTGGGAGTAAATTGAAGGGAAGCAGGTGATTCATTAACAATGAAAGATGGTACTCTGTATTTTAGTGAAAGCCTTCTTAAGGACACATAAGTGAGTTGGAAACAGAGCAGTGGAGGTTTTTTACCCTCTTGGGCACTTTTGTAACAATCTGGCATATCCACTGGTTACACACCCACCCACACCCAATCTGCAGAAAATTTACAAAATTGAATTAGGCAGGATGTCTTTCCCTGGGCGTGGAGCCTGTGTTGTGTGTAATTGAGACAGTGGGCCAAAAATCCCATGCAAATATATTGGGCAGGATTTTTACATCTGAAAATGGGAGCTCAAAAGATGGGAAGCAGTCTTTTTGAATCTTACTTGAAAACAATAACCATGTTTAGCACCTCCATTCATCCAATAATCCCACAACAGGACCTGTCATCAAGCGGTACTCAGACCTGCTCCAGCTTCATTACTGGACATTAGGTGTATTTATACTGCTTTGAATGCTCCACGCAATTCAAGTCACGAGGAGAAAGACAGGCTCAATAGTCCGCACGGCGTTTGTTTGCCTGATGTTATCACCATCAGCAAAGGAAGCAATTTTCACAAGCAGCGGGAGCAGGGAGCCCCTCCCGGTGTGGCCTCTATCCTGTGCTGGCTGCACCTCCAGCGCTGGCGGACTGCTCGCACCTGAGGCCCGCCCTGGCAGCACGGAGGTGATGACAATAGGCCTGTAAGGTAAACAAAACAACGGAATAAAAAGTGTTGAAAGCCAGCAGCAGGTGAACTGCTAAGAACAAACCCACATGCCCATCACCCCACCTTCAAGACAGGCTGAGCTGTGGCTGGGCAAAGCTTATCAGTTAGGTTAACACATGGTTCTTCCCCCGCCTGCCCCTGCACCTCCCTTCCCAACTTTCAACAGTTGTTTGATTACTTGTGTGGTACAGCTACAGAGAAGAAATTATTAGCTGCCCTCGCTTCCTCCTTCACACAAAACAGAGGAAGCGGCTCCACTGGGGCTTTGTACAGTAGCCAGGTGCTGTTGGGTGGTTGGTCACTGCTCTCTTCAGGAAGGTAAATATTGGGCTAGAAGCAATTACAGGTGTGTTCAGAGGAGCAGCACATGGTCTGCAGCTTTCACACCCTCACGGGAACCCCGGCACACATTTGCATGTCTCCCACTGAACCAGCTCTTGTTGCCGTGTCTTCAGCAGTAATTGGCTCGAGCCTCAAGTAAACATTTGGCTCTGACAGTTGGAGAGATGGTGCACACATGAAGGTGCTCTTTGCAGGGGCTGAAGTGGTGTTTATCTTTTGCTCTTACCTTGTTAATGGCAGCTGTATTAGGAAGAAAGCAGAAAATCCAGCTGAAATGACTTGTGTTCCAAAGACCACTGGTGTCCCCAGGACCGTGTGCACTCCAGTAGTCTCTGGGGCATATTTCTCTCCTGTTCTGTGCTACCAAGTGCATGCTTTACTTCAGTTAGATTTTCAAGAAGGATGAGTGGAATGAAACTCTCTAAGTTCTCCCTGTGGCAATATGCTTCCTCAAGCACCTCTCATCTAAAAGGCCAACAGCACCTGGCTGCAGAGGCACTGGGTTTCAGGAGAAGGCCTTCCCTGAAGGGGAAGCAATGATTCTTAGAGATAGATGACAACAATTGTCAGGATTTGTGTGTCATTTGGTCTGTGTTAATGGGTAATGGCAGAGTCTGTACCAGCTCTTACCGTGTTTCACGGCTGTGGGAAGAAGTCCCTTGCTCCATGGTGAAGAACCTGGCTAGCAAGTGTTAATATTACGGTATTGGCCTGTGTCATCTGTAGAAGGCTGCAGCAGACAAACCCAGCACAGAGAGCTGACAGGGTAAACAGGGAGGCCAGATAAAGTACTGCAAAGGGAGCAGAGGCACAAAGAAGTGGAGTAACAGGGTCAAGGTCACGCAGCAGGTCAGAGTTGGGCCGAGTCCCGGGGGCCTCAGGCTGATTCACTGCCCAGAGCGGCCGGCAGCCTCACACACTCCCTTCTGCAGCAAAGACACACATGCTCTGGGAAACTGTTTGCTGTTTTAACAGCTGCAAGCTTTGCACAGAATACTTTCAGGTTATGTGATGTGTTCTTCCAGCTTCTTCGTAGGAAAATCCAGGCAGCACAATGGAAACTCAGGATCTTTTTGGACTAGCTTAGCATGGTGTTAAATCAGGTTTGTATTTGAGCAGCACTGTTCATGCAGTCCAGAGTTTCATGAACTGGAAAAAGCAGGACCACTTTATTGCAGCTCCTTTAGCAGCAGGGAGAGGAGAGGTCTGGGATACACAGATTATTAGACCTTCTGTGAATCCAGATGGTTCTTGGGGATGGCAAGGCAGGGAAACCTTTTAATATTTTGTCCCTGCCCCTGTCCCAGATATCTGGGTGGTATTGCCCAGTGATGAGGGGAATAGAAAGGGTCCCATTTATCATCTCTTCTATTTTTTCTTTTTATTTACTTTCCTTTTAAAAACACATTAAAAAAATTAATTCAGTGCTGGGGAAAGGTGACAGATTAACAACCCCAGAGATTTCAGCCCTCTGTTTATCCTCTGAGCAGAGAGCTCTGAGCATTCCCAGTGCTGCTCCGGCATGGTGCCCCAGCCCTGACCTTAGGGAGCAGCTCCTGAGGGAACAGCTACCCCATCCCTCCAGCCCCTCTGGCCTACTGGAGCCACATCCCCTTGGATGGAGCAGGAGGTGCTGCTGGCAGTATGAGTCTGTGCCAGGGACTCCTGCAAGTGAGGAGATGGATGATGATCCACACCTGAACTGCTCAGCAACAAGTTGTGTTTGTGCAGGGCAGCTCTGTGGGGTGTTACTACTCCAAGTCCTCCAAGCCACATTTTGACATCTCAGTCCACTTCCCAACCTGTGGTCTTCTCCTCTGAGGAGGGAAAGAAAGCTAATCCTGTGAGGTCACAGTAAAAAAGGCCTTTGGGATGCCCGGGTATCTGTGGATGGTGCTTTTGATCTCACCAAAGTGTGGCTAAAATGTGGTTTTGACAGTTTGGGCATTTCCAGCTTCTGCCAGCTTGTGGAGAATTTTTAGATGCACTATAATCATATGGTTTTATTTAGGGAATAAACATGCTACATGGATCCTAGCACTAGGTCTCCAACTTTGAAAAGGTAAAATTCATTCCCCATCCCTCCAGCCTTTCTCACTGTCATACTTGGTTAGATTTTGTTTGATAATTCTCACTATGGGTCATTTCTGTTTCCCACCATAAAGGCTTTGTGTAGTTACCTTTTCATCAGCTCTGGTGTTTGGAATAAGCCTTTGCACACTAGGTATTTCCCTCTGCCATAAAGCTGGAGTGTTTGGGAAAGGAGAGCATCCTTCTCAAAGCAGTCACCATGGGTCAGGATGGGGGTGGCACTGGTGGGGGTAGTGCTTCCCAGTGCATACAAGCAATACCTCCTTGCAATTAGTAATGCTGCCACTGCCCCCTCCCCTCACTCAAGGAGTGACATTCCAAGACATGCATTTGGTGTTTGAGCTACCCTGTCTCCTGGACCCAAGGGACAGGGGCTGGGACAGCTTTGTGGGAGGCCCTGGTGTTGAATCCATTTGGCTGGTGTGCCCAAGGGGCCTTCCATCATCACCTGCCTCTGTCCGAGCGCTGCACCAGGTGGTACTCAGGAACTTTATCCAGTGTGAGTTACTCTGGGAAGAAACTCTTCCCTTGCTTTTCTGCCTGTGGTATCAGACGATTGACCCCATTCCCCCTTTTCGCTGAAGGGGCAGAAATTTGATAATGGCCTTAATTATGTCTGAACGTTAAACAAATGCTCTGGATCATCACTGCTGTATCCACTTGTCCATAATTACCAGGACTGGACATGGTGGCTTCAAAGGCCACCCAGTTATCATTTATGTTTACTATAAACACAGCAGCTGTTTTGGGTTACGAGGGTGGTCATTCTCCTGGAATTTGATGAGCCAGACCCTGAAATCCTCACCTGACACCAGCTCTCTCCCTTCTCTCCTTTCCTTCACGAAGAAAATTCAGTATGGGAATGCTCTATGCCAACTAAAGAGGGAGGAATGGATGGGCTGTGCCTCGTCCACCTTTCGATTTTGCAGTTTCTCCAAGCTCCCTTCTGAATTCCAGTGAACTGTTCTGTGTTTGTGGAACTGTTTCATGTTTGCTCATTTGGCAAGTCACCAACAACTAAAAAAAATTGGGATTGGATCAAACTTAACTAAAGTGTTAAAAAGTTCTGCTTTTTTGATTCACTTTGCAAAAGAGGCGAACATCCAGTTTGCAATCATGCAAATTGATGTGTCTTATGATGTGAGCTCATAAACCTCACACTGCTCTGTGCACAGGGGAGCTCTGGGTTTCAGAGTGTGGCTGGTGTTGCTCTGGACTGTGCTTCCTTAACAAGGGACATGCACTGTAGGAGCGAGACTGTCCCAACTCAATGAGAGTTTGAGAGCTCAGGTTGATGTTGCCCGTGGCTTTGGTGTAATCTCTACAAAATTACAAATTGGTAACTCATGATGGCAGCAGCTGAGTGTAATTTATGAGCTGCCTCTTACTGCCTTTCGTGTTGGTGCAATGGAACTTAGTTGCTCGTAGTTCAGCCAGAAGACATGGGACTTTTCCAAGTTTTTCTCTTAGTTGAAAGTCTTCCATCTGGCACAGATTTTAAGAAATGGCATCAGAGTGGATTTTTAAACTAGTTTGCTGCTGTGTAATCCTTCCTGATTTTTGTTCTTACTGATTTTTAACCAGAGGAAACTCAAGTTCAATGGTTACAGAATGGACTGTAAACACGAATGGACTGACAGGGAATGAAAGGACAGCAGCATATTTTGTTGCTGTGAGAGCACCACTGTATGAGAATGGAATTATAACACAGGGAGATTTCACACCACTTCTGGGGAATAAAACTGTGCCCATGCTCAGTTCTAGAGGCCGAACACAGACTCCTCCTTCAAGAAGAGAGGCACAAAGGAGCCACTGCTGTGCAAGGCTTATGCATTCTATGAGTGGAAACAGTGCATTCAGCCCCCACCTCCCTGGTTTCTGTGCAGTCCCTGGGAGCAGCTCACAGAAAGGCAAACCAGAGCTGCAGGAGAAGGGGGCTGGAGATGTGCAGCTGGTTGGCACCTGCAACCTGACTGCAGGTAATGTGGTCTGACTCAGTTATTCATCACTGGGAAAAGATGCTTCCTCTTATCTGTAAAGGAAAGAGCAAATTGGCTGGGCTTTCCAGCAGGTAACACATATCAGGATGATGTATTTATAAGGGGAGGAAAGAACAACACAGTCAATGCCTGTTTATTTATTTTTTCATGAATTACAAAGGCTAAACAGACTAAGCACTCTTTCACTCCAGAAATAAAAAGCAGTGCCAGTACATGGAATTGAGAAATTCTGTGAGGTTCAGGCCATTACATTGTTCTCCTTCCAGTCAGTAACTGAGATAAATCATAGCCTCAAACAATAATGTTCATGGAAAAGCTCTGGAGACACAGCTACAAAACCAGCCTTGTGAGAGAGAGCTCTTCTCTAAGACTTTCTAAAAGCTATGTTAGCTGATGTTGTTATGCTATGGCAAGTGTTCTGTGATGTGTGGCATGTAGATTATCAGGACTTTCTGTGCTGTCAGTATTTGCAAGTGAATATGTTTAGTGTAAATTGAGAAAGATGTGTTACACATCTGGAACGTTGCCTCAGGTCTCTTGCAACCTCCAAGGCTTTTTGGCTGTGCACTAGAGCCGGGGCAGTTAGTGTTTTTGTGATCTCAAGGTGAGGATTTCAGTGAAGTCCCTAGAGGACTAGAGAGGGATAAACAATGCAGTGCTCTCCTGCACAGATACAAGTTCAAGGAGGATAAGGAATAGGAAGCTGAAAGGATTGATTTAGGCAAAATAAAAAAGTGTCTAGCAATACTGTACTGCAGAATTAACTTCAAGTAGGAGATAAACATCAGAGAATAGGTTGCATAGCCTTGGCAACACGACAGAATGGGTGCCCAAATGTTTGATTTTTTTCATTTTCAGCCTTTACAAAAGCCAAGAGCCAGATCAGACACATGAAATGTTACGCTTGTTCTCAGGACCTGGCCCACCTCCTCTTTAGCCCTCAGCCCTCCAGCCCTGTCAGATTGCGAAGGATCAGCTGGAGCAGGTGTCAGAGGAGATGTATCAGTGCAGAGTTTTGCTGGGGTTTCTCAGAGCAAGTGGCAGGATCTCTTTTATCACGCTGAGCCTTCTCCTGTCAGCGAAGCAGACGGATGAAATTTCCTTCTCTGGAGACCCTCTCTCTGTGGCTGTGTAGCCAAAGGATTTCGTGGGCTCCTTTACTGTCTTAATTCTCATCAGATTTGCATCATTATTCAGGCCTAGAAAAAAAACATACAGCTGACTTTAAAATAAAAATCTCTCCACAAAGCACGTGAAGAACTTCTGATTTTGACATGTCTGGAAATATTTTGGGATATTTTGCTTGTGAATATTTGGGAAGTACAGACTGAGCTGTTTTGCACTAAATTCAACAAATGCTAAACATCTGGCACTGCTGACATTATTTCAGGTATTCATTCTGAGTCATTTAGTCTAGAGTGTGTTTGAACTCATAAAGAGCAAAGGTGTTTTCTATATTTCAGTAAGTGTGCTTAAAATGCAGTAATGGTGCCACAGGTCCAGATTTGGAATGCTCCAGGGAAAACCTGGAAATAGAATTTCATTTCAGCCCTCTATTAAAAGCAGTCTACTGAGCACTTTTGAGCAATGTTCAAGTTTGATTTTTTTGAGTGCTTAAATTTTGGAGCAGTTTAGTCTGGATTGACTTTGTTTTCTACCCACTGAGGTAGATGAAAGATTGCTCAAGTGTCAAAATGCATTGAACATGAGAATTAAACCTTCCCCTATAACCTTTGTTCTTTCAGGTGGTTTGTAGTTTCTGAATTAACATGGCAAAAAGGTGCACATAGGGGAAGAATAATGAATTACAAACAGAATTTGGCAATCAACTTTGGAGGGTAAATGAAGAAGACAAAAGGTGCAGCAATGGTAGTTCACAGGTGCTGCTGTTTTCTTGGGATGGTCTTCTGTGGTTCTTGTCATCATAAAGCAGAGGGATTTTGCTCATACTTCTTTATAGACATAGTTAAATACTTACAAAAAGCAAGAAAAAATACCACTAAATCAGAAAGCAGAGCATCCTTGGTGCCCTGTGGTGATTAGGCAGCAGGACCTCTCTGTTTCAAGGCCATAAAAATGATTATGAGAGCAGGAGGACTGAGCTGGTGCCCTGCCATACTGTGTTTGGGATCTGATTTGCACACTTGTGTTGCAGCCATTGCTGAAATGTGCAATCAAACACATCAGCTGCCTGACAGGACATTAGGCCAGGACGAAGAGAGTCTTGAAATGAGGAGCCCCCCTTGCAGTCTGGCCAGGCCTGGCATCACAGAGGGATGTGCCCAGTGTGAGTCCAGCTGTACATTGCTCCTTGCTGCCCTCAGCGAGAGGGCTCCGGCACCACCAAGTAACTCACAGTGTTTGTCCTGCTTGCAGAGCCATTGCAGAGCAGGAATCCCACAGTTAAAGTATTGTATCCATGATTTATCCAGGATGCAGCCCTTCTATAGCCTTTGGTTCAGGGAGGTTCAATGGCTCCTGCAAGAACTAGGTGGAAGGCTGGGAGCTCAAGTTGACAGCTCCTACCAGAGGCAAGAATCGTATTCATTTGATTTATTGTTTTCTCTTCCATAAATATAAGTTAGGAAATTCTTGCACTGATTTTAAATAAACAAACTTTCCCTGCTGAGTGGGAAATTTAGAATAGCTGAATCTCTGTCCAGAGCTGTTATTCTAGGCAAAGGAATTGATATTTGTTATGTGGAGGTGTTTATTAAAGACTTCTGATATTGAAAAGTAAAATGTCAACAGTTTTTATCTGTGAAAAAGAGATGTTGCACCATAGAGTTGTCAAACATCACATAAAGGAGCAGTCCCACAGCCCAGCTACAAACACAGTTACAACCAAATGCCAGGACGGTGCCTTGAAATGCCAGGGTTAATAATATATGGATTTCATTTAACTTTTTTCATTACAGCTTTTTAAAACCTTCTTAGGTTACAATGGAGACAGTAAGGTTTGAGGGAAGAAAGCAGTTAAAAAGAATAAAAGGAAAGGTTTAACAGAAACACAGGACTGAGGTATGTTTATTGGGCTGTATGAGACCTGTCCAGCTGGAATCAGCATCAGCAGTCACCCTGACGGGGCTGTTCCAGTGATGTCTCTATTCAGATGGGATTAGACGCCTGTCTGGCCGCTGGCTGAAAAATCATTATTTTTAGTGCCGTGTCCCTCTAGTCGGTTTTCGTTCCCCTCCTGATAATGTGCAGTTGGGATACATTTTATCCTCTCCCTCCCCTTGTACCAGGTTTTGAGCAAATAGAATTCTTTCTGGTTGTTAAGCGGTTCTCCCTGGCCCTTTTTTCTCATTTCCTACCACAGGGTGATGGATTTGGTCATTTCTAAGGACCTTCCCAGCTGTTTTGGACATGAAGACAAAAACAAGCTTGGCGAGATTCATCGATATTATGGAAGATTAGCCTGGGAGTTTAAGGATTTCTTTCAAAAAGAATTTCTTTTTTTTCCAGTTTGACTCTTTCCTGGTGTGCATGACTAAAACACCCATGATATGGGATCAGTGCAACGACAGAGGGATCTAACCCTCAGCTGCTGTAAACCAGCATTGCCCAGTAACGTTCTCTACAAGCTCTCCACGTTTACACCTGCTGGCAAACCACCCATGACAGAGGCCGTGTGTCCGTCTGGGGCCAGGCAGCACACACAGCATGGCATTCCCTTGCTGGCTTTTCATCTAGAGCCAACACCAGACAAGGTGGCCAGTCTCTTCTCTTTGAGCCAGGGGTCCGAGTGTGGCAGCTAATTGGTGGCATTTGGTTTTCCTCTGTCCTCCCCCTCCCCTGCTCCTCATGGAGCCGGGCAGGCTCTCCCAGCAGCACTCGGTCTGTGGTTGGAGGGCATAGCTGTCATTACATTAGGCTTGGCTAGGCCTGCGTTAAAGCATGTCATACAAATTGAGGGGATCCAGCATATTGACAGACAGATATTTAGCATGTAATTGCACTGAAAGTGCAGCACAAAGGCTCTGGGAGGTGGGAGAGTGGAGGATTTGGATTGCATGAGATCTAGTTGAAGTGAGGTTTGGACATTTTTTCCAAAGTGCATTTGAGCTCTTAACAGGTGTGATGGTAAGGCACAAATACATCATCCCACAGCCATTGAGGCACTGTGTTAGTCCTATTCCAGTCTGCTTTGTCCCCTTGAAGAAATCCTGTTTGAGGCAGTATCTGTTACAGACCAAGCAAAACCATCCCATGGGCTGGTGCGCAGCTCCCACCGCTCATACTCGGATCCATTTCTCAAAGGAAGCTGACCTGCACATCTCTGGCCCTGCCTGACACAGTCTTCTGTCCTTCAGCCATGCAGCAATGAGTCCCAAATACCTCATGCGCTGTAGCTTTCTTATCATAAAGATAGAACATAAATTTATGTATTTGGCAGTATGGGAAAAGGATCATTTTAATTTCTGGCTTTAGCATTGGTCATTAAGGACCAGTTCCAGTTCTGCTGAAACTCTCATTTTGGAAATGCAGTCAGGTTGTTTGTTACTTGATGCTCCTGGTGCCACTCTGCACCCATCTGCCTCACTAGGGCTTTTAGGAGCCAAGGATTTTAGGAAAGGCCTTGGGTCTTAGAGTTCAAAATTCATCAGTGACTTTTACAAAGACAGCTCATGCTCCCAAGTCATGTTGTTTTTAAAAACTTGGCACTGAGTGGCTGTCAGCTGGTGGCATACCTGGCACAGACCCCCAGGTCTGTGGGCCCAGGTGCTTCTCTCATCTGCACCTGCCATTCCCCTTCTACAGATGTTCTAAGGACTGAGCCTCAGTGTCTGCAGACTCTGTGACCTGTCTCAGGCTGTAGCAGAACTTCTAGAGTGAAAATCACAGACTGACTTCAGAAAAAACATCTGAACTGGAACATGCCCAAGTAATCCCTTAAAGTGGCCTGAGGTGTGAGACCTGTTCAAACATTTTTTGGCCATGGTCATGTTATGTGACTGAAAAGGGGAGGAATCACTGGCTTTTAAGTCTATGTGGTAGGTCAGGTTTCAGATTAAACTGCTTATGTCAACTAATGGGGAAATGGGTATAAACCAGTCACTGGTTCTGTGCTGGAGTCAGGACCAGTGGTGAGAAAACTAAATAGTGCTTTAGGGCTGCTTCTTTGCACCATAGCTCTGCTTATATTGCTTTGGTGAACTGTACCAAAGCAATATAAATTAAAATATTAAAATAGGCTGCTGAGATTTGATTCTGGGTTTACTTTGAGCTTTACTGATGTCTAGAATTTTTAAATCTACGGTTTTGAACCTAGTTAGAAAGCAGCAACAGAGGGGTGCAAGAGGGTGGGGACACTTAAGTTCAGAGATTTCAGGAACAATGACCAGGCCATGGAAATCTTAATTGAATTTTTTAATTTACACAAAGAGGTCCTCTCTTAACTCCTAGTAGCAGCTGAGCAGAGCCAGCATTCCTCAGTGGTCAGAGCCCAGGACTGGCTCTGGAGGTGTGCATTAGGTGCTGTACACACATGTAAGAGGGGAATGTTCCTGTCACTGCACAGCCTATGTGGATGATATAATATTGTAAGGAGCTGGGTGGAATGTAGCGACGAGCAGTGTGATTGATCATTGATGATAAGCTCTTGTCATGTTCACTTGATTTAGGTTGTTTTAAGTGTATCATTTACCAATGTACATTTACTGTCTCTGTGAGAGAAAGAGGAAATTCCACAATCAAGGGGGGTTTTGTAAAAAATGGTGTTGTTTAGTGCATTCATTTTTTAATGCTCAAACTGAGAGTTTAAAGGGATCTAAATTCTACATGTGCCATGTTGTCCAATGTAGGAGGACACGCTTGAGGACCGGATTCACAGATGTCTTTCTTGTTAAAGCAGAGCTTTTCTAAAAACTGTGGAAGAGCTGTAAGTGAGTGGGCAGTGCAGATAGCACTTGTCCAAATGGGCACATCCCAGGGATGTAAGCAATGATGGGACATACTTCGGTCCCAGCTTATGCCAGGTGAGTTTGCAGCGGCTCCATTGGCTGGGATGTCAGGACTCAGTTTATTCCAGTTTAACTGAGGTCAGAGGGGCAATGGAGGATTTCTCTGGTGCTTCAAGATCACCCAGAAGGAACAGTGCCAAGCTTCTATAACATGGACATTACTAGTCCGGGGCTGTTTCTCTGCTGCTCCCAGCCACACCTTCTGTGTGCTTCCTCTTTGTACAGCCTGAGCCCAGGTTGCTGTCAGGGAACATGATAAAGGAATAAAGCTGCAAGTGGGATCACGTTTCCCTTCACTCCTTGTGTGTATGTGTGTGTGTCTGTTTTTTCTGTGCTGTAGCTCAGGGGGGCTCGTAAATCTTGGAGACGACTGTGGATTTTTTTTTTCTCCTCCTTGTATGACTGATTGTGTGAATTTATGTGTGGTATTTCTCTCCCCCAACCTCACTCTGTTAGAATGAGACAGGAGGCCAGTAAATTTGCAGTGGGAGCTGTGCAGAGTAATGGGTCCCTCACCCCCTCCTCTTTGCAGCCTGAGGGCTGGCTGTTCCTTAAAAGATAATGATTTTGGTGTTTCTGCTGGGGGTGGGATGCTGTTTGCAGCATTCTAGTTTGCTGAGTGAGCATGCTTTGACCCCCCAGCTTCAGCACAGGCTGGTGTTGAAGAGAAAGGTGCTTTCAGGGGAAAGTTACACTCTCCCAGGTTAGTATCCAGTGTGCGGAAGGGGAAAATCTTGAGGTGTGAGTTAGGACAAGATATTCCAAAGAACACCCTTAACTTGGTGCTGAGACACGTCCAAGAGCACAGTCTATTATCTCCTGCCCAAACTGCAGTCACTGAGTTAAGAGGAGTGTCAGTGTTTCAGAGGTTTGTTGTGTTACAGGAGGAAGCAGAGGGTTTAAAAACTCTTCTGGAATCATGCCATAAAACTATTTGTGTCTACTTCTAATTCCTGAAATATTCCCGAAAGAGGCTCTGCCTGTAACTCTTTTCCTGAGGTGGAAGGATGCCCTGCACCCAAGCAGTGTTTCTGGCCTTTCCTCTGGCTGACTTCAGCTCTAGTAATCCTTCATAGCTTAAGCTGTGACTGAGAAATCCAGCTTCAAGTCTGAATGCCACCTTAAATTTGAACTGCAATAGGAGTATTTCCCTTGAAGAATAAGTTGTTATTTTTAAAGTATTTCCAGGTTTATTCCAGATTTGTTTCAGTAATAATTGCTTTAGTATCAGCATCAACACCTGGAGATTTTGGTTCCTTGTTAGAGTTAAGAGGCAAAGTAATCATTTAAGGTCTCATCTCCACGTGAAGCCATAGCCATGTCACGTGGCCCAGCTTAATCAGTTTAAAATGTCCTAAAACCAATCTGGTTTTAGCTAAGCTTATTAAATGCATTCAGTGAGCTACATCTGTATCCCTGGGTGATAACACATCTCATGCATTTTAGAGTCAGAGCTGTCCCAATAATCTGAGCTGGTTCCAGTCTGTGCAGAAGCACAACCAGACATTTATGCTGCTGTCCAAACTCCAAGTAGACTATTCCACCTGGGACAGTGAGGAGCTGGGTACAGTGGGTGAGACAGGAGGGCAAGTGAGTGCCTGTGAAGGCTGGGCTGGGACACTGGTAGCTGTCAGGACTTATAAGGAGGTCAGATAGCACTGACCTGGCTTGTTTGTTTCAGTTTTATCCTTCTGATTTGGAAATAACAAGGGTTGAGGGCCAAAATCTAGGATTTCTATCCTGCAGGTTTCTCGTTCCTTCCATTAGGACACACATCAAAACTGATTGATCAAAAAAGATATTTTATATTAAAACTCCAGTGTGAATTGAAGTGTGGGCAGTAGCCCCTCACAGCTGTGTCTGTGTGAGCCCAGTGTGCTGGGTCTGTACAGTCCTTAGGTCAGATTCTTGTCTTGGCTCTGCCCTGGGTCTATTATCAGGCTGTGGTCTGTCTCTTAACCCTCGGGGTGACTTTTTAAAAGGCACTTAATGGCCAGCTGCAACTAAACATCCAGGGAGAAGTGACTTCCCAGGACACCTTGGAGCTCCAAGGCCTTCGCTGCTGCCTTGGAACTGCGCAGGTAATAGTGCTCTCCAGCCAGGCCAGACTGATTGAACACATCTGAGCTCTGTTATCCTTCCAGAGCATGAAGCTCACCTACCCTGAGCAGGATTTGATTGCTAGGACCATGCAGACACTCATAAATCTTCGGTGTAACTCTGAAGCAGCTTTGTTGACAAATTGGCACCCACCTCTCCCCCCACCTCGCAACATGACTCTCGCACTCAGGGCTGCTAAGAGCTATTTCAGGCCCCGTAACAAATGAAATATTCATCTCCCCTTTGCCCTGGCAGTTGCCTCCACACCACCCTTTTCCCTTCCCGCTGAGCTGAGTTCTTTAGCACAAAACCTCTAAGCCAACAATGGCAGCTGCAGGGGACAGGGGCAGGCTGGGTGACTGCCACTCTCCAGCCCCTCAGTGCCACTGAGCCCTGGCCAGGCACCCATTCTCTTCATGTCCCCCTGCAACTTCACAGCCCACCCACTGCTGCTGCAACCTGACCGAGAACTTGCCTCCAGATTTTTACCCTGTCATCCCTCCCCATCAGCAAACCATTCCTTTTGTATGGCACATGATCCAGAAGTCTCAGCTGCTCTTTGTGTCTCTTCCCATCCCCATTTACCAAGAGTTGGGGCACCCAGGGTCTATCCTGTGACTTAGGCAAAGGGACCTAAAGAGCTGTTGGGTGTGAGCTGTGTGTTTAGCAGATGTGCAGAGAAAGAAAAGATTATATGTGGTCATTGTACTCCGTGCCATTGCAAAACACCAACTGCTGTATAGCAGACTGACTTTCTTTGAAACCTTTGCTTTGACTATACTTTTTTTCCTTCTACAGTGCCAAAATGCTCTTAGACACACATCTGCCTTAAAAACAACAATCTCCCTTTCCATTAGCTCAGTTAAAGCTTTTCTACAAGCTTTTCATTTTGAAAAGACAAGGAAAACCAGAAAAGGAGAATGAGCCCAGGACAATCAGATATGTGGTTCTTGTGACAAAAAAAGTAAATTGAATTTTAGTCAAGAAATGTGAGAGATTTAGAACAATACAGTTAGTACTTAGTGGAATAGCTGCCTGCCAAGCAGGTAAAACCAGGGTAATCCTCCATCAGTATGTAAAGCAGACACAGAACAAGAGCAAAGAAAATAGAGAGCAGACTCTTTGCTTGACAATTTAAATCCTCAGGGTACAATAGCTGTGTAGAGCAGCATCAAGCACACAGCAATAGCCATGAGTGAGTGTATAACTTTCACTGTGGGACATGGGTATAACCTATCCAACACCAGTCAGTGCCACTGTGGATGTGGCCATGGAACAGACTTCTCTTGCCAGTGCAGCTGTGCGTGTGTTGTCGTCGTGTGGCACCAGCTAAAGCTTGGCAGAGGAGCAGAGGCAGGCAGCCTTGCAATAATCTAGGAATGTTATGATATTCACCATTTCTTCCTTTTTTATGGAAGCAAGTGATGACTGGAAAAATTAAGCAGGCAACAGACCCCCCACACCGCTACATGCACGGGTGCAAAACTCCTCTGAAGTTTCATTTTCAGAAGCTGCCTGGGAGGAACCTACTGTTCTGGCAAGAAGCTGTGTGTCAGACAAGACAGCAGTATTATTGTAGCCCCATGCAAAAATATTCGCCCTGTATTCAAGCATTTCAATCTCAAAGACTTGATGATACAGCCAGCACAAATATATTTAGCAAAATATGTTTGTTTTTGCAAAATAAATGCTGCATGTCTGCAATGCTTCTGGAGACCAGCTTCTCAGAAGGGGAACCACAAGCTCACTCACAGAATGGCATGTAATTGTCTCAGGTAGGACAATTTTCTGCACTTGCCAGTCATTTTAAGCCTCACATATGGGTGGCTGCCTTTGTCTTCCAAGTGCCTGCTTGTACAATGAGATTTAACTGTTGTGTTATGACAGACAAGCGATTAACATGAGAAAGACAAGTTGGATCTGGTATTGAGCTTCCTGCATATCTCCCTTGCATACCCTCACAGATGTTTCTTCAGAAGCAAAAGGAACTGTCTGTGCTCCTGGTTGCTCAGAGAAAAACATTTGTGATGGTGCTTGACCGTACTTGTGGTGCTACAACTCTTGCCAAAGGACTGAGATGTCCATGAGGGTCACTGAAACACAAACACTGACAGGGCATTGATCGACTGCTGCCTCCACTCTGTGGCATGTTTGAAACTAGAAAAAAGAGCTTGGATTTGTGTCTCATGCAAAGGATGTGCTTTGGTACTGTTCTTTCTTTGATGGAGCTCCCATTCCTGAAGGCGTCACAGTATCCCATTGGGCAGTAGTTCTCAATTCAGGCCCAAAAGAAAACTCAAGATGGCAACAAACCAATGAACAAAGGTGCTCTTTGTCTCCAGCCCTGCAGTGAAATGTAAGTGGAAATACTTTTATCCTAGGAATGAAGTATTATTTGCAAGTCAGAAAATCAGGCACAAAGCAAAAAGAATCTTGAGGTAAGTCTCGTGAGGCTGATGTCTCATCCCTCCCCGGACACTCACTGCCTGTTGCAGCGTTGTCTGAACCCCTGCAGAGTCCCAGCTGTGGTGGCACCTGTGCAGCTCACGGGCCCACGATCCCTGCACAGCCCGCAGCCCTCCCTGGGACCTGTGGGATGCAGTGATGGAGCTGCCTTTTACCATTAAAAACAAACAACAGGCTGTGGGAATAGAAGCAGCTTCCTTTTCCCTGCAGCCCTGTGAGGCCATTTTGGTGCCGGCCTGCAGTGCGAGGAAGCTCGAGCGGCCCAGGGCTCCAGGCACGGCGCTGGCAGCCGGGGACGATCAGGAAGTTGGGCAGGGGCAAGGTCACCTCTTGACCTCCCATTCGGCAAAGAATGCAACTTGCTGTCAGGCACTAGGAAAGGCTTTTTTTCTTTCTGCAGTTAAAGATCCCGGAGGTTTCTGATGGGAAGAAGCTTACAGCGTGATTTTTATTTTATTTCCTCAAGTGTTTTTTAAAAGAGGAGATGCCAATGACATGGTGTAATCACCAGAGAGCTTTGGAGAATGGCTGTTCATTCAATGGGTATACAAGGGCAAAATGCTGGAATTAGTATTTCATTATGCCTTTGGAAACCATCAAGGTTCATAACTGATCTTGGCATAACATGACCATAATCTTGTAACAAACAGGGAAATGTAATTTGTCAAAAAATAAAATTTGTGCTGTTTTTTTCTTAAAATGATGTGATTCCATTGCCATGTGGGTTTTGTAGCCATGTAAGTGAGAGCAAAGTCAGGTCCCAGTGGGACCTTGATTCAGCTCCTGTGGTTTGTTTGTGCCATCTTGTCTTTTGTCCTTTGAGTTGTCAAACCTGGATCCAGTTTTGCTGCCATTGTAGGATGAAAACAAGGCTGTGTGCTTTGGAAATTTTGCTTTTCCTTAGTGAATCCACTGCCAGTCTTGGCTGGGGAAAAGCTTTGTGGTGAAGTCATTCTTCCTCAATGTCCCTCTATACCCCATTTCTTCGTCTTCGCAGTCAAGAAGCTGTGACACAGGCAAAAGGATCTATTTCTATCTCATTTTTCAGCCAAAAAGCCTTCCCTCTGGGTCAGTGTTTGATAATGTGTCACAGCCACAGAACAGCATGGTCAGGCTTGTCCCTCCAAGCACTTTGGAAATATCATCCCATCTGAAAGTCATTCTTTGCAGAAATATCCATGGCCAAGAGGCAAACAACCTGATTGGAATGGAAACCTGCTGAAGAGTAAAGAGAAAGAGTCTCAGCCTGGAAAGTATCTTTCTAATACTTAGCAGGCAGCTCCCTGGAAAGAAAGCTGTCTGACTGTTTTAGGTATTTTCCCTGTGAGAAAGTCAAAATCTAAATATGAGGGTTCATAAGTGTATTGTTCCTTCTGCTGGTGTAAAGCTAGTGCATATTGAACAGGTTCATGGACTTGGCTCTGGATTAAATTCAGTGTAACTCTGGACAAGATCTGGCCCTGCTCTATTGTAAGAGAGACTTTAAGGGCAGAAGAGACTTGCTATGGAACTGTAGACCAAAGATCTTCAGCATTGGCAAGATATCCAGCAATATCTGTGGACAGGTAACATCTGCCCTGCTGTACTGCAGAAAGATCTCCTCTTCTATATTTTAACAGTGTGACCAATGAAGAAGCCCCTCAGTTCCAGCTGTGAATACCACTCACATTTAGAATTGAAAGTCTTATTTCTCATATGAACTGAACTACTTGGAGCTTAAATAACCTGAATTTCAGGGTACCTTCTCCTGCAAGAATGAAAAGCTAATCCAACTCTCTGCTGGGATTTTCTGTAATTTTTTTCCAATGCTGGTATTATATTTTCTTCTATGTTGTTGAAAAAGGATAGTGAAAAGGTTGTTGAACTAAAAGCACAAGAACACATCTGTCCAGAATACTTTGAAAAACTCCCCAAATTCCTCCCTCTTAAAAATTCTTTTCATATTCTGTCTTTGAAGTGGTTTCAGGCTATTTAATGCATCCTGCACATATTTTTGTTTGTATTTTCTCTCACAGTATCATGAACAACTCACTGTAATGCCTCACAGAAATAGAGGTGCTGGTAAGGGGTACATTGCTCGAGCAGTTTGTTGCTCTGCTGTGTCTGCTCTGTGACAGAAAGTGCTGTGTGACATCTGCTAGGGGGTGTGAGTCTCCCTTTACCTGGCACTGCCTGACACCAGTGCTCACATCATTCCTAGCTCAGCTGCAGAAGGAGCATGTCAGCAATTCTGATTTATTTAGGTTTTCTGCCTCCATAAAAGAGGAGGGGTTCCATGTTAAACACTGAGCTAGCCTAAAATTATAACATATTTAATTTGCATCAAAAGGAGTTCAGTTGCCTGATTACAAAGTTGGAAGCAAGTTAATTACAAAAGAAAAGCTTAATAAGAAAATTAGTTCTTAAAGCAAACCTGAACTCTAGCCAAGGCACAGTGAGCTATTGTGTGGCTATCACAGGTGACGAGCCCAAATCAGCCCAGTTCCACTTCCAGGGTTCTCACTAGAGCAGACCAAGGCTTTGGACTCTATTTTTTCATACCGAGGGGTTGATACTGGTGTTGTGTCTAACTGACCCTTCATAGCAGCCATGCCCACACAGTCATTCCTCTTACTGTTCAGTCTAATGACAAATTGCTAAACTAGCAGCTTTGGTGAGTGCTGCCTGTCTGGGAGGATGCACAAGAAGTTTTGTTCATGTTTGCTTGTCACAAACCAAAAGCGAAACTTAGTTCACCCTAAGCTTGCTTTTGGTGGTATCTAGGACATTAATTTCAGATTCTCTCCAGACATCATGATGAAATGGGAACCGTCTCACGAGGTTTTCCACTTTAGTTTTATTAAAGCTTTAAAGTAGATGGGAACAGCTGCAGACATCTCTTTGGTAAAGTTTTGGGAGAAGGCTGAGGCATGGTTTTCCAGGATGACCAGGGTTGGTGGGAGACCTACTGTCTGTAAAGATGTCTGTAATGCTGTGGGGGTTGTGCTGTGCAAGTTAAAGATAATTTAGAACACTTAGCCACAATTCTTCAGACTCATGTAGGAATGCACATCTCCACTCAGCTGGTGCATGAACATCTACACCGGCTCTGTAACAACATCTTGCACAAAGCAGAGCAGTTCCCACAAGAAATACGACACCTTCATGTCTGGTCAGAATTGTGGATCTTTTAAGAGGTGGGATGGGGGGGAAGAGGTGTGACACTCACAGCAGGCATTAACTGTTTACACCGCTAACTGTGGGGGAGAGAGCTCAGGGTTCCAAGCAGGAGGAGACACCTGCATCTTCCTCTCTGATGACTAAGCCCTGTCTGTTGCCTCTTCGTTTCATGAGTGCTTGCCCAGGCTGTAAATGCACTGGGGCTTCACAGCTGGTGGAAGTGGCTTGGGACCAGTCCAAGGTCCCAGTGTTGCTATAGGGGGTCCCCTCTGGCTTGGCTCTGTTTTGTCTTTTGCCTGCAGCAGCCATGGCTATATTTTTGTGCTAATTTTTAATATTATAAATGCCAAATTGCTTTTAATACAGATAGCTTGGAAACCAAACAGCCTCATGGTGCCCTGCACCTTGCTTTGGGCAGTCACTAAGAACAGGATATTCCTTACCCCCAGGGAGAGAGGTCTTGAAGATCTGCCCCATCTTTATACAGAAAACAGAGATAGCTGAGTCAGGTACTCTGGTCCTCATGGAAAGAGAGAGCTCCCTTAGATGCAATCTCCTGAAGTCCTCAGTTACCCTTTGAATGTCTCAATTTTGCTCTCTGGACTAGTAAGAATGACAGGAATGGTTGGGCTGGGTGGATCTGTAGCTTTGATCCTCAGCTGGAGATTAGGAAGCGTTGTCCCTCCACTGGGCTGGTTGAGACACACAGGTAGGCACAGCCCTGAACTTTGGGAAAGTTCATACCTGAACTTTGCATCCATAACCAACCTGTCCTGTCCAGACAGGAGAGAGTTTGGTCAGTGCCTGTAGGGCTTGGGTGGGGGTAGGGGTGAGGAGCTCTTGAATAAAATGATGATGATTAATTATTATTTCATAATGAGGGATTATCACAGGCTTTACAACTAAATAACCCAGTACTTAGCATTTCTGTGCTGTGGCACCATGCACGTTCAAAGCGTTGTACAAACAGCAACTAAATTACTAAAATGAAGAGATTGTTTAATAGCCTTTGATTTGCATTTCTCAGGGAAGGGTGGGGAGTGTTTAGAAATTTGCCCTCGACATTACCATGCAGTCACATTCCAAGATTGTGGCTCATGTTGCCAGGTCTGTGATGTGCCGATTTGGCATTTACATTTGGGAGATGTAGTTATGAAAATAAAACTTACGGGTTTAGCAGGTACAAGTGCCTTAGTCTTCCCCCTAACACCCTGCCAGAGATGGCTGGGTGGACAACTCACAGGATGAGTTCTTCAGCCCAAGTGATGTAAGATGTCAGCCTGGTCATAAGGTCTCTGACCCTCCAAACATATTTTTACCTAGCCCACTCTACCTTGCAGAAACACCCCATGCTGCCAAGTGGTATCAGTTGATCTCCAGTGATATTTGGATCCCAGCTCAGTGTCCCACTGCCTATTCTCCACAACTTTGCAGGGTGTTCATTTTTACAGACCACATCTATTTATAATTCACCCCATGAATGATCAGCCATCCTCCAGGGTTGCTTTCAGAGGGCTTGGTTTTCTCCTCAGTACTTCACCGCAGTGAATATTGATTATAACTAAAGTTTTAGTGTTTGCCAGAGGTATGAGACTGTGATTGCTGCAGACTGGATGAGCAGAAGATACTGTGGAGTTGAGAAAGTTGTTGTGTGTAAACCAGCTTGGATTCAAATGCAATCTGCTTGCATTAGTCTGATAAATCTCAGGCTTTACTGGATTTTATACAGTGCTTAGCTCACCCAAGCAGCATATCAAGGCATTGGAGGTGTTGGTCTGTTCTGAACCTCAGGTTACAGTTTGTGTCTCTGTGCTCTCCAGTGTCTGTACCATGCTCCATTTCACAGGGCAGACTCACCAGAGGATCCCAGCCCAGCTTAGACCTGTGCTCTCTCTCTGTAAATGTCCAGTACCTCAAATCATCCTTTGGTAACTGCATTGCTACACGTGAAATACTTTGCCTTGTGTGGGGAGTGAGGTTCATCCTGACACAGCACCTGCAGGAGCTGCTCACACCATGGTGTGTCTGGCTGGGCTTGCACCTTTGCCCATTGCATCACTTTGCAGTCAGGACTTTGTTTGACACCAGCATAGCTAATGTATTGACACAAAAGTTCAGGTATTAAGATAAAGCATTGCCATCATTTCCTCCTTAATCCTGACATTAAGAGCTCATAAAAAATAATTATTTCAATGCCCCTTCTCAGTGAATTTGGTTAGGAATTACATATGAGGTTTTATTATTTAGTTTTTACACAAGAAGAGGTGCAGTTAAGTTCCAGGAATGCTGAAATCCAGCAAATGGTATTTTCTTTTCCTGTGGGCAAATGTATTTATAAACCAATTTTAAAATACTTCTGAACTTTGCTGATAAGTAATAGTGTTAATTGCTCTCTAATGAGCCTAATTGCTGTTGTAAGAGCACACAGAGGCACAAGTCCTGATGCCTGCTGGAGTGGGAATAAGCTGACAGGTGCTGACACAAGGGCTGGATGGCTGTCTGGGCTCCCGTGAGGTTTTAGGAAAAGTCCCATAAACGTTTATTTTGGTGGGGCTTCATACATTAATTCCATATGCTCTTGGGCTTTTTGAAGGATTTGGCTCTGTTCAAGCTCCAAGGCTGCTTGGGGCTGCTGGGGAAGGAAAGGTAAGGTTACACCTTTGCTCTGGGTGCTGATTGCCACAGCTCCACGTTGTTTCAGGGACTGGAGGTTTTAGTATTTTGACAAGCTGGAAAAAATAGTGGAATGTTGCTTTTCCTTCTCTTTTCTAGACTGAACCATGCTGATTCTTTCAACATTTCTTTAGTGAACGTTTCCTTCTAAGCCACTCCACTCTGTCCTTTTGGTCCATGTCACACTGAAGCCCAGCATCAAATAACTGGGCAGCACTTGGCCAGCAGGGAGGAGAGTTGGTCTCGCTGGCCCTTCCCATTTTCACACAGCCCGACCCTCTCTGCAGGAGTGGGAAACTCCTGTCTCAGCCCCACTTGCATTCCTCAACTCCAGCATGGCTGAAGAACAGCTCTGAGCTGGGTGCTCTTCCTGCATGGGTGGATGTTCCTTGTGCTGGGTGGTCCCAGGGGGAAATGCCCCTGAACTTGATCCGGACTTGCTGTGCCAGTGAAAGCTGGACATGGGCCAGATGAGATCAGGCAGCTGCCTCCACCCAGCCATACTGGGAATTTGGGCAAGTCCCTTGTGCCTCAGTTTGCCCATCTGCAGAGTATGTGTCCCTGTCAATGCCTTTGAGAGCCTTAGGAAAAAAAAAATCACTTTTTGTAACTACTCATGACTTATTAAATGCAACTCAGGAGTAGCACAGGGACCGTGGAAGATTTATGTAGCCATAGGAAAAAACAAGGCATCTTGTTTCCAGGACAGAAATGTACCATTTATAATTCTAAGAGAAAATTTTAAACCTTTTTGTAAATAGCATAGAGAATTCTCTTGTAGACAAGGTGAGCTTCAGTTTTGGAACTGGAGATTACTGGTGTATCAGTATCTTTAAGAAAGTCTGACTCTTGTGTAGACTTGATAACCTACAAAAAGTAAGAGGAAAATATGAGAGACATAAATGTGGTCCTGTGGCTGGTGATAATTATTATTTTGTTTTGATTTATCGTTCACAGGAATTTTTTTATGAGAGCCTCACAGGCATAATTCTTTCTCCTGCATAGTTTATTTTTTGCCAAAACGACAAGAGGACAGGATATTTAGCAGAATATGTATGATGGGTGGGTGGAAAACAGAGAGGATTTGGACTTGTGCCAAACATGGGGAAGGCAAAAGAATGAGAAGAACCCAGCATATTGCAATAGTGTGTTGCTCTTTATCTTGGAAAGGGGTATTTGCCTGAAGTGGCACTCCTAAGTCATCACGGGATTTTATTACAGGTATGCCTCAGAACTCCAGCTCAGCCCCAGCTTCAGAGGGTTCTTCAGCCATTTGCATAATTGCAAAACCCTCAGTGATCAAAACATACGCAGCAGGCCAAAAAATCAAGAGTTTAAAAATATAATCTTTTAGCATCTGAGCCTTTAGGATATGTTTTGTTTTGCATTTTTAGGTGTTTCCCAGTAACCATGAAGAGCAGCTAAGTGCTCTGCTATTCAGGGTCTTCAATCCAGCAGCTGAGCCTTGGGATTGAAATGAGCAAATAATGTAATAGCTGCCAAAAAGTCACCAAGGTTGTTACCCAGCAGTGGGGCATGACAGAAAGTTGCCAGATGTTATAAAATAAGCACAGACATGACTGGTGATTTTCAGAGGGGCAGTGCCAAGTGTTTTGGAAGGCCTGTTTCTTATTTTGAATATTAAAATGGAAGATTTAACTTTCGGGAGTGCTTTTTAAAATATTCCACTTGCATTTTAGCAAAGTGCCAGCTATTAAGAACAGAAACTTGTGATAAGTTGCCTCAATGCCAGGTGAAGACTCAGCTTTCCAATCATATCATTGTGACTACAACTTCTCACCTTGAAAAGGTCTTAATCCCGTGTACAAGGTGCACAGGCATTTATAGGATTTATGTATGCAAGAGCATTGTGAGTCCTGCCCTTACTTGCAGAAAAAGATGAAAAAAACTTGTGTTCAGCTCATCTGCTCCCCGATCCCACAGTGACCTCAAATCACTGGAAAATTGGCATATTTGTTAGAATTACTTATCCATCCTTTCTCCTAAAGTTTGTGAGTAGGTTTAGGGAGAAATCAAGTAGATCAGAACAAAACAAGGAATCAAAGCATTGACCGAGTGGTTTTATTCAGTCAGTGATCCAGTGCTGAGCACCTGGGGGTACTGTACGTTTCTGAGAATGTGGCTGTTCAAGGGGTATTAATAAATGGCTCTGCAGGAAATGAATTATGTTTTGAGACTGTTACTAGTTTCTGTTGAATTTCCTCTATTGCTCCTCTTGGAGACCAAGCCCAGTCTTCACAGCTCTTGTAAACCTGACCTCAAAGCGAGTTTTTGCCTTCACAAGAATAGTTTTGGAGTGGGAACTGTGTCCTTGGATGGTCTTAGGGTTCCCCCCAGGCTCTGAAGAGGGATCAGGATGGAACAGTAACTAGGGGATTCTGACACTGGGCGACACTGCTGGGACTTCTTCTGTAGCCCAAAATCGGGGTGAGTCCTACGCTATTAAAAATGGAGGTGGCGGAAGAGCAGGGCAAGGAGCATCACAAACAATTTCAAGCTAAGCTGTGTGAAATATTTAAACAGCTCAGCTCATCTGACTTTCCAAAATGAAGTCTGAGAGGTGACTTGGCTACAGTAGATGAGCAACTTTCCAGAAGGAAAATATCAAGAACTAACACTGTTTAATCTGAGTGGAAAGGCAGAACAAGAAATTGGCTGAAAAGTGACGGCAAATAATTATAAAATTAGGCACTCCCCGCCCCCCCCGCCTCCCTGTCACAGTGAGAATAATTAATCATTTGAACAAGATTATATGTATGTTTTTGTGTTTCTCACTTCTTCAAATCAAGAGGAAGTTCTTTTGTGGAAGACAAGTGGTGAGTGGCCAAATGCACATTATTGGACATTGTAGAAATACTGTGGTAAAAATCTAGGATAGGCAAGGGTTCTTTTAAGACTCTTTGATTTTTTCAGTTGATCCTCTCTGACTTGTTGCCATCTTCTGAAACATCTCAGTGCTCCACAGCTCTATTCCAAACACAGTGAATGGGTTTAAGCTGGAAAGAAATGCTGCTCAGCACCACGTGAGAGCCTGGAGCACTGAAATGGCAGTGGGCAAGACTCTGCCTCACAGAGATGGGAAGGCACTTGCACAGCTGTACCGCCTCAGAAATTCCTGGTGATACTGCAGAGGTCAGTCCTTCACTCAAAAATGTGTTTCTGATTAGATTCTGCCCCCTTGCAGATAACAATGCAGTCAGTGACAAATCTAGGGGCAGAGAGGCTTTTGGAGCAGCTACCATGCATTTGCCTTCCACTGGGCTGACACAGCTCATCTGGTTTAACTTCTGCATGGCAGCTGGGCGCCAATCAAGCCTGGTGCGGTTTTCCTTGGAGACTGCAGTTTTCCTCAAAAACAGCATGGCTGCTCCACCAGTGAAATGATCTGCTCTTCTCTCAGTGATACAACAATTACTTTTAATGACTGATGTCTAGGTCAGGCAAAGAGGAGAATTCTTTTCCAAACAGCAACACTTTTCCTCTGCAGCCAAATCACGCACTGTATTGAGCGCTACAAAAAGAAAGGGCTTTATCTCACAGCTCTCCATCTGAGATTCTATAAACCATGCCTGAGCCCTCTTAAATGGGGCAGAAAAGTTTGGCGAAGATACTTATGAAAGGCAGCTGGGCCCAAAGAATCTTTTACCTACTTTTCTGGGAAAAAAGTCTTGTCTTGGACAGCTGTGGATGGAGGAATTGATGATCTTGCAATTAAGACCCTGGTTGAAGAACTGCGTGACCTGGATTCAATAGGTCAGATCTTCTGTCTGGCCCTGGGCCAACTACTGTGATTTGTTATGCCTCTGTTTTCCCATTGAAAAGTGGGAATGGCAGGATTAATTTTCCTGGCAGGGGTACAGCGGGATAGGTGATGCAAAGTGCTGGGTTATAAAGCAGAAAAACTGAAGAATTCTCAGAAAAGCAAAGCTGCAGCCTCTGCTTCAGAAGGCTTTTGAGAGTCCAAACTCCAGCTGACACCGTGAAGCAGCTCCACGACAAGGGGGGCTGGAAGGCCCCAGGCAGGGATCTCTGCAGAGCTCTGCCACTGAGCCCACTTATTCCTTGCTGGCACACCTGGGGGACAATGCCAGGCTGAGGGGCACAGCTCAGGTGCCGGATCTGTACCTCNCAGCTCAGGTGCCGGGTCTGTACCTCAGCCACTGGCCTTGCGGTCAGTGCGTCTAGGACAGAGCCCGAGGGAGTCTCCATCACTTGTGGCTGTGGGACAGTTCGGCAAGCAGATGGCTGCCAAGATCCAGAGCCGCACTCCCTTCCTGCCTGCATTTCAAAATGTTTTGGTTTTGCACTCAGTCCAAAACGTAATCTCCAAATCCTCCGCGGAGGAGCATTAGCATTCCTGCATCGCTCTTCTAGATCCTGATCAGCTCTCAGATATATCATTTCCACTTTATAACACTAGTTCATTTTTATTTTTTCATTCACAACCAATTTTATCTGAAGTTTAACATCAGAAAGTTGCCAGTTTTGTTCTAATTACAGGTGACTCTGAGCCAAAACCTCAGATATTATCATGTGTGAGCGGGTAGGAAAGGCAGCAGGGAGAGCAGCATACAGGTTCCTGGCCTCAGCATCTGAGCCTGGGCAGGCATGGGGCCAGGAGGCAGGGGCTGGGGTCTGACCCTTGCTCTCTACTGGCCTAAACACAATGCTGCAAAGCCAAGCTCTCTGTTTGCTTTTGGGCTATGGTACGATCACTGTATTTTAATGCCTGTTTCTTGCACCACAGAAACAAAGCTCTTTGAATGGAAGCCCTTAGATAACCCAGGATCAGGTGCAGAGAGAAATTAAAGGCAGGGTGGAATGTGAGAGACTGCTGAGGAAGAGGCACAGGAAGAGTAAACTGGGAACTGCAGGTCATGCTGAATCAGGTCACACAAACTTTCCATATCGATCAGCCTAAATTCCCTGTGGGTCTTGTCTGTCCCTTCCCAGCTGTCTCATTTCCTGGTAGATTTTAGTTGACATTTTAAAATCTTTTTTTATTTGCTGTATTTCTGTGCTTGAAGATCCTTCCCTGTCTGTGGTTGGGGATGCTGACAAAGCTCTCTGAGCCATCAATTCCCCAGTCTTTCCCTGCAAGGTGACAGAAGTTTGTTGAAAGCATCTGGGTGGTTGATGCTGTTTTACTTTCAGCCTTCATCGTGGAAAAAAAAGACTATGGAGAAGTGCATGGAGCGTGTCTGCAGTGGTGACTAATGACTATTAGGCCCTTATTGCTGTCAGGTGAACTAGTAGCCGAGCCTCAGACATGTGGTCATTGTCAAGAGGAATTTTTGACTCCCCTCTTAGGAGCACCTCCTCCTCCACTCCCCAGCCATTAATTACTTCCACCATCCTTCCAAACTGCCAAGGAGTGAGGAGCAGCAGAGCTGGAGATGAAAGGAAGCAGCGGCTGCCCCGGTTTCCAGGTCTTTCAAATAACCAGTCTGTAATAACTTCCACAGCCAAGGGAAATGGGCGAGCTGTGGGAGGAAGGTCAGCGCTGAGGGGAGGAAGGCTCTCGCGTAGCAATGATGTAGTGGCTCCTAATGGAAGAAACCTGTGGAATTAATCAAGCGCTGTGCCTCATTTGTTAATGACAGCAAGCCTAAAACCTGCACCAGCCTTTCTTGTTGGTGGGTAGTTGAGACCCTGGAAGCTCAGGCTGTCTGCATGGGGACCGGGGTCTCAGTGCAATGGCCAAGCTCTGTGGCAGGGGATGCTGAGAGTGCCGAGGTGCTGGGATGTGGCTGTCCGTGTGCCTCATCTCTCCACGCTGACTGCGAGGGAGCTCTGAACGAGGCTGGTGCTGACCTCCCATGCTTGGCTTCCAGGCTGTCATGCGTGAAGTTGGTCACGCTCAGTTTCCCCCAGATTAGCACGGGGTATTGAGATGACATTGTTCTGGCTTGCTCGCTGCGGAAAGCAGCAGCTCTGTGGAACCAGTTAAGGCAGTTTGGGCCCAGCTTCCATCTCCTCACCCCCCACACACACTCCGAAGTTTGGCCTTGATTTCATGGGCCAGAGATGAGCAAGAATCAAAGTAGAATAATTACTGCTAGTGAATGGGGCATGTCCCCAGCCCCTCACCCCCAAGCTGCCTCCACAGGCTGAGCACACGGAATCAGCAAGCGAGGGTGTGCTAGGAGAGTGGTTCTCCTCACATCCTGGGGAGGATTGCAAGCAGGCGGAACCCAGCACATCTTGATTGATGGGAGAAATGGCTAACATGGTTTGGGGAATATTTTACATTTGCACCCCCCTAACACTGTCTCTGCTTTGCAAAAGGGTATGCACATCCTGGGGGTAGCAGAGTCACCCAGAGCTCCTGGAGGTTCCTGTATGTTGGTGTCCCTGTAGCAAACCAGCCCAGGAGATGTGTCTGGGCTACATGCACCCTCACACCCTGTCTCATTGCTCCCAGCTGTGCTCCCACCTCTGGCAGTGAATAACTGCCCTAAGTGTTGCTGAGGTTCCTGGGGGACCGCTCTGCTCCTGGTGAAGGCGGGTAGAGAAACAGAGAGGGGTCTCTGTATCCTGACCCGCCGGTCCTGCTGCACTGTGCTCCTTGGACAGAGATGAAGCTTTGGCCCTCTGTGTGTCTGATGTAGTTAATGTATTAGGCCTATGTGACTCCACAGAGAATTGCAGATATGAATGGTTAGCACGTAATGAGTCTTCTCAGATATTATAGTCTTCCTATGCATATAAAAAATAATGTACAGTCTTGTTATAGGAAACATATGTGTCCTTTCTCCAGAGGCTGGGCAGATTTCTGTTTGAAGAAATGACAGTCTGACCAAAATGCCAAGCCCCACATAGTATCACATTACACCCAGGAGAAGGGCTGAGTTTTCTGAACCTAAAGTTCTATTTAAGATGTAATTCCCTTCAAAGGAGTGCAGCTGCACACTGCCTGGTGAGGAAGTGTCTTCAAAATATCTGTGAGGTCACTGCCTGATCTTGGATTAGACATTTACTGCCCCATCCATACCTCAATTTCTCTGCTGGTAAAATCACAATGATACCTACCGACCTTTCAGAAGATTTTCCAGATCAGTTGCAGAAAATGTTACAGGGCAAAACCACACTGTAAAGAAATGTAAAAGGGTAGGTTTTCTGTGCTTGTCATTAGTCCTGATTCTCCTCTAGGTAACTGTATTAATTGGTGTACTGGATTATGAGCTTGAAAAGTCACATAGTTGGAAATGATTGCTTTGAAAGACCAGTGCATGTGGGGTATGTTTCATAAGCTGTAATCAGAAACACCTTAAAACCCACTTATTTGTGAGGTACAAGTGTCACAGTGTAAGGACATCACACTTGAAAAGCTGAAAGTTAGATGGAGTGGCTTGGGTTTATATTTCCTAGGCACCAGAAATATTGAAAAACATCTGAGGAGGATGGGAGGTGCTGAGCTCTGAGCTCCGTGAAGACTTGGCCTTTAACAGCCAGCCAAATGCCTTGCAGCATTCCTGTCACTGCAACAGTGCTGGGCAGGACTGTCCAGTCCTCAGAGCTGTGGACCATGTGCCAGTGATGGGGCACCTTCAAATCACACACTGCCCCAAAGCAGCAGCTCGTGGGCTCAGAGCCTGGGCATTTGCAGGTGCACCAGGACCCCTCCAGCCTCATCCCTGAGCTGCTGCAGCACCATGAATTGGACAGCCCAGAGGAAGGGCTTCATCAGCTCAGAAAAGTCTTTAGGAAGAGACAAAGGTACCATGTATGTTTTAATACAACCATCTCAAGTTATGCTTATGCTTTAGGCAGGTAACATGGAAATGTGAACAGCCACAGATTCACCCTTGTGCGCAGCATGCTCTGATGGATGAACCTGACACCTCAGGATTCTTTCATAATTGGCTGGTGTGTGTATGTGCATCTCAGAATGAGACCTAATGCTTTTTTCTTTTTCAGCTCAGTGATAAATTAAAGTCTTTAGTCCCATTAAAGTATTAAATTTTAGTTAAGTCCTTAATTAAGCCTTCCTTGCTTTAATTAAGGCATTAAGATTTCATTAAAAGTTAACACATTGGCAAAATCTCCTTTCTCTTTTGCCTTAACTCCACTGGAACAGGTTGTGGCCCCAGATGTGATCTGATGCTATAAAATCAGGAGACCTGCCTGATGCTTTCCCCCACACACATGAGCAGGCTGAAGTGCATGCCAGCACTTGCCAGCAGAGCCCTGAGACCAGCTGGTGCATCCGGCTTTTACAGCACATCAGGAGGGGTGAGGCGCACTCAGTCTCTCCTCCAGCTCCTCTCCCCTGGTCTGGGAGGCAGAGCACACCTGAGCCGCTGGTCTAGGCAGCATTCCCCAAAGCACTGCAGGGAAAATCCACACATGCAGCTTTGGCCTTTCAGCTGGCCCTGGGCAGCTTTGTGCAGCTCCCGAGGAGGTGTGTGTGGCAGTAACCCTTGGGGGCGAAATCCCACCCTGAGTGAAAAATAAAATAAAGTCAGAAGAATTTTTAGTAGGAAGAAAATGAATTCTAGAAAGTGGCAAGTAGGTGTGAAAATATGCCTTGTAATGAGTTCACTACCTGAGAACTACAACGAGTTACAAGAACAGAGATTATCAGACAGGACATGGCTGCCTCAATTCCAGCCTGTCCAGCATATTTTCCCACTGGGCTTCTTCTGAACAATTGTGTTTTTCTGAACTTGCTGGTACCCTGCTGAAATCAAGTGTGGATTCTTGACACTTCAGTGCCCACTGCCATGATTGTTTCTAGGAAAGGTGAAACACTTGGGCATGGAAGGCAAAAGCACTGTAAACCATGTAGTCCTTTAGTCATGTTTCACTTAAAACTTCCATCAATACTTGCATACTCTGACTTGTCAAAACCAGCTCATCCCAGCTGTCATTGCAAAAGCCCCTTTCCTTGAAGCGGAATAGAATTGGCAAGGAGAAAACTGCATTTTTAATAGGTTGCATTTCTCCAGCACTTCTCTTCCAAGGACCTCCAAGATCTCTGCTATGATAATGACACCCTTGCAGATCATATATTACTACTTTGTTTTCAAGTCAAGGAAACCGAAGCCCCCAAGTAGAGCAAGCTTCCAACAGTGCCTCGGCATCAGAAGTGCAGGCTGCCAGCCTCTCATTTTCCTCTCACAGGAAAACTCTGCTCTGCCGCAGACATGCACACACAGCCGGTAGGCAGCAGCTAGGCTCTGTCTCTGGCCACATTGTGGGTGATCTCCTCAGCCCTTTTGGGAAAAACTTGCAGGTCGCAGGGGTTTTGGCCTGATGCATACCGGTGAACTGCAAATCTGTGTGGCCTGTTCTTCACAGGAGAGCTCCTCAGCTGTGACACAGTGTCCTGCATCATCTCTTCATCAGCGTTAAGAAGGAAAACTACTTTTACACCCTATCTGTGCAGAAGAGAAGGCTGTCCCAGGGTTGTCTGTGTTCTTCTCTCCTACAGCACTGACAGATTCTCAAAAATCAACTCTACAGCATCGGTTTTGTCTGGCAGGCTTGACCATCTTCCTGCCCTTGTTCATTCTGCCCAGCTTGCTGTGCTACTGCTGGGCTTTGTGTGCTCCTGCGGGTGATGCATGCACTCGCTCACCCACTGCACTGCACGGGGTGACAGCTTTGGCCTTTTGAACTGTTCCCAAGAGCTGGTCCAGCACGGCTTGCCTTCCTTCGGCCTTGGCCCGGGGCTCTCGGGTCTGCGGGGCTGGACGGGAAGGGGCCTCTGGCACCCTGTGTAGGCACAGCGCTCGCCGCCAGGGGTCTCCGTGCGCTGCGCTGTGCTGGGGGCGCCGGGCACCGACGGAGGGGACGGGGCTGGAGAGGGGACAGGGCTGGAGAGGGGACGGGGCTGGAGGGGGGACGGGGCTGGAGAGGGACAGCGCTGGAGCGGGGACGGGGCTGGAGAGGGGACGGGGCTGGAGAGGGGACAGGGCTGGAGAGGGGACGGGGCTGGAGGGGGGACGGGGCTGGAGAGGGACAGCGCTGGAGCGGGGACGGGGCTGGAGAGGGGACGGGGCTGGAGAGGGGACAGGGCTGGAGAGGGGACGGGGCTGGAGGGGGGACGGGGCTGGAGAGGGACAGCGCTGGAGCGGGGACGGGGCTGGAGAGGGGACGGGGCTGGAGAGGGGACAGGGCTGGAGAGGGGACGGGGCTGGAGGGGGGACGGGGCTGGAGAGGGACAGCGCTGGAGCGGGGACGGGGCTGGAGAGGGGACGGGGCTGGAGAGGGGACAGGGCTGGAGAGGGGACGGGGCTGGAGGGGGGACGGGGCTGGAGAGGGACAGCGCTGGAGCGGGGACGGGGCTGGAGAGGGGACGGGGCTGGAGAGGGGACAGGGCTGGAGAGGGGACGGGGCTGGAGGGGGGACGGGGCTGGAGAGGGACAGCGCTGGAGCGGGGACGGGGCTGGAGAGGGGACGGGGCTGGAGAGGGACAGCGCTGGAGCGGGGACCGGGCTGGAGCGGGACAGCGCCGGAGCGGGGACACAGCTGGAGAGGGACAGCGCTGGAGCGCGGCTGTGCCGTGGACTGCTGGGCTGTACCTGCGGCTCGGCTGCTTGAACGCACAAAGGCACCTCGTGCGGAACAGGCAGGAATGTTTCCTGTAGAGGAAGGTTGGTAGAACAGGAGTTAAGTGGAGCCCCCATCACATTAACATCGGGCTTCTCAGTAATGGGAAGGAGTCTGTTTCTTTCATGAGTAACTAGAATTCATAGTGGAATATATTTAAATGCTGGCAGCACCCTTGAGATGGACAGCAAATGAGAAAACAAGTGGCTAAGAGTATTTGGAGGCAGAAATTAACTGCGCAGCCTGTCAGCTGGTGACCTGTGATAACCAGCCCAATAGCTTGTGTTGAACTTATATGCAACTCTGCACATCTGTGTTGGAAAACAGGCCTGAAAAACATCCTGTTCCTTGCAGGCTTCTTTGGCTCATAAAGAGAATAGTGGCTAGAGCCCCAGTGAGAGGGTATGTCACAGGTCTCAGCTCTCTGGGGAGAGGCTGTGTGAGTGAGCAGGTGAGCAGCACAGTTCTGGGCACTCAGGGAGAGGCCGGGGGAGATGATGAAATGCAAAGTGCTGCTGTGCTGGACTGCACATGCAGGCACCAAGGTATGGCAACACCACACAGAGATTGGTGAATTCAGCCCAGATACCCTTTGTGACTATTCCTGGACAAAAGTTTAATGTTCAGACACTCTCACCTGAGCCTGAGGTAGAAAGATGCTTAACTGTGAAACTGTGATATCCTCACGTAGCAGCAGAGCTCTCATGCATCAACTTTGTCAGTGCTGGCAGCTGCTGGGAGCTGGTCTCTCCCACAAACCTGGGAGCACCTCTCAGCAGGCCCCTGAATTTAATGTGTCACATCTGAAAGGCTCTTCCCATGCTTTGTCATAGCTCGGGCAGAGTTTTCCCCCGAACCCCCAGCAACTCTCCAGTAGTGTCCCAGCTTGGAGCAACGGACCACACACTCTGCAAGCACCTGCTTGTCATCCTGAGGTGTCTGGGCACTCGAAACAACTGAGAAGAAACCTGCACTTCTCTGCTCCCTCTTTGCACAGGATACATGTGATGATAGCAAGTGGGAAACTTGCCAGGGTATGAAAACCTCTCATCCTTAAGGAAATAAGTCCCTGCAGGGAGCCATTCCTGAAGAGTGGGCAAGACAGCTTGGGAATGGAGTCCAGGAATGTGGGATGTCTGCTTGCCAAGGAATCGCCTCGGCTGCCTGCTCAAAAGGGAGGAATTACTGGAATGTTTGGGGGATCCAAGCTATGTCATTGTGAGATAGGAACCAACAGGATTAGGAATAAACCCTAAATACAGAAAGGTTCCAAACTACCCCTGTTCCTTCAGTGATCATGGGAACTTGGCAGGCTCTGGAGGAGAAGAGCCAAGATTTCCCAGAGGTCTGGGGCAGTTCAGTACATTGGGCACTCAGCAGCAAGGCTGTTTTAAAGGCCTGATGCATGGCACTCATTAAATCACACATTTTTGTAGTGTCTGATGTCAGCCCCTCTGCCCTGGCTCACTGCAGCAGCTCTCCCAGGTAGCAGGGCTGTCATGCCTGGGCCGAGGTGCTTGATGATAGCACAGAGGCCAGAGAGCCTGGGTTTGGTGGTTTAGTTACATTGAGAATCTTTTGCCAGCATGTCTATGTAACTTGAATTTTTTTTCACATCCAAAACTAGTTCTTTGGAGGTAGTGCATTGCCTCACAGTAGGCAAAGCCTGGGACACCTCATCAAGAGAGCTTTTGGGAAACATTTCCAGCTCCATAGCCAAAAGAAAGACACAGTGTCTATGTTAATATCCCTACTGCCTGACACGGGTGCAGCGCTGGCTGTTCAGCAGTTCCTGGCCTTGACACTGGCACCACAGGATTCAGAAAAGAATCAGACATATGTATGACTCCCCAAAACACTCAGAATCCTAGTATTAACTTTAAAAAAAATGGTTTCCAAGCCCTTCTGCTCCAAATCCTATATGCAGCTTTCAGGGAGCAGGGAAAAAGAGATTCTGTTCCCCAGCTGTCTGCTGACAGTGTGTGGGTAGGTTGTTGGGCTGTAACAAGTGAATTTCCACAGGTCATTTCCTGATTCCAGAACTTCAAGTCCTGCAAGGTGCCCTGTAGCTGGACACTGAACCTGAGATCCACTCAGCTTTGCAGCCTTGTCCTTCCAGCCCCTATGACCACCAGGAAAATATGATGTAAAAGCACATTGGCAGCATCATGCCACTTTTGGGGAGATTTCACTCCTGAAGATTCCCATGAGCTCTGCAAATCTCTTTGGCTGGCTGGGAGAAGCACAAACTTGCATGGCTGCAAGCGTCTATGGGGAAAGCAATCGTAGGAAATTAAGTTGCAATGGCCAGCTTTGTACTATAAATTCTTTGCTACAAGGTCTGTAACCGCCTCGGTTCCCTAACACACCTAACTGCTCCACTACTTGACGTCATCCCAGAGCACTTTACAAAGAGACAGCAAAATTCCCAGACCTAAAGCAAACAGAGAAATAAAGTGACTCATTAATGTTTCATCAGTGATTCTCTGGCGGATGATGTGGGATGTGAATTCACATTCACAAATACGTTATTTTATTACTTGTATTAATTCTGTATTACCATAATTCTACATAGTGATTCGATGCACTGATGACTGTAAAGATGTACTGAAAATTAGTTATTTTCTTGATGTTTTCAAAGAAGAATGTCTAATAAAGCTAAAGTCCAGGCAGAAGGATGTGACCTCTACTTAGGAAAGGTTCACTCAAAGACTAAAATTCTTCAAGTCATGGCCATCTTGAAGCTTGTAGGGAAGGGATAAGAGAATGGAGCTTGAAAGAAAAAAAAGTTCCTGTTTGTTAGTTTTATTAGGAAGGCATTTTAATGATAATTTTCCCCTCTGTTCTTTCACAGAGTGATAAGAATCTCTTTTCTTCTTGTTTCTTGGAGGGCACTGGAAGGCATCATGGGTCAGCTAGACTGCCCTTTATCCTCTCCCATCCATCACGGTTCTGGCTGGTGATGGGTTCAAGGTGTTGCAGGTTTGAGATCCTAAGCAGTTCCTAATGCCTCCTCCACACTCTGAAGCCTGCCTTGTTTTTTCAGTAATCCAACCTTTCCCCTTCACCCACGAGAGAGTTTAAGGCATCTGCTACCACAGATTTCTGAAGAGAATGGGGAAACTGATAAAGAGTTGTCGTTGTGCTTTGATTTCCAGAGGAAAACTTCATCCTAGTAGTAATGACATACTGATATATTTTTCTTAAAGGGTAAAAAGGAAGCATGAAAAATTTCAATAAAATAATCTATAGCTGGCTTCAGTGCTGTTATACTGTTATAAAGGACAAAAAGGACACAATCATTAATGTGCCCAAAGTTTTTATTTTTCGGGATCGTAGGTGAGATGTAGAAATTAAATTCTACCTTGTGCAGCCCAACAGTGTTAGTAGCTTGTGAATTGTGATGTCTTGATATAAACCAGGACTGCCTACATATTTAGCTCAAGGTATTTAGCTCAGTCTAAAGGGACTGAGAAGCAACTGAGAATGACACTGTCAGCATGTTAGCACCGAGTTTGTGAAGCAAACCCCAAGGCTTTCAAATCTGCATCACGACAGTTTTTTACTTCGCAACCAGGCATTGCTGTAACAGCACACACAATCTGATGTAGTACAAGGTGAGGGAAAGCTACGACAGGGGCACCTGGGAACCCTAAGGAGAGAGTATCATCCCTAATTTGTTCAATGTTAAGCATCACACCCTTGCCATTATTTAACTTTACCTGATCTTTAGTGGGATAATTGGTGTTTAACATCTGTATTATACATCCTTCTTGAGGATGGTGTTGACAGTGCAGCCTGAATGGTAAATACTCTGTGGGGTGCCCTGCCCAAGATAGAAATCTCTGATCTTTCCTCCAGCCAGACTTGCCTGTTTCCTCTCTGACTGAGGTGTAACTTCTGAGTGAGTTGTGAAACTGTGGGGTTGCTGTCATAAATGTGATCAGACAAAGACATGTAGATGTTAAGCAGGGAGAGCTTGCCAAATATATCCTTATGCCACTGCCTTGAACTTAATGGCAGTGAGATTAGAAACCCAAGTACTCCAGACTGCAGGTGATTGTTTTGGGACCAGGCATGCTACATCTGGATCAACGTGGTCCCAGGTCTCAGTGGGTGTTTGTGCAAGCATGGTTGAAGATTTTAAATAAAAACTTTCATAGGGACAGTCAAAACACAGGGATGTCAAAACTCCTCCCTGTTCCTTGAAACAATCCCTAGACACCAGGCTGACAACAGTTGATCTGACAAGGTCTGAGCCATGTGCTTGCAAAGGCTCCATAAATCTTGCTCACACCTTTGGAGCACTCCTGGTCTCAGGCTGCAAAGGGAGCTTTCTGCAGGATCCCTTTGTACAGAGTGTGCAGACAATGACATTTTTGTCTTGGTTTTCATTTCATATTATTGCACCAGTTGTCCTGGATAAGATCATAAACTTGTCCTCACTGGTAATGTGCTTTCACAATGTCTGGAGGAGGTGGGAGGAGGTTAAAATTAATGCACCTCCTAGCGTGAAATTATTCATGGCTCAACACTTGTAATTACCAGGGCCAGTTTTAGGAAGCCCATAGTTATGAGGAATTTGATATTTTAAGACTTAAAACAAATGTTTTACAAGCTTTATCCTTTGCCCACTGCAGAACACATTGTAGTCTGGTAAAATCGCAGTGCATGTGTACCATCCCCGGCCGTTCCCATCAGCTGATCACACCTGTCAGTCATTCATCACCAACCATTCCCGTTAGATAATAAAATTCAATTGAGGTGGGGGGAGGTCAGCCCAGCCATTGTGCTAATTCCCCACCAGAGCAGGGCTCCTGCAGGCAGGCCCAAGGCATCCTGTGCAAAGTTCAAAGCTTTTGGAAAAAGTAATCAGATCAGACCAATTAGGGCCTGTCTGCCTACACTGACAACTGTGTCAGGAGCTCCATCCACCCCATCCCCTCCTGGGCATGCCCTGACCGCATTGCTGCCCTGGCTTCAGGCTCCTCTCACCATCTCAGGCTTGTTCTGACATAACTCCATAGCAATTCCTCCTCATTCCCGTTAAAGCAGAAGCAGAATTTGGCCCTCAGTGCCATTTTATAGCAAAGAGACTGGCTGTAGGCTGAATGGGGAGTAGGGCTTAATTCAATATTTAATCTGTGTTCTTAAATTGTGTATCATATTACTACCTTTTAATTCCCTTTGTTACTCCATGATTTGTTGTGTGTTCTGGGGGACTCCCACACAACTCCTAAGTGCTTCTGCAGCTGAGTCAAAGCGATTCAGCTTTCACTAGAGACCAAAATACCACGGGCTGGCAGGGATTGTGTGGGTGTGTTTTCACACCAGGACCCTCAGCTCCTTTGCCACACAGAGAAGGCAGCTGGCATGGCAGGCCCTGATCACCCACTGCTGCTGGCTTCTTCCACCAAGTAGTGCCACTCTGCTTCCCTCTCCTACCATTTTGTTCAGTGAAAAGAGATCTGTGGTTCAGTTTGTATTAAGAAACTTTGATGTTGCATCACTGTCAGGTAAATAAATACTTCTGACAGTGAAGGACTTGCATTGTGCTTCAGATGTCTTCTTTGGATGTCACTTCACAGTCTACTTACACTTTCAAACCAGGAAATGTATGATTGTCTCAGACCTGTCTGTAAATTGAGTAAGTCAGTTTTGACCTATGTTTTCCAGGTTATCTGGATTTCTGTTTGTGTCTGAAAAAGGCCCTCAAATTGCTTGGTGTTTCTGACTTATTTTGCTGCAGGGTTGTGATTTGGGCTGTGAAAATAGAAACAGGTCAGAGTTGTTCTATTTGTGTGTCTTGGGAACTTTGAGGGGATCCAGCAAGTTAGAACAGAGGATTGCTCAGACTGCAAGATTATCACCAAAAAGAAAATCCAGTTGCATTTTGCATTTTCCACTTATACATGCAAAGTAAGTTGTTACTAAATGACAGATAGGGCAGTTGATGGTTAGTGATTGCAGTAGTGTTGAAGAGGCCCTTGAAAACATTCTGTGACAACTTCCTCTCATCTAGTCATACCCATTCATAATATATTGTATTTGTAGGTGTAAAATGCATGACTTTAAGCATTTACATTCTCTTTAGCAGTTATTCACAAATGAGCCCTTCATATGAAACACAAACAAAATGAGCCAGTATTACACCATCACAAACCAAGCCAGCATTTATGGAGAAACCACATCCACTGACAAAGTCAAGCTTTTGAGGGCTGCATGGTTTTTCTGGAATGAAAAAGGAAGCAGGCTGGAATGTAAAGTGTGTGGTTGGCAGAATAGCCCAGCTCTGCCCTTGGGCAGGGCTTGGCCCTTTCCTGATATATAAATGAGAAACTCAGTTGACATAGGAAAAAAACAAAACTTCCTCTGGGTTTTTCAGTTAATGTTAACTTTGCCATGAGTATAGGACTCACACATGCTCTTAAATGTATCTGGATATCACAGAAAAAAAAGTTACAGCAGATACTGATGAAGATTCCGAAAACACAACAATGTACCAAGCTGTTGATCCCCTAAGGAGCACAATAATGCAGCCTCTCCCCAGCCCCAAGGCCAGAGTCCCATTGCCAGAACAGTGTACACAAGGTTTGATAACACCACAGAAAGGAAGGAATTAGAAAATATTTAAGACAACATGCCCTACTCCACTGAGGTGCTCTTAGGGCAGCCAAACAGCATCATTCAGAGATTTGTGTGATTCTAGGAAGGACAACTCCTGGAAATGGTGCATATGAGAACCACACGGGCAGACAAACCTTGTCCCATCCAGACAGGCTGAATTAATGCCTGGCCAAGTGTTTGGATTTTAAAATGCCTGTCCCAGTTTTAGGCTACCAGATGCCAACTCCCATCTTTCCAGCAGCAGGACTTGACCCTTTGTAGGAGGACCTGTCAAGATCTCTGCTTTAATCATCACAAATGGCCAAAAGAAAAATCAATCTATCATACTGAGAAAAAACTTTTGAGATCACCCCTCAAGGAGGATTGCAAGTAATCCCTGTGCAAAGGCCCTGTAAAGTGATCTCTTTCAAAATCATATGTATGAAATTAGTTCTAATCTGCATGGTAACGACCCAAATTTTCAGCTTGACTGTGCAGGACACAGTAAGGAGCATACAGATGGTTCTAAGAAGGGGGGACCATTTCATACCATTTGGCCATTTTGAAATCCTCACTGCATCTCAAAGGCTGTCCCATGAAAATGTGCTCAGTAAATCAGGGTGACTGTGTTTTACTGGTAGAGCCTGACCCTGTGCCCTTTGAAACTTGTGACTAATCTCTCACTAATTTTAGCGATATAGGATCAGCACTTCATAATTTAGGGCCCAATTTTTGTCTGCATGAAGGTGCTTTTACATTCTCAAAGTTGTGAACCTAAATGTCAAAAAAATGAGCCTACAGCAGGGACTGTTCAAGGAGCTTGCCTTTACAAGCCAGTCACCAGAGAGCTCTTTGATGTTCACTGATTCTTTCAATTTTATTAACTTTCATTAAAACAAACCTTTACATAACTTTGAGGATACTGCAGAGGGACAAAGTGATGGAGAATCCCATGGAAATGTGTAGCTAAATCATGAAATTGCTCTTTCCCAAATACACAAAAGGACTGTATCATCCATGATAAATGAATGCTCATCGGACAAAGACTGGAGTTGAGGATGGAGTGTAAATCATCTCACTTACTGTTGTCACTGTCAAAAACCTATCCTGTAGAGCAGCATCTCAGTTGAGAGAGGCAACAGAAGACAAAGGGCTCTAAAAGAAGTGCAATTTAAGCAATCTGAAACTGGGATAAAGTGGATCTAAAAGAGGCAAAACGGAGCAGCCAAACTTAGGACTTCAGAGGGAAAGTCCACTTACTCGAGGAGGAGAAAAGACAACCAGTTAAGAAAAGGGCAAGTGAAAAGAACCTGTCCAGGAAAAAAAAAACCCTATCAATTTTGTATATAATATTATCAGAAAATTATAATAACAGTGAGGGAGACTTCATAAAGGAGCTGATAAGATAAGTGGTCTATCTCCTCTGCTATCTGACTAGAGCACCAGTGCTATGTTTTTGCTAATAACCTTATCTCTTGCGGCCTAACGTCTCTGATAAGAGGCAAAGCAAATGCTGTGCTTTCTCCTGTTATGTTTGCAGTAGGCAAGCAGCTTGCTTAGCTTGTTCCTTTTTCTTCCATAGTTCTCAAAAGTGGGCATCTCCCCAGGTGCAATGGGGAGAGGCAAATGGCCAGTTCAGGATGGTTAGGTCATGGCAATAGGTCTAGGGACACCTGGGGGCCTGTGCTGGCTCTGTCCCAGACTTGCTGGGAGACTTCAGCCAAGTCTGTTCATCTCCTTGCTCCTGTATTTCCCTTCAGTCCATAGCAGAGACCATTTCTTCAGTACCTGACAGCAGGACTGGGGTCTTGCAAATAGAGAGGAGCAGTTGGATGTCAGAGGAGAACTTGTCCTACCAATTTGAGAGCCATGCAATAGTCAGGCAAAACTACTACAGTCCTGTCTACTGCACCCAGTTCAGCAACTGGAAAGAGGGCCCAGGAGTCCTGCTCCAGAGTTCCTTACTCTTGCATCACTGAAAATATTTTGTGTACAGCTCTGTTAATTAAAACTTTGCTAGTAGACACTTGAAGTAATGAAAACCAATACACACCTGCCAGGTCTAAAGACATTTTGTTCAGCGAAACTATTAGATCAACATAACTAAAATCTGGCCTATAAATGTTTTGGCCCCAGGGCTTTTCTCATAGTACATTAAAAAAAAATGTCAACCCAAGTTAATCCTCCTTCTAACAGTTGGTAGATATGGTTTATCTGATCAAAACAACAGGACAAAGGGATTTTACTGACTTTATTTTCATTATCATTAAAGTAAATGTTTTTGCATCACTGAAAAAAAAAAGTTATTGCAGAGTTATCATGTGCTGTGGCACAGAAATTGTCCCATGCAAATCTTGATTCAATATTATTATATACTACTGTAAACAGCATGGTGTTGATTCAGAGAGAGATCAGGGGAAGGTATATTTCAGTTAGCCTGTTCATTTGTTTTCAGTTCCTGCTGGGGCAGTTGAATTCCAGCTGCTGACTCTGCTGGTTGCACTCCCTGGCCCTAAGCCTGCAGGATCTAAGGTCAAGCAGCACTGCTAAGAACATTCCATGTTCCATGGCTGTTCTCTCCTGCTTCTTGCTTTTTAATCCCACCTCCTCTCACAGGAAAATACAGGTAATGAGACAGTGAAACTTATGTACCTTATGTGTAGTGGGCTGATCATTTGAGTTGGTCCTGAGCATAAATTTAAACAGGTACATTCAGCCCTGTACAGGAAAGAAACTATTGCAGGTATATGAAGTAAATCACACAAATAAACCTGTCCTCAAGAGCTGTATTAGGCAAGGGAAGTCCTGCACAGCACAGACCCTGCCAAGAAGTTACCACTCCACACTTGCCCTCATTAGGATAAAAGTATGTTAGTGACGAATGAGAGGCAAAAATCCCACTCATTCCCAAAACCGGAAGGCAAGGCTATGGGCAGCTCTCTCAGGAAGAGCCTTTTCAAACCAGGCTTGAATTTCATTCCACCTTGAGGTAGTTGCCCACTGCCTTGGCTTTGCTGGTGGCACAGCTACACCAGAGATTAAGATGTTAATCCTCACTTCCCATTAGCACTGGCTGGTGCTGACGTACCTTCCAACACCTGGCACAGGCCTGTGCCATACATCCCAGGGCAAGACCCTAGCTGCTTTCCCAGCAAACACAGCACAGCTAGGTAAAGCACAAAAAACGTTTGCATGAATCTCTGCAAAGCACAGGAGGGGAGAAACAGCCCCAGACCTCCTTTTCATAGCACTGCTTCTTGGTCCCATAAAAAGGGATCATTAACTAAAATCCCCTGGCCTCCCAGGCTTATCTCTCTCTATAGAGCTGTATTTAGGAATAGAAATGGGATCTGGCAATTTTTAAAGATTCAGATTCCTTAATCATTCATGGTGGGAGAATGTCACTGAGTGGGGATCCACACATAAGCCCCCAAGATGGGAAAATACAGGGAGCTTTCGGTTGCTAAGGAATAAATGAGGTTAAACAGAGCACATATCCTTTCCTCATGCAGTGCCTGTCTGGTGGGAATGAGAAGCCCTGAGTTTGGTATGCAGTGGTTTGGTGTCTCTGGAAACATCTGGATGGCAAGACAGCACTGTGACTTTGAATATTTTTCTGCATGTTTTTGGTTGCAAAGCCCTATTTCCTCCCATTCTCTCACCATGAAAATACCTCTCCCCATGACACAATGGGGGAATCCACCTTCCAGTGGGTTAAGAGATTTATTTCCCAGCAGCTGTGGCAGGGGTGTAGGTAGAACATACATGTGCCATTACAGGGCAACAGAGCCCCAAGAACAGCTGCTCTGTACACACCTGCCGTGGGGATATGAGAGGGCAGTGATTTATCTGCCAGCATCAGTGGAAAAAAGCCATGTACATGTATCAGCCAGGCACAATCGGACTGTCTTATTTTCCAGCTCTTCTGTGAAAGCTGTTCCCTTCTTCCCAGCTTTCCCAGCCTTCCCAGGCTGTCCCTTGCTTTTAGCCCATTGCAGTTGGGTTGTGCAGGATGTGAAGCCACAGTCAGTTCTCCATGAAACTGGACAAGATGTTTAAATCGACAGGAGGTGTTGAGATCCCCTGCTGTGGAAGGCAGCCTCCATCCCATGCCAATTTGGATACCAAACACAAGCAGTGCTACAGCAGAAACGGGCTGTTTTGAACCCGAATGGGCAGATCAGATTTCTGCTTTAAAATACTTAGACACAGAGAAGCAATCAAAAAATGATGGTGTGGAAAGAGGAGAAGCAATACTCCAACACAGCCATTGCCTGGGGAATTCTCTTCAGTTTTCTCTTGTAGGTTTGTCTTTCTTTTTTCCTCTGTGCAATCTCCAGCTGTGTGAGTGCAATGAGCCCCAGGGTGTGTGAGCCTTGTTGGGTGCCCGTTGGCTCAGCGGCCACAGCTGCACACGGGGGAGCAGCGACACATCCTGGGATGGCTGGGCTGAGTGTAAGGGGTGGCACCAGCTGCAGCTCTCCAACTGTGGGAAACATGTGGGGAAGCTGGGGCTGCTCAGGCTTGTGGCAGTGGACTCCCAGCTATGTGTTGTTAGTCTTCTTGAGAGCTTTCATATCCCCCTATGCACAGTTAATTGGGGTTTAGACATCCTTTGATATAGCATTAGTTGATATCAAGCTGCTGAGGGAATTCCAGCTTTGCCAGGCTGAGGAAGAGGCAGGGCGAAGGGAATGGGGAATCCAAATGCAGGGTGAAATGAAAGGCAGTTTCTCGGAAAAGCTTGACGTTATGGCAAATAAAGTCTCTCACAAACTGGGATTTACTCTTCAGCAGAGAAATGTGTTTTGCATTGTTGCATATATCTCTCTGAATACAGAACATTCTGTACACAGACTGATGATGAAGAAGTCATCAAAAGTCAGCACAACCTAGTACACACAGGGGCCTTAAACAGTTGAAGGAGTCAGATGGGAAAATGGAAAATCAGTTTTATTACAGATCAGACTAAATGAGCTAGAACTAAGCTTTCCAGGGAAAGCAGGATCTGGCCTCCTGTCTTACCAGGCATGGGTGCATCCAGGAAAAGGAGGAAAAAACAAATTGGCGCGTGCTGCAGATGTATAGCAACATTAGATATAAAATACATAACCAGTGCTCAAAATATATGAAACAAAAATCACAATCAAATCACAATAGTCTCTTAGAGATTGCAGAAGGGTTACATTAGGAACCCTGTCATTTAAAGTGCTACAAAAAGTAATTAGAGAGGAGCAAAAAGGCTCATTAAAAACTGATTCTGTTTCTACATGCTTTAAATGTCTGTTCTTATGGCAAAACCAGAATAAGAGCATTTTCAAATGTTTATGAGAATGGGATTGATATCAAGACCAAAGGGATTTTTCCATGTGCCAACCATTTACAGAATCTTGAAAATAACCGGAACTGAAGAGATCCTAATATTCCAGATAAGTTTTCATATCAATGGTCCCTTTGCCTTAGTGGGGCTACATTTATATGAATATGTAGGATTATTTTGTAACCTAGGAATGCAGTGTATATGGAAAAGTTACAGTTGGAGGTTTTTATTCCTGCCTTCCCCCTGCTGCAGTTCAGCTGACAAATGCTCAGGCAGCTGATGAAGAGGAACAATACTGGCTGGTCACAATATGTTCCAGAGTATGAACTGCAACAAAAGACTGAAGGCTGGATGTTGCAGTGTTTACTTCAGTGACTTTAAGGCTTTAGGCATTATGTGTATCCATTGGTACACATGTAATGGTGCATGTGGATGAGGATTCGTATCCTCTGATAAAGTTTATTCTGTGATTATGATTTTCAGACTGGCATCTTCCCCAGGATGCAGGAAAGGTAGCTGGGGAAATGTGATGACAAGCTCCCTGGCTTCAGTTCACTGTGCTATGAGGTGTTCAGTCCCACACAGGGAACTGGGGGTGCTGCCAAGCAAAAATGTGTGAAAAGCACTGAGTGGGCTTGATAGGAGTAAATACACAGCATCAACTGCATCCATTGAAACTTGCCTCTTGTGGAGTAGTGTGTGTTCAGCAGCATCAGAAACAGCAACTTAACAGATGCAGGGAAGCAAATTATCCACTGTAAACTCCAGTGGGAGGCAGAGTTACACTAGGTTTGAGCAGATGGGGGAAGCTGTTCTTTCACCAGGGAGGAAGGAGCCATGGTGAGTGACCCAAATGGCAGTGCTCATCTAGAGTTAGAACAAGCAAGTGAATGTCATTCCTAAGAGAAGTTATAAGCAGCAGAAAAGCCAGCTAATCTTCACAAAATCTTTACTGCTCAATTAGCTACCTGCTAGTTGGGAACAGGAGATACTTCAATATGCTTAGTGAGGAGAAGTTTAGATGGGAGAGTGGCAGACACTCTCCTGTCTGTTCTTGAACACAGGCTGAAGCCAATTTAGAACTCCACACAGAGATGGTTCTTCCATGAGCACAAGCTCCAAGGAGGTCAGCTCCTGAGTTATTTAATGGGAAGCATGTTGGATGCTGAGTCAGCATTGCCATTTCTAGTAGCCTTGAGTTTTCCATGGATGGTTCCTGTGGGCTGTACAGGACTTGTTTATCTGCTACAGCCTAGCCCAGTATGGCAGGATTGCAGGCAACATGAAAAATAAACAGGGGATTCTGGCAGCATTATGTCACTCAGGCCTGCCCAAATGTTGTAGAGTTGCTGCCAAGTTAGGTCACTTAAGCAAATAGTTTGAATGGGTTTAAGAGACAGCTAGACATTTTTATGAGGAGAAAGGAGATTTGCAGATGTAAAGACAAAGCAAGGAGGTGCGTTTGAGATAAACTTAAAGGGCCAGGCTCATTGGACCAAGTGGCCATTTCCTGCCTCACAATTCTTTGCTTCCTCACATCTATTTACAGAGGAGAGCGTGTGATGGTCCAGTGCACAGCCACTGCTTTGGGAGATGCCTGTGGCAGAGCACAGAGGGATCATGATCAAACCTCCCCCCTTTTCATGGAGTAGATGGCTGAAAATGGTCAGTAGGAACTCCAGACTGCATCAAGGTTGAAATTAGATTTGGCTAACTCATGAGTCATTTAAAAATACCTCACTTTCTGTCCTAGAGCAAATCAGGACAAGATGGTGGGTAGGAACAGGTCACCAAACTAGTGAGCCTCTGGAGGAATCATTCCTCCTGGGATGTACCCAGCTGGCACTATGAACAGCATTCCTGGCATGGTGGAGAAAGAAATTACGGCACTGCCTGCCTGGGACTATTCAGCTCCATTAGGGCCAGCATGGAGCATCTGGTAATGGCATTTTCTTTATTTGATGATGTATTCTTAACTTTATGAAATGAAATATGCAATCAACCATCTTCCAAAGACCTTCTCTATGAAATTTGGTAGAAAACTAAGTCACAGCAGAAAGGACATTGTTGCTGTATACATTTGACAAAAGAAAGGAAAAATTACCTGCAGAACTCAATTTCTTGAGACAGGTTCTGGATCTCCACTGTGTTTAGCCTTGCTCATCTCACTAGAAGTCTGAAATAGAAGACGGTTAGGTGTGTTAGGTCAGACAGATTGCCAAGTCTCCCTTGCATGCTGAGCAGCATCTCTCACTGCTACAGAAGTGCAGTGCAGGTGTTTGGATGTAAAGTAGGAAGGAATTTGTATGTTATTACCATTAAAATAGGATTATGCCTTAAAGCTGGGATGTGACTGCAGTCATCTTTCTCTTTTCCATAAAGAGAAAGGCACTTAAAAGAAGGGAAAAGCTTCATCTAGTCACAGTGGATATAAACTTTATGTACTGTAACTAGCTATTTAACCTCTGCAACCTCATCTATCTGGAGACCAGTTCACAGAGTACCCATGAAATGAAGGCCTCAGGCAAATGGTTTGTTGAGTGTCTCTGCAGAGTCTCAGATGTGTGTTCACAAAACATCATTTGGCATGCACAGCCACAGAAAGCAGAAATGGATTTTTAGAGAAAGGGACAGATCTACCAAGTCTCCATCCTGGGATCTCCAGTTAGCCTCATTTTCTTCTGTAAGAATAGTGACCATTTTAATTACATGTCCCCACAAGTGATCAGCACTGTCCACAGAGGAGCATGGCAGGGACACCAGTCAGCTAAGCATGACAAGCATTTAAACCAGATCCCTTTACAAATGGGAAGAAGTCATAAAATCTGCTGTGCAACCTTAGTCCTAGCTTCAGCTGCTAGTGACTTTAATGGCAAAAGTGCCCTATCTTCATTGTAGGAACCTTTTACTCCATTGTCTATTTCCCTGAGGGAGTGGGAGCAGATTGATCCCACAGTAGCACTTCAACTAGTACAAGAGCAATAAAAAAGGGGGAAAGGAAGAAGAAAAAATCTCATGTACTAAACAGCAGCCATTCTGCTGCTAGCTTTCAGCACAGGCAGGTGCTTATGGGGGGTTTTCATATCCTCTTTATGGGAGCACTGCAGTAATGCTCTTCTCGGGATGTGCAGAGCCCTCAGCAAAAGGAGGACCTGCCTGTACCTGTAGAGAGGAAAATAATTCCTACTCCTCAGTGACAAGCCAAAATTCTTCACAAGTATGTGCTAGGATTTAAAGGCCCAGCCCTATTAAGAGCAATAAATTTGTACCAGGGATGTTCTTGGCCCAATAGAGAGAGTAAATTGACACTTTCTGATGCTTCAGCCTCCTGCCAAAGAGGGGGAAGAAGTAACCCCGGTATCAGTAAAATTATCTCAAGGGGGGATTCTGTGGCCTGGCTTTTGGAATGAAAACCAAATTGTGGCCTTGTGGGAGCCTCTCCAAAGTTTCTCGAAGCTAAAATACTGTACTTCATTTACTTCAAGCTGATCAGAAGTGTTTGTGTTTCTTGATCCAACCCTCTCAGAAAGGAGAAGACAGAAGGAGGAAGCAAAGAGCTGGAAGGGGGGAGAAAGGGGCTGGCAAGCAGCACAGGGGAGTGAGCATCAGCATCCTTTTGAGTAAGGAGTGGGGAAGAGACACTCCTCCAGCCTGTGCCTCCTCCAAGTAAGCAGCACTTAGACACCTTTTTCCAGAGGGCTGAAGACTCCTGGAGCCTCAGCAGCTGAAGACCAGGCCCAGGCACTGACCCCAAGAGCTTTTCAGCTCCAGGGCACTGCAAAGGAGCCTTTGGCTTTGCAGTGGAGATGGCTGAAAAGGGTGGAGAGAGGCTGAGTCTGGAGCAGCTCCCTCCCCTGCCCCAGGTTGTGTCCAACACTCCCAGCCTCCAGCCCAAGGGGACGTGCAGGGGGCTCAGAGCCAGGTGCTCCCCAAGGAGAAGGTAGGCTCTCACCCTGCTGAGGCAGCTGGGTGTGCTCCCTCTTTGGGGAGGGCTCACCCAAAAATGCTGGTAAAGGGCGAGGCAAGGGAGGGGTTTCTGTTATGGGAAACAAGCTGCAGCTGCTCTCTGGACTGTGTCAGCCAGAGCTGGATAAGTGATGCCTGCCTGGTGATTCCAAATCCTGCCACTGAGGTTGGTTTTTTCAGCATCTCCCTTCAGGGTACCACAGAGTTGATGGCTTTGATCTTGCTCGCATTTTTCTGTTTGGGGCCAGGTGTAATGTCAACTTCTCCAAGCCATCCATCCTCAGTGTGTTCCTTTGCTCAGAGCTGGGAGCATTACGAACCTTTTCCATGCATGGAAAATCATTTCATGGCCCATGAAGAAATGATTTTAATGAGATAGAAGTGCTCTGTGAAAATCCCATGGACAGGAGCCAGCAGTTCCTAAGGGATAGAGGTGCCTCTTCTACATCTCTATCTGCCCATGTGCTAGCTTTTAAAATTGTTTATAAACAAGTTCCTGAATTGATGGAACCACTTGTGTCTGGGGTCAGTTACACATTGTGTATCTGCCATTTGCCAAACCACAGCGCTTTTCCCTTACACCTCTTTTCTCACCAACATTCACCCAACATGTAATCCACGCTGGGGTTTATGGCACCTCAGAAATTTCTCTGTGGTGTCAAACATCTTCAATTTATCATCTACTGTCTGTGGAGCAGACAGGAGTGAAGGGGAGAATCCACTTCCCAGTGGCAGAAGAATCTCTGTAATGGGAGCAGCAAGAATGGAAAGCAGTCCTGATCTGCAGAGCCTCACTAGCCTTTGGTCAGCTCCCCCTTGCAGGTGCAGAAGCTGCCATCTTTCCCAGGAGATCAGCACCATCCATCCTGCTCTGAAAGCTGTTCAGGACAGTGGAGGGGCTCCCAGCTGTGTGCTGTGCACAGATTTGCACACAATAGCCTCCTCCAGGGTGCACAAGACACATCCTAACCTCCTTGCTCCACAAGAGATTCCTGTGTGGCCAAGAGATCGCAACACGCACTGCAGGCTGAGACCAGGCTTCCCTGGCAGGCTCTTTGTTAAAATGGTCCCTTTCCTCAGCCACAAATAACTTGATGCATGAAGAGAGGGAGGGAGGTGACGTGACCGTATCCAACAGCCTCCATTTGCCAGTGCAGAGTGGGACCTTAATCTTCACTGCTTTATGTGACTTCCTTCTCCTTTCTTGTTTGTTTCACTGGTGTGACTTTACCTTCGGTCTGAGCAAATATCACAGAGAAATCTCTTGTAAACAGGGGGACATGACATTTTTACAAAATGCATGCTTAGCTATTTGCTTTGGAGTCTGTAGACAATCTAGACAAGTTGAACAAATGGTCTGTTTGCCTTTGCCCCTGGAGGGAGCCATGCTCTGTACAGCCTGGCCAGGGTGTGTTTTACACTGGCCCAGACCCTTCAGGTTTTCAGTAAAGGGTGTGCAGAGGGGATCACCCTGAGTTCTAGAAGCCACACAGTTCTGTGTCTCTGTGCAGGCCCCCTTCTGTAGTGTTTCCACCCAGTCAGATTCCTCATTCTGGTTACAGACACCCCTGTGCAGATAATCTTCTGATGCCACACAGCACTATATGGGCTTCTTGCTACTTGATCAGGGTAGGAAGGTAATTCAGTAGAAATTCAGCCTGGAGTCCTAGCTCCTTTCCCTGCCCAGTCAATGGGTGATGAGTTACTGCTGTCACAGTGCTTCATTCTTGGGAGTACTGTGGGGCTCTAGTGAAAAATTATGTTTGTTGGATGTGCTTGCCCAAAGTGTATGAGAAGTTCAGATGTTTCCCAGCCAGGACCAGACTTACACCTCCTCTGGGAACACATTTGCAAGAGGGGCTGTTTCTACCAGATGTAGCTTTTCAAGGCACAGGTCCTGGCTTCCCTGAGTCTCACCAATCCTGCCTTTGCTCCATCATGTGATTTAATGGTCAAATAGTATTTAAGAGGCTTCAAAGATACTTTTGTAGTGTGAATAATGATGGAGGGATTAGTGAGGAGCAGCAAATAACACACTGAACCAGGACTGGTGAACCAACAAGCTGCTGTGTGACCTTGGACATCTTTCCACCATTGTCTGTCCTGGCTGCCTCCATTATTCTTCAGTGATCTTCCTTGTTTAGGAGTGAACCAGTTCCTATTAGGAAGCTGTATATTCCTAGTGTAGTGATGTACAAACTTTCAGTGAAACCTCAAAATGTTATCAAATTAATTTTTAAGTGTTACTGATGCTATTTGTTAGGCTCATATGTAAACCATCCACAGCAGCACTGGCTGTTTTTAGAGTGCTTATAGGACAAATAAACACTGTCTGCTCCACTGCGGGGCCAGGCCAGCCCCTACAGTGCCTTCAGAGACCGAGGACCTTCAGCAGGGCTTGCTGGAGGAGAAACCACTCTTTTGTCACCTCTGTCATAACTCAGCACAGTTGATTTATTGCTTCCTGAGTCCCTCTCTCCAGTTCCAGAGTTATCATGGGCCAGTTGTGGTGTGTGCTCTCTGGCTGGGTGACTTAAACCAGGACCAGTTCCTGTCATCTGCATCAAAAGAAAGGAGATCGGGTTTTATTAGAAACAGCATGTGGGCATTCTGAGCAAAACCAGTGTTGAGAGTGCCCCTGCCACTGCCGGCAGGGAGGGCGAAGTGCGCAGCCGTGTCAGGCACATGGTCACGGGCTCTGCAGAGCCAGGCCAGGGCACAGACTGGGATTACATGGTGCTCAGCATCAAGAGTGAGGGCAGAGGCAGAGACAACATGGATCAAACACTTTGCCTTTTAGTGGAAAAAGACTTTTTTTGCATGTAGCTGGAAATCCAGCATCTTTTTATTTTAACCTTTCCCTTAAAAAGTATCTGCTCCTCTTCCATCACTAAAGATAAATTATTTTGATTTTTTAAAAAAAGCTATGCCAGAAAAGAATTTTTTCTTGGGCAGCAAATCAAATTTCCAACAACTTTTAAACCAGATACTTTATAAAGCTACATTTTTCCTCCAAGTGTAGAATACATAATACATACCTGTGCAACAGCACCGGTGTCTTTTTTGTGTGTGGGTGACATTCAGTGCAAATGCAAGTAGAAGGCTCATTTCCAGCAGAAGAGCTGACAGCTCTGATACTCATTGATCTCAGCCTCACTAGGGTTTGTCTTTATTTCTTTTCTTGGGGCAGATGGGTGGGCTTTCCCCATTGAGTGTGGAATGTGTATTTATTGGTCCCACTGCCCTAGGGACTTGGATTTTAGCAAGGAAAGCAAAGACGACACCAGTAGTCAAGAGAGGGTCTGAAAACACCCCTGGCAGGTTTGAAGGGATGAGCAGCATAGTTAGCAAAGTTAAATGGTTTTATATGACACGGTTGTCTGCGATTGCAGAGGGCTAGACTCGACACGCAGACGATCTTTCCAGGTCTGGTTGCCAACTTGGGCATGTCATTCGAGTTTGGCTCGAATGCAGCCTAGAGAGCCCCTCTCCACATTAGTGTCTGCCACCAACCTGCTTGGGCAAGTCATTTCCTTGCTCAGAGATGCTTGAAGAGGAAGTTATATTGGCTTCAGTTGTACTTTATTTTTATAAGCCTGTGTGAGCTGCCGTGTTGACAGCTCTGTTTCAGCCTATTTCAGTGTGACCTGTCTCCCAGGGACATCCACACAAGGGGTTGAGCCACTTGGACCTCAAGTGGTGGAGACAAACTCTTCAAAGGCAAATCTTCCCCCGCTAGATGCCATCTGCTGAGCTTAGCAATGTGTATGGGGCAACTCCCAGTGAGGCTGTGCCAGGCTTAGGCTTTCTCTTAACAACTATTTTTAGGATTGATACTATAAATCCCAGTCTTTCCCTCTTGCTGCTGCTTCTTATCTCCTTAAATCATGCATAGTAGCAGCTGTTTGGCTCTACCTCTGACTTCTCACTCCAAAGGGAAGGGAAACTATTTTGAAATGTAATCCTTTTCCTCTTTTTTTGGCTGGGAAAGACCTGACCTGCAAAATGTAGGCCACTGAGTAACACCACCTTTTTGGTACCTCCAAACTCCAGCCCTGCTGTGCGGTCAGGAGGAGGATGGTGTGTTGTGCTGCTCCTGGTAGGTCCTGCAGAGCACACTTGGTGCAAAGCTCATCTGTGCCAGGAACAATGGCAGGAGGCAGCTGCCCACCAGCTCCTCATGTTTGCTGGAGGCAAGCAGGCTCCTTAGCTGGGATGTGCTGTCCCAACACCTTGCACACTAACTAGCTGACTGCACCCCAAATGCTCTGTGCTCCCCAGCCTTGGTTTCCTCCCCTCTGCCCTGGGACCTTCCAAGTGGCCCAGGAGCAGTGCAGGCCCTCAGCACTGGGACTCAGACTGGGACGGTCTGGTTTTGGTTGTTGAGCTTTGGAGGAGTTGTGGGGTTTTGAGCGTTCACAGCACACGTCAGAGCTCGGCCTGTTGCACCAAGCCCACTGTGTCACTCCGGATGTAGGGGCGGGTGCTCAGGTGTTGGGCCACCGTGGCTTGTTCCTTTTGGTGTCAAACTGTTGATGATTCATGTGTTGCCATAACATCACTTCCCATTAAAAACATGGGAGAGTGACCCAGCTCATCTTCTGCCAAAGCACCTGGCAAACAGCCCAGCTCCTGTCTCCCCTTCAGCAGCGACCTGCGTGCTCACAGTGCAGGTTGCCCCCAGCCCCTTCCTCACAGTCTCAGGTCCTTACTCAGGGGTAGTGGCTGGTTAAGGGTGGCTCACGTGGCTTAAAGTGCCTGGTAGAGTGGGAGAAGAGACCAAGCCTGGGTGGCTCTCACGGCTTGTTTGGGAAGGGCTGTGTGTGCCTCATGGGAACGCATGGGCAGGTTGGCCCACGGGCTCACCAGGGCTGTGGGTGGGAGTGGAGCTGTGTTTTTGCAGCCTCCTCTGCTACTGTTTGTTCAGCTAACACAGTTGCTTTCATTCAAGAGCTAAATCACAAGGGCATAATTTGCAAATAGCAACTGTATGTTAAATACTAATTTGTATCTACATGTTTGGGTTGCTTTCCAAGGTCCATTTATCATCTCAGGTCCCCTGCATCTGCTGCCACGAGGCTTTCTGCCAACTCAGCAGAATGGGAACTCCAGCTAACCCTGCTCGCACTTGTCTTGCTCCCAGCACCTCTGGATGAGAACTAAATGTTGCTGGGTCTGCCATGAGATGAGCCATACCAGTGCTTGCAGCATGTTAGGGTTTCTATCCAACAGAAAATGCTAAACATCTGAAGTTTATCTGGGCTTGCTGCAGTCTGTACCTGTCTTGTGTTGTCACTATTCTAAACTTGGAAAAACAGTCTAGAAAGAGTAGCTGGTAGAAACAATGAATTTCTCAGGACCTATAAACTTGGTACAAATTCTAGATGTATAGAGAAGGCTGATGTGAGACCCTCAGCCTGTGTATCAGCTTCTGGATTTGCAGTTCTGCTTCTTTCTGCTGGACCTCTCACCAAAAAGCACAACTCCATGTGGTGCTCAGCACAAGCCCACAGCCAGCTGCTTGCCCACAGAGCTTAGGTGGTGAGTAACATCTGGGCCAGTATCTAATCTGGGCAGGTCTAAAACTAACCATGAAAACAACAGCCTTACTGTAAAACAGATGGAGGCAAATTTACTATTATTTCCTAAAAACCATTTAGAATCAAATCAAAACAGTCTCTGGTGCCTGTGAGTGTGCACATGGTGTTAATTGCCAACACCACCAGTTGCACAAAGCAGATCAATACAGCTGAGCCCAGAGCCCGTTTTCTGGGGAGACTGGCATTGTATGTGAGCTGGAATTTCCTGTGAACCAAGTGCCTCTGCAATAGAAAGAAATGTCCAGGAAACAGCTGCACACATGCAAAGCACTTTTACTACTTGCCTGATGTTTTCCTCAGCATCACTTTTTCATAAATTTTTTTAAATGCTTAAATCCTGTGCAAACAACCTTTTTCTCACCAGCTTCCTGTATGACAGTAGCCAAGAGAAACAGCTTCATTTGGGGTGATCCATTTAAGCCACACACCATATTGTCTGGGAATATGGGGACCAGGGATTATTCAGTGGAGGTTGAAAAATGTTAATATTTTATCAGCCACAGAGTAAACAGATAAAGCGGAAACCACTTTATATTTTTCTGAAATGTTAATAATGGGCTGATAATCTCCAAAGCCTACATACTTCCTGTGATTCAAAAGGGACTGCATGTACTCAACATTCATGGTGTGGACCTGGCACAAGATACACACCCTCTTCAAGAAAGGATACTGTTGGTCTGGATGGGAATGTGGCAAAGCAACCAAAAAGCTGCCTTCTGCAGTTTCTCCATGAAAATCAGAGAGCCACTGGGAAAAGCAGATCAGGGGATCATTGCTGCCCATGCATACCTTCCTGGAGCCTGGACCCACACACCACCTTAGACCTGCAACCCTAGTTTTAAACCTAGAAGGACCTACAAGTTGCTTGGCACCTGTGTAAAGATTATCTTTAATTATTTTTAAGTGTTGAATTGTGGAGGGACATAAAGGTTTGGACCAACCCTGCGTTATTAGAATGGGATTCACAATGAGGCCTGTGCAAAGGGCATCCCACCACACATCTACTGCAGGGCAGTTTTGTGTCTTTCTCTTTGGCACTAGGCCACTCCAGGACCTGGCATCAACGGCCCCATGCACTGCAGGGCTGGAGCCAACTGCTGAGGGTCCTCAGCTGCCCAAACAAGGAGACCTGTCCCTGCCCACGGGAGGAGGCAGAAAACACACAAACACCATCGTGTGAATCTGGAGAGCCCCAGCATAGAGAGAACAAAACTGCAGGTCAACTTTTCCCTTGTATTTGATGACACTTGGTCTGCAATTCCAATGTTCTAGCTCCTGAGAGGTCAAATTAGACTCTTATTATAAGTTAATGTAGCTTTTAGATATATCTCCTAAAGAGGTGTATGTTGGTGCTTATATGCTACAGGCTGGTCTGACTGCAGAAATGGGAGATGTGACTCTCCATACCAAGAACTGTTTCCATTTTAGGTTATATCAAGCCTCTGCAAACCTATTAATCTTATATCAGAGTGACTGTATTGAAATCAAAATAAATTTCTTGTATTTGGTATAGATATATCATTTCTCTGGCTTTGTATGTGGGAATCCTGATGCTTTCCTGGCAGAAGTTGAAAGTTTCTGCCATTTTCAGACCTGTGCAAAAACTGACAGGTATAAAATTCCCTGCTGGTGCCAACTTAATGCCGTTTTTCTTTTGCAATCAAGGATCTAAACACACACACAAATTTTCTATAACTATTGCCAAAGCCTGGGGGGTGTTCCAGTCTCCCTTTTCTCCGGGGTTTCACTGAGACTTGCCATTTTTTGACAACAGGCAATGTCATACTGAAAGACTAGAGCCTGAGCAGAACAAACCCTGCAGCCCTAACTGGCAGTACCAGATGACCTCCCTTTCAGGTTAGACTTTCCTCAGGTTTCTGCATGCACATCCCTGTGTCTTTATTCAGGATGTTCCCATTGCCAAGTGCAACATATAATAACTACTTTTCACTGTATTGATGGCACTTCCTCCAAATCACAACTAGATATCCTTCTTCCATTTCCAACAACAGAAACAAAGAAGGCTTCCCTTAATTTGTGGGTAAATATGAAGAAAATAATATTCTGTGGAGATCACAGTCACCACATTTTCCTTTTTTTGTTTTCAAATTGACTGTAACTGAAATATATAACCTAAGGACTTTTCCCTTGTCCTTTCTTGTACTTAAAATCCAGTATTTTCCCATGTCATTTTGGTTTTACTACAGAGCAGATACATATAATCAGTAGAAATTAAAATGAAGTTTCTAAAATGCTGGGCAATTTGTTATATTACTTGGTAAAACTTTATTTGTCATCAGCGTTTCATAAGTCTTATCAACGAAAGTCTTTTGAGTATTGTCTTTCTGCTGTGGCTGCTTTCTTGATGGAAGTTGCATATGAACAGGAAGGAAGGAGCCCCAGAACTCCATTGCCTCTTTGCTGCTGTGGGATGGATGGCTGGATGCTCTGGCTCTGGTCCTTCCTGCCCACCTTCAGTTCTGACCCACCCTGCCCAGTGCCCCAGGATCAGAAACAAAACTCCACCAAGAGGAGCTCAGGGTACCTCCATAAGGTTTGGTGCGAAGAGGAGATGGTTGAAAACAAAACAGTTGTGTTGCATCATTGGCCCCAGGCAGCAATTCCAGGGAGCTGTGCACGCACAGAGGATGCCTGATGGGATTCCCAGACGTTCTGGCTTCCACTCTTGCTCATAGTTTCAAGTAAACAGTTTGATACACTTCCCTTTTCAATTCCTGTTTCCCTTTGCAGGCACATGGGCAACACGAATTCACATTCCTGAGACAAGAGGGCAAAACCAGCCAAATTGGTTGTGCCTTAAAACACTGTTCTTTCCTTCCTTTCTTTCCCTCTCCCTTTGCATGTGTGTTGCTGTTTCCACAGCAGTGACTAAATATTGACATGCAACATTCACCAAACAAGAAAAACGAGCACATGAATAAATATGAACTGAAACTGAGAGCTTTCCAGTGGCAGAGTTCACTGGCCTCCTCCAAACCATGGGAGCAAGAAAATGCCTACAGCCCACCACCTCTGCCTGGGGTAGTGGAGCTTTCCAGGCTGCCAGTCCACGAAACTCAAAGCTGGCTGCTGGCAGCACTGTATGTGCTATCACTGTGAATTTGAGGCTGGAAATGCTACTCCTATAAACTGATCATCAGGGAAAGGCCTCTTCCCATTTACTCCTAAGTATCCATGTGAATAGTGTGAATTTACAATATTTGCAACAGTCTCCATCCATCCACTTGCCTGCATTCCCCAGCAGGTCTTTTCACTGAGTTACTTTTTGGAGATAAATCTTAGCTGAGATGCAACATCTGGTTTTCAGCAAGATCTTGATTTTTTCCCAGTTCTACAGCTGGACTGGAGGCTGAGGGGGTTAAATGCTTGCTCAGGTTCAAAATATCAGGCAGGGGCTTAGGTGGGATTAGAGCCCAGGATGCTTACAGCTTAGTCCTTGCCTTCACTAACCATCTCAGCCACGTGATCTCGCTGGGTGCAAGAAAAACTTGTTCATGCCATCGGGGTGTGTAATTCTGGAGCTGCACACACCAGCAAATGATTTCTCTAGAAAGAAATGTAACCAATCTCCACTTAAAACTCAGCTTTGCGTTACCCTTGGCATAAGATTTGTTAGAGTTTAGGATTGTTGGGATGAGAACAGCTCAGAGAGCAGGAAATCCATTTCATGAAAGATGCCAGGTTTTAAAATTGTGGTTTTACTCCAAACAAAAACGAACACATAAGAAGTTGCAGCTTTCCTCAAAGTCTCTTCTAGGTTTCTCCTCAACGAATTACCCGGATTATGTTCTCCAAGCCCTTTGTTTTCTGCCATAGTTTCCAAACCTTGTCTCATCTAGCCATGAGTTTTTGAGTGTATCCCAATTTTTTCCACATCCTTTTGAAGAGTAGATCCAAGGCAGGACAGAATATTCTAAACATGTTCTTACTAATTCCTCAGGCAAAAATAATACAATTTTCATCTCCCCTGACAGTCTGTTCTTTTGGAGTTTGAATGCTCTTAGCCACAGTTTTCTTCTGATTGCTTTGTGCTCCCCAGTTCCCTTATAATGTTTTTAAAACTTCATCTCTTGGAAATGGGACTTCCAGTCTTCATATTGTCTATTTGGTTTTTCATTTGGTCAAATTCAAGTGCATATTGATGAAATAAGCCAGAGCTTCTTTCTTGGTACAGTACCACATTCCCTTGTTGAGCCACTTCCAGTGCTGTCCCTACTTAAATCTGCATTTCGTTCAATATCCTTAAGAAAGAAACTGGATGGTATTTGGTCAAGGGTAGGATGCTATCAGAAACAGCCCCGTTTCATCACAGTTTCTAAATTTACAAATATTTTGTGTTCTGTCAGTTCTCTAATTGTATTCAATTTAAGAAATGCTGCACTGCTTTGTGGAATGCTCAGTCTTTTTCTCAGTTTCGTGCAAATAAACCTTATGCCTTATAGGAAACTCTCTATATTATATCAGAAGCTTTTTATTAATGAAGCTTGTAATTTCATTTTTAAAAGTTTGTTTGGCAAAACCTATTTTCCATACAATTATGCTGACCGGAACAAAATATGGTGTCTTTAAATTCTTCAATGCTTTTCACAACTGAACCCAGAATCAACAGCTGATTAACTGAGTTAATACCACCTGGGATTTTCCATCTACCCCTGTTCAAATGTTGGCACTTCTTGCAGTTCTCTTCAGTCTTGTGGAATTTCCCTCACGTTCCAAAATTTCCTTAAATCTAACAGTAGCACATCATACAGCTCCACTTCCACTGATTTTAAAGCAGCTGACTGCTTCCTATTGAAAGTTTTCCCTGGTTTCTGATGGACAAGAGAGAATGCCATTATCACTGAGAGAGAGAAATACGTCTTCTTTCTTCTAAAAATCAGAACAGAAGTAGGTGTTTATGAGTGCTCCTGACTGAGGGGCTCATCCTTCTTGGCTACAATGGAGTTCATTACTTCTGGATATGTTTCTTAGTTTTCCATTTCTATTTTCACTTTCTGCAGAGCTTCATATTCAGTCGCTGTGCACAGCATGGTGTTGTATTACCTGATCTCCCCTGGACTGCATGCTTCCATTACCTTTATTAAAATAGATCTTACTTTATAAATTAAGTACTTTATGTATGCCTTTGCACTCTTCATTTTAGGTACAGATGCTTATGCATAAACAACTTGTCCCACTGCCAGATTTGTGGGTTTAGACAAGTATGGGTAGGTGTGAGTAGGATCTGTCTGACTCACAGAAACATGTATTTCCATCCAATAACCAACATGAAAGCCCAGTATTCAAAATTTGTTTCTGTTGAGTGCAGAGAGTAGCTTTCTGTAACAGGAAGTTTTAGTTTTGCCAAGCCAAGAAGGATGCCTGAAGCTTATCTCATCTGTCTCATCTATTTTTCACTGAGAAAGGTATGAGTCTCCCTTATCAGCTCATGTTATGGCACAGATATCCACGGAGACTCTGAGTGATGCCCATCAAATTTAATAGAGAGAAGTATGGCTTCCTATGTCTTGAACAGTGCTACAGATGGTGCCTGTTGGAAACTTACCCAGGCTTTGCAGAAATGGGTAAACTCTTTTTTCTTAATCTGCTCCTAAGCAGAACCTTCACCTCTTGCTGATGTCACACAGATTGTGGGTTATTTGCAGGTGATGGTGTGTGATTTACCACCTTAGGCCCACATAGGTGTTTTGCTCTGCTTGGCCACTGGCATTGTTGCAAAAGGGAGGATATCCAGAATTGTTTGCTAATACAAGTCATTGATAATCATGTGTGTAAAGTTCATGAATTTCCTGACACTTGCCAGTGTTTTCACGTTAAGCCAGGGGCTGTCCAAATTCTTGTAAGTAATAAATCACATGCCTCACCCTCCACACAACAACAGAGCCAAGTTTATTGAATAAAATACTCACATGGTGCCTATTCATCTCCGTGTTGTTCAGAGCCGTTCAGGTGAGCACAGGCATCCAGTCAGGAGCTGGCTGCTGTTTGCTGGCTCAGGTGAGGCAGGCTGGCATTCCCGCCTGTCATTCCCTCCGAGTGGAAATCGTTTCCTTGATGGCTTTGAAAGGGGGTTTTGCACAGGGCAGAAAGTAGACAACAACCAACCTAAAGCTGCTTTCTGTATGTGATGAAGGTGGAATTAGTTCATTTCTCTGCTTGCAGAGATGTTGTCACCACAGTGTTCATCTTGGGCTCGAAGTCCTCTAGTCCTTTGTGCAGCTCTGTAGTCAAAGCAAACTGCCTCTGCATCCCATAAAGCAGACTGTCACAATAAAGATTTAACAAGAATATTATTGTCATTGGCTAGAAAGAAAGATACTGTCTAAATGATTGTTTTCCTTGAGTATTTTAACAGAAGTTTTAGTTCAGAATGAAGAGCAACTTTGCCTCCTTTTATAAGAATTGGCAGGAAGAGGTAATATTTTAGCTGACGCGTAATCTATCTTGACTCTATTGCTTTTTTATTGTTTGTCAGAAAGGCCCTGGGGGTAAACATTATTTCTTTGTCTGTTTTGGCTCTGGCTTTATGCCATGGACACATTTCTCACACCATGCATGTTTCTGCATACTGGTGGGGAATAGACTGGGTGAGGGTGAGGACAAATTACCAGCTCTGCACACAGGCTTCTCAGGGGCTGTTTTCGCATCTGTGGAGAGGTCATGGGAGTCAGAGAGTGTAAGAGGGAACAGACTGCAGGGAGCTTCCCAAGCTCCCCTGGAAGTTGTCAGCTGGCGATTTCAGTTCAGCACCTCACACCTTGCTCCCAGCACTTGTGGCTGAAGAGCTGCAAAGCGCTCAGCCAGCACTTAGGGAGGCCGGCCAGCCAGCCAGATGCTCTTGCTGTGTGTGTAGATGAGCCCAATGACTTAGCAATGATTTACAGATTCAGGTGAAACAAATTCTCTCACTTGATCTCCTGCAGCATTTGATAAAGAAAGAGCTGACATATATTTTCAGCAAAGCTCTTGAGCTTTACAGTTTGGAGAGCTCATTTCCCTAGGTGCCAGCTCTGGAGTCAGTGTTCCTGGGATGCCAAACACACAGCGGTTGCTTAGCGCCTTTGTTATCACCCACACCTAATAAAAGCTTACAATTTTATGCCTTCCTCTGTTGCACCATCTCTCTATCACCTCCTCGGTGAGTTGTTGAGATGTTAAGTCTGTGCTTTCCTGGCCTCTTTGGTCCTTGGGGCTTATCTGAGCAAACCTTTCTCTTAAACTGAATGTGAACGTCCCCAAGGCAAAACAAGGTTTCCCATTCATCCGTGGGATGGTGTTTTGGATGGTTTTGTCTCCCATCACCTAGAGCACCGCAGCCCAGACAGCTGCCCCTTCCTGCTCTGCTGCTTTAGAAAGGCTTTATCTCTTGTCTGGCACCTTTCTGTCTTTTCTCTCACCAGAAGAACTGGAAGTCTTCTCTGCAAATATAAAACTTTCCAACTTTGCTCTCAAAGTTCACCTTGGCTGACAGGATGGGGGGATCTTAGGGCACTGCTTCTGCTCAGCAGCCCCAGCTGAGTCCAGCTGGGTGGATAGGTGAGAGGAGGATGCTCTCTATCCCTGCTGTCCCTGCTCTGAGATGAGCAAGATCTGTGTGTCCAAGCAGCTGAAAGAGTGCTTCCTAAGAAAACCAGAGGAGGAAATAGCCCATCTGTCTGTGGGATTGGTATTTCTTCACCAAAAAACTCCAGTTCAAAACTGGGGGCTGACTGTGGATTATTAGAGGCACTGGACACCTAACCTGGGTTACTCTGCCAGCAGCTACTGTGGACTATGTTGGTCCTAAGGGTGGGATTGTGTTAGTTGGCTTGCTTGGATGTAGAATTAAATTGCTTTTTCACTTCACATACCTTCTCAAATCCCACTACGTAAGATTGTAGAGGTGCAAAGAGTAGACAAGAACACCAAGCAGCTTTGACAATGACTCAATTATTTTTTCCAGCTGAAGAGTTGGTGGATCCTGTGGCTGGCATATAAGCTGAACCTTCTCTCCAAACACAAGGACAGAGGGCTCTTGGATATATTTCATAAAATATAACATAAATACTCTACATAAATTCATGAGCGTCTCAGTCAAATAAGACATTTCCAGAATCCTTCTGAGTATGTATTTATTACCAAGAAGTGTCAGGGGATAAAAAATTTTTCAGTTATTATGAAGTTCAAACCTCAGCCATGAATATTCTTCATTATTTCTATTCACTGAGATTTTTTTCAGACAAAGTCATTTAGGGAAGTCCCTGTCTTCACAATAGAAACAGCAACAGGCATTTTATTAGAATGTAGCTGGAGAAACAGGCAAGTCTACCATGCAGAGTATAAGCACTCATCCTTCAGACCTGTGTGCAGTTCCTGGCAGTGCCACAGACTTCCTGGGTGAGTCACAAACCAACCCTGCCCTGTCCTTGTGTGTGTATGTGTGGTGCCTGTTGAGTCCAACGTGTCTCTGAGGAACGGAGCTGACAGAGCCAGCATCCATGTGACATCTGCTTACATCCATCTATAATCTGGTTAGAGGTCTCATGGGTACCCAGGAGTACCCTGTACTACGCCTTGCAGTAGTAAGGCAGCCCCAGAGCTGTCCCAGCTCACAAGCTGGCAGTGCTCTGTGGAACACGAGATTACTCATTCCCCACTGAAAGCAGGCAGTGATGAGAGTGAGCAGGAAATGGGCCTTTAGATCAGGGGGTTTCCTTACATTTCTTTTGCTACATCCACTAAGCCTGCTTCCCTCACACCTGGCACGTTGGGGCCTTCTAATCCTTAAATCAGCTATAATAGCAGGAATGGAAAAGAAATTGAAATTACAAAGGAGAATATGCTCAGAGGTTCTCTTTTTGTGGGGGTAAAAGCAAGGAGAGTGAAGCGGGAACTGACTTTAATATATTTGCTCTTTCAGGGATGGGTGCGAGTACTGGCTGTTGTTTTTGTTGAAAGCTCTGGGGGCAAAGGGGTTTTTGTCAATGTTTTACAAGTCTCTGGATGGCGGTTTGAAACTGCAGCAAGAAATGTGATTCCTGGCTTAGCAGACAGGTTCTGCAAGTCAAGCTTTCTGTTTATTTTAATATTTCAGGGCTCCTTCAATGTGTGTCACATGGACAAAAAGAAAGGGGGAAACTCCTCCTCTGGCCTGAACACAGCCACAGAATTGTCTTAAAGGTGCCGAGTTCCTGTGAGCCACATGCCAATATACACTGTCCACTCTCCAGTCAGACCATCCCAGCAGGGAATTCCTGCTGAGCCAGCTCAGATCCATGTCTACATCTGGCTGTGGGCTTGTACTGATACCAAATACCATGTTCAAGCTAAATGATAGCTTAAAACTAAAGGACACTCATCTGATGGGTTCTTATCATCTTCCAAGAGAAGTGAGACAATGAAATCTGTTGTCCAAGACATAAAAAACTCTTCTGGCACCAGTGGCACACAGGATTGTAAGGAAGGGTTCTGTACTGGGGACTTGGGGCACATAACAAATCTTCTCCATCTCTAATGCCGGTGTTTTCCTGAACCAACTACATAAAGTCTCCAGAGCCAACTGTAAGAATATAAAAATTCATAACTTCTAGCTCTATCTGTTGTGCCTCTGCCTGTTTCTAATGGCTTTAACTTCAATTGCTGAGAGGAGCATGGAGAGTTTTCTCCAGTGACTGAGGCTGCAGTGTGGAGAAGTGTGTTATCCCAGGACATGGGACGTGTCTGTGGTCAGCCCCTCTTTGCAGTTGGTGTTGTCACATGCAGGTTTTCTAGGGACACTCATGAGGGCTGTAACCTGAAGGGCACTACATGGTCAGCTGTGTAAGATGAACCGGTGAAGTTAAACTGTTTTAGCAGCTAGGGAGGCTTTTGCTAGGGATTCCACCATTGTGGGTATGATTTCTCCATATTTATAGTTAGGGGATTACAATAATTGACAAATGGGCTGCTTCTGAAATTCCTCTGACTTTAAAATGGTTTTCAGAAGGGCAAATGCCAGCTGGGCATTTGAGAGTGTATTGCTTTCAGAAGTGGGAGAGACTATTTTCTGAGGAATCGGTTGATTTTTGTAAAGAAAGTTCTCCCAAGATCTGCACTAAAGTAGCTTCTTGACATTTATGCAGTTTCCTGCAGAGCTATGTCTGTTTTGCATCTCTTCCTTCCACATCATGCTATCTGTTACACTTCATGCTTCATCACTGAATTTTGAGCATATTCCTGCTGAAGTGTAGCTATCTGCTGGGAGGGATTATACACTCTTTTCAAACAAAAGGAAAGGATGTGATGGCAAACTGTGTGCCATAGTTGATGCCGAATGAAATATAAAGGAAAGGCAACGGAGTCATGTAATCATTCTCAGAGAAAAAGAGCAAAAAATGAAGCACAGACCTCTTACATAGAAAATATGAGCCAGTGAAATAATAATCTAGACTCCTTCACTTGGCAAGGACATTTGCTCGAACAATCTCACTGCATCCCTCTGGAGCAGCTTTTACTTTTGGGCTCCAAGCAATAGAAGGTGCTACAGTGGCTCTAAAGGGAAGGAAGGTAGATCTGAGTCAAAGGAAGCACATGCATTGTCCCTGTCTCCCAACCAATCCCATTCCTCTGTGGCAGTGATTGAACAGCTCCATGATAAGGACAAAGGGGAGCTGCAATGTTTTGAATAGTGAGCGGAAATGCCTTTAGCCCTGATTAATCCGATTGAGTTCCCAGTTTGGAAGGGAACTGGAGGGCAGACCTGGGAATTTTAGTTAAACGAGGGAAGAGGAATCCTTGTTCCCAACAGGTAATTAATTTAATTTTACAGGAATGTTGATATTTTGCACCTAAAACTACTCTTTCATAGGCCATAAAAACTTTCTCAGTGCACAGATGGTTTGCTCTTAGAAAAACAAGTGAAAGTGTGATCCATTTGGTCAAAATAAGTTTTCCTGTGGCAGGGAGTTACAGGATAGTAGAGTAGAAATTTGTTAAACACATAATCCATACTTAGTGCAAAGCCATAAGGTAACAGAGCTCTTTGTCCAGCAATCTCTTTTTCATTGTGTGTCACACTTTGATATATTAACATCCTTCCTAGAGGGAGCCTGTGTCTCATTTGGCTTTCCAGGTTTGGGGACAGTTTTGACATGATTTCTTTAGAGACATATCAGTGTTTCTGGCCTAGCTTTCAGAGGGAATTTGGGTGGATTGACACAACACTGAATAGAAGGAATTCAGCCCTAATTTTTGAACATAGACATGTCTGGGTGGGTCCTGGCTTCCCCATAACTGAGGAGTGTGCAGCTCATCTGAAACCTGGTGCAGTGAGAGACTGTCCTTTGCTGACTATGTCTCCTTGTGGATTTATGAAGGGAAAAAGAGAAGTTAACAGAAATTACTGCTGCAAGCTCCCCTCCACAGGTAAAATGGTAGAGTGACAGCCAGGAAATCACTAGGAGAGCTGGCACAAAGCAGTCACCCCATGCCCAGGCCATAAAGATCATGATAGACACAAAGTAAGTCCCGAGAGAGCCTTGAGGTATTTTCAAGCTTAAACCATGGTCTTGCTCAGTCATAAATGGACTTAAAACTTGAGAAAAGTCCCAGTAGACACAGCAGCTTGTGAAAGTGAAAATATGAGCCTCCAACATGGGAAGGGGATGTTTGGGGTATGGCTGCAGTGCTCAGAGCGTTGGTGTGTGAGCTGATAGGACAAACACCTGACAGAAAACAACTGGATGGACAAAGGACAAATGAAATGATCCTCTCTCACACCTACTTAGCAACAATTCAAGTTCTCAGCATGATCTCAACCCATGCACTTGCCAGAATTGGGTGAGCCTCCAGCAACAGCATTCTGCAGCATCCCCTCTCCTCTGTGGGTGAAAACAAACCCAATCGCCAGCCCAGGCTCATGGGGTCTCTGGCTCTGGGAATTTAAATGTCTTTGCAAGGCAAGAAACAAATCCTCAAATAGTGGATGTCACTTCAGGATGTCACTCAGCCAACAAAAACCCAGGCACCTGCAGGTAGGTCACAAATCAGGGAATGTTTTTAGGAGAAAAATAGGGCCCAGTCAGGAAACAGGAGTGTTTTTGAGCACTGGAGCAAGTGCCAAGTGACTGTTCAAACATCTCTTCAGTCCCTTCTACCTGCTGAAAGGGCACCCCCTCCCCCCCTTATTTTCTGCACCAGAAAAATATCCAGCAGTGCCAAGTCAATAGCTAGGAAATTGCAAGGATAGTTCCCAAACCAGTTACCAAAGGGCCTACATGAGGTTAGTTATTTCCATTGGCAAAAGGAAGAAGGACATGGTAAGAAGAAATGTTTTTTCATTGTGGCAATTTGATCACAAGGATAATTTCTGAAAGATACACTGGAAATCAGACATCCATAGGATAATAAATGACCATTTTTTATCAAGAACACAAACATTTTTATCTATGAGAAGGGTAGTTATGGAGTTAGGGCAGAGACCACTAGACAGGATATACTATGTATGGATTGATGCTAGAAACACTGGTGCCTCAAAGTTAACTGCTCATTGCCAGTGTTAGGAATGACATCTTCCTTTCTACATGAACTATGCAGTTCTTTATTTTTTAGACCCAGAAAAGGAGTCTTACTTCTCCCTTGATGGGACATCCTAGTCTTCATCAGAAATAAAACTGGAAAGTAAAAACTTCCAATTAGAAAGCAAGTGGTCTAATTCATCCTGTCTAAATAAGTGCTGGCTCTGTAAGTATATTCAGATTCTGAGTCTTTTTCTTGCTAACGCATTGGGCATTAGTAGCCTAAATGTAAAGTATTTCTGTGTTTGTAAATTAAAAGGGAAAAGTCCAAATGCACTGAGGAGTCTAGAGTTTAAGACCATTCTCTCTTCCCTCAAAGCTATATATCCCCTCTCACTTTGCTTCTCTGAGCAAGTAAAATCAGAAGACAAAAGCAAAACAAAATCAGGGAATAATAGAAAAATCACGGTGAAAGCTCTTCAAAAAATTGTGACAACCAAGTCACTGGACTCTTACCTGCAGCTATTTTGGAAATATCAGAGTGATGGGAACAAGCCGGAAAATTGCATTCATGTAGAACAGGGGAAGAGAAAGATCTGATAGCTCCCCAAAACAAGGGGCAGGTTAGCTTGCTGTTGTCCATCTCTTTCACACAGAGTCCCCACAAGTTCATATGGGAAGCGTGAGACCCAGCAAATCATTTTCAGTCTTCAAGTAAAAGAGTTTTGCACATCAGCTTGTGGAAGAGGCTGCCAAAAACAACACTCTAGCTCTGGGATCTACATACAGATCAAATAATTTATAACACACTCCTGCACGGATTAATAGTTTGTGTATAAGTGAATAGGTGCCAGGAGAGCAGGTACCACATCTGGTTCTCATGCCAAGGTTCTTCTGATAGCACTAGGGAGAATGGAAGGTATTTTGAGCAAAACCTGAGTATCCAAATAAGATCAAGAGAGGATATTTAAGATCAGGAGAGAGTGAGAGCCCACCTATGATACCAGATCAAGCTCAGGGGCTTTGCAGCCAGCCTGGGTCAGACCAGCCCAAATGAGTCCCCATTCTGTGTGAGAACCTGATCAGTCTCTGTATCCTTCAAGGGCCAGGAGTACACAAAAACAGTGCAGACACTTTGTGCTCCAGCTGCCCCGGCGTTGCCAATCCAGGGGCTCTGAGCTGCGGGACTGAGACACAGGCTGTCTAGACTGCACGTGCAGGATCACAGGCTGTGATCCGAGAGTTGGATGACAACATTTCATAGAGGCAATATTATATTTTCTCTGTTTCTCGATGGCAGCAGCTCTGTGTCGGGAGGACCCTTGCAGGGACAGCTGAATTCCTGCAGGAAAGCTGCTGAGCTGCTCTGGGGGATTTCCCGCGCTGTGTGGGAGCTCAGCAGGCTGCCCAGAGCCCGGGATCCTGAAGCACAGCCCGTCCGTCAGCACGGCGCCCCATGTGTGATTACAATGCTTTTCACCACCCTCACCCCCTCCATCATGTGTTTATAATCACCAGTATTATTCTAGAGTTGGAGAGCAGAAGCATCCTATGTAAATCAGGATGCCAGGGTCAGCTAATGAATTGGTTACACCCTTTCCTTCCAAGAAAACCCAAGCCCTTGGAGTGATACTGACAGTGCACCGTAGGAAATGCCACTGCACTGGAACCATGAAAAGCTGAGTCACTGCTTCTTCATAGCTTTGTCCTAACTGGTGAGTTTTACATGTAAGAGCATCCCGGGTTGCAGTGAAATTGTTTCAGGAAGTTCTCACTGAGCTCACACTTCTGCCGCACGAGTCTCACTCAGGAGATGCAGGCTGGTCTCCTGGTGCTGCACACACTGGCAGCACACCCACTGTGTCACCTCACTTTGCCTGAGCTTCCCCCATCTATGGACTTCAGTCATAGGAGAAACCCCTTCCACAGGGATAGGCGGGCCCTAAATGCAGTGTAGGTAAAAGTCACCCCAAGGGCAGCACAAGGGTGTTTGTGGTCCCGCTGCTGGTGCAGATAGAGGAAGTTCCTGGGTGACATACTGACTTCCCAGGAAAGATAGGAGACACTGCTCAGGACACATTAAACACATGCTCCAGTTAATTTATGTGACCTGGCACACCAAAAACTAATAAAAACCAGTTTATACTTTCACTTGCACATGATTAATGGCAAAGCTCTCCGTCATATATCACAGACCATGCCCTAGCTGGGACAAAAATATACAGATTATGGGAGAAATTAGGAGTTAACAAAGCAGCTGTTAACTGAGCTAGAAATACTCTACCATAGTCCCATTGTAAATTAGAAAATCACCCTGTGACAGGTCTCCCTGGATGTTTGTTGGGCAGTTCAGAGCAGGAAAAGCAGACAAGAGTAAGAGGGTTTTTCCTAGGTATTAGGCTGCTGCCTGATGCTGGTCAGACCCATGGTATCCATGATATCCATATTGCTGTCCTTAAAGAGCTTGGGACTGCAGCAGGGAAAGACAATGGCACTAAGCTGGCAAATTCTTCCCTGTGTTCGCTGGCTGTCCCCTGGTTAGCAGTTCAGTGTGTAGCTCTCAGAAGGCAATTCACTGGCAGTACTATTTAATGTATTTCCAAGGATGGAAGGCTTTCTTTGGAAAGGGAGCTTCCCCTCTCAGCATAGGCAGGATGCAGGGTGCAAAAGTTAAATTTAAGATGTTGCTGTGAAGGTCACTCCAGGCAGATGCAGCTTTCCAAGAGGGAAGGGGTCAGTGACCTGGAGTCACTCTGGAGCAAAACAGCCAGAGCTGTGTGAACTCATTCTCACAGCGCCTGTCGCAGCTGACGCATGGTGCCCATCTCACTGTGGACACCAGCACAGGCAGCTCAATAAAAGCCTGCCTTCCTGCCCTTCCCAAAAGGTTGATTTCCTGACCTAGGCAACATCACTGGGGCAGCAAGAAAAAACACCAGCAAACACACACATCCTTTGCCCGATTCTCAGAGGGACAGAGGCAGAGCTTGCCCAGCAGGATGTGGGGAGCCAGGGCGCTGCGATTGGTCACCTGCTGCCAGCTGAAACAAAACAAAAAAGATGCTTCACAATGATGAAAAATAAAATAGAGAGTAATGAGGGTGTTTATGTCATTTCCTGATGGGCCATCATAGAGCATGATAACAGGATGGGGTCCACTGTCAGTTCCTGGATGGTTCAGGCTATTTCCCATAACCCCAGTGACTAAACAGTGCCGTGAGGAGAGCCTGAAGCTGTGGTGCATCCTGCTTCCCCATGCAGACACCTGGTCTGCAGGAAGTGAGGAACCATCCCAGGGGGTCAGATGTGCCCTGGGAACCAGAAGCCTTTCATTGGCTTTGAAAGAGTAAAAACATCCACTTTTGGGGAGTGTTTTCCCTTCAAAATGGCCTGGAGACCCTGGTTCCCACCCACTGCCCTTGCTAGTCAGGGCCTTGGCATGGTGCTGGGAGAGAGCACTGAATCCAACCACAGCTCTGCCAAAGCCTGTCCCTTGCCTCCAGCAGTGTCTCTGTGCTGGTGCACCATCCATCCTTAGACAGACCTGCCAATTTGCTCAACTGAGATCCCACAGTTTCCTTCCCCCAGTGCCTCTAACAAGCCCTTCACCTGCTCCTGGAAGGCCTTAGCCTGCTTGGAGAGCTGTTGCTACGCTGTCCTGGGCCCTGGTCACTGCCCAAGACATGCCGGTTTTCAGCAGAGGAATTTTTTAAAAAAACCTAATTCCAGTTGAAGGTAGCAGACATTGGTAGCATTTTTGCAGGGACTTTACGGTGTCCAAATTTGGAAGTTTTGTTAAGACACATGAACCGAAGTTTTAAAAGGTCTGAAGTTATAATCTGTTACTTTAATCATGTGCTAATGCTTTCCTTTAGTTTTGACATGGAAGTTGTTTTGTGGTATTAACTGAAGGGGAAGTAGGTGCTATTTCAGTCACACAAAATGATCTACTTGAGAAATGAGTATATAACTCTTTTGCTTCCAAATTACATAGTTCAGTATATTCATAAAAGTTCACAACCAGCTGTACCAGTAACAGAGGCCCTTCACTAGCAGCTTTGACATGTTAATAGCTGCAGAGAAAGTAGTAAAAGAGTTAGAGAGTTGTTCTTTAAAGCTGGGGGCTTTATTCTCCTACACACTGTTGTCCTGAGGGCAGGTACTAGAGGATTAATGAGGTGGTGCTAGTTATGCCGTTAGTATTATTCAGCACTGTAAGATTGATGTCTTTATGAATTAGCACTTAGATCTGTGTGGCACAAGGAATTGCTGACTGCAGACCAAACTTCCCTAGTGGTAGAGGAGTGACAGAGAGGCCCCAGGCTGTGCTGCCCTGGGGTCTTATCCCTTTGCCTGCCCACTGCTCTGGGGCCGTTTCTTTCCAAGCCTGTTTAAAACAGGTGGGCAGGTCCTTCCAGCAGCCCAGAAGGATGTGGAAGGATGTGATGTGCACTTCATCCTAGAAGTGCAGCAAACACAACATGATTGTCCCAGATGGGAATTATGACTTTTGCTGGTGATGATGAAGGAAGAAGACACGAGTCTTTCCTCCCTAGCTTGTCCCCTACTTTTGGTGCAGACAAAAACAGCTGGACCAAAGCAGCCTGGTTCTTGGTCAAAAATAGCTAAGAAATTTGAAAGCCATTTTTAAGAAGAGAAGAGAGAAAGAATAAAAGTTTATTTTTTCCCCAAACTGAAGTCAGCCTGTCAAATACAGACCTTTTTTTTCCGTGCCATGTTCTGTGGACCAGCCACTGTGCAGAGAAGATGCTCCATTAGCCTGAGCCCCACCAGCAGCCCTGAGCTTGGCTCTGTTGGCGGTTCTGACCCTGCAAAAGGATTTCCATCCCTTTGAGAGACAGACATTTTTTGCCTCATATATGATGTAAAATCAGTTTCATAATACAAGTAAAATCTATCATAATCTCTTCATGCTTGGTGCTTATTTCAGAGCCAGCTGCAGCTGTCACAGCCTAATACTCTCTGCTTAGGGTCCGTGTGTGCACAGCTGGCTCCAGCCTGAGCACCTGCCCTCAGCCCTCAGAAGCAAGCCAGGATCCCCCCGTTGGGTCTGGGCTCTGGTACTTGACTGCTGGTTTTCTTTTGAAACCCCCCATGAAAAACGTGCCGAGGGGAGGGTGCCCTGTTCAGGGACAGCCTGGTTGGATTATTTGGGCTTAGAGAGCAAAGTGTCAGGTTTGTGTTTAATTAATATCTCCATCAATCATCCTGGCTGCCCATGGAGTAATTACCTTGCAGAGCCACAGTGGCAGGTAAAGCCCTTGGCTCAGGCCACAGAACAAGCTTTATTAGAAGCCCTGCTGTTATATTCACTGTTATTGTAATTTGCCTTCAATTACATTCATGCCTGGTGCTTTGCAATAGATGGCTGTATTTTCCTTTTTGGGGCTGGTTCAGCCGGTACCTTTTACTCCTGTGGTGTGCAGGCCAGGGATGCTCACCCCAGCCTTCGAGGCACACAAACCAAATTTGCCAGAGCTGTAAGTTGTCTCCCTAGATGCTGCCTCATTTGGTGAAGTGCAAGCCAAAAGCTTCATCTGGGTCCCATCTCAGCTGCACTGACATGGAGGCTTCTGTACTCACATAGTCACACAAGGCTGTAACTAGCTCAGAGAGACTCCCGAGAGCTGCAAGGGAGACAGTCTAGGCTAATTTTGTAAAGCTAGTGGTTAACCTACACCAAACTCCTTCCCTCTGTGAGCTCCAATGCCTGCAGTCATCTCAGCAATGAATCTGGCCCTTTTCACCTCTGCCCTTGCTGGCCTTTATCCCCAAATATCAGTAGGATGAAATGCCCAAGCTATGGGCTTTAAAGGACTTTACAAGTTCAATTTACAAGCTCCATAAAATTACAAGTTCTCCCTCCCCACTGCAGAAGTACCTTGTAAAACATGTCCTGTATTGTTTCATTTTGACGGGTCAGGCTGCAAAAGCAAGTAGTCAGGCTGCAGCATCAAGTAGAGAGAGTGCATCTGGTACCGAGCACAGTCTCTGCCTGGGAGAGGAGAAAACAAGAGCTGGACATGGTCAATTGCAAGTAAAAATAATTCCCTGCCCCTGCCTTGTGCTGTGGGAAAGCCTGTGGGCTTATCCCACCCTCTGCTTCTCCTCTCTTATTGAGCAATTGTATGCAATGTACATTTTGTTCAGTTTGCTTCAGGTGGTGACATCCATAAGCATCTCTGGGCATGCTGATATCCTAACCCGGCCCCAGCATCCAGGGCTGTACCTGGGACCATGTGGCTTGTTCTTTAGCTAAGCATCTGGCACTCAAAACAACTGCAGTGACCCTCTACAGCAAATGCCTGGCACTAACCTGACACCAGGGCAGTAATCCACAAAGCCTCTTGCCCCATCTCAGGTAGCTCCTGCTGCTGGTTATATGCCAGAGGTCTGCAGAGGTCACGTACTTCATTTTTCTGTTTCAGTTCAGGCTGCCTTCAATAGCATCAGAAAATTAACAGAAGCCTCAGCAGCCACACTCAAAAAACACTTTCATATCCTACACACATCTACACTCAGAATTATTTGGTGTCAGACTGAGCACAATAAGTCATAACTCACCTTTCACTGGAGCTGGAAAAAATAGTCTGGAATTGTTGCCAGTGTCAGCGCCATTGCTGGTATTTTTAATGCCAAGGGAAAGTGTTGAAGAGGAAAGCAAATAAGGTCTTCCCAACATCAGCTGAAAGACTGCCAGTAAAGGATGGAAAGAAAAATTCTGGGTTCTGCTGATGGCCTGTGCCAATCCATCCCATCCAGAAAAACACTCAAGGACCTGTCAGGACAGCTGGGGTGTGCCAGCACACAGTACCAGTCAGTCAGGGCTGGCAGGGATAAGCACAGAGGCATTATGCCACAACTGCAGAAGTCAGGCAGCTGAGGCATCTCCAGAGAGAAAAGCCTGAGGGAGCGAACACAGCCCCTGGAAAAAGCTGTGGTTTGATTTATTCAAATGCGCTCTGAGCGATGTACGAATGGGAGCCTGTCACTGGGCAGTTTAAAGATGTCTCTTAAAATACACTTGTTCCCAGAAATGATGACAGGTAACACAATCTGAGAAGAAAAAGAGAGAGAAAAAGCTTTGCCAGCACAGATGGCCAGCAGATGCCCCCCAGCCCCCTTGTGCCCAGTGCTGTGGCCCCTGTGGCTCTTCCTGAGGGTGGCAAGCTCAGCTGTCCTAAATCTGAGATCTTGCATCAGAGACTTGCAGAGCCCCCTTTTACACCAGCTGAGGTCTCCAGGGATCACTGTGGCAACAGCTTCCTGCAACAGGGCTGAGCTTTCACAGGGGCCAGTCCATTTCAGGCTGTACAGGAAAGCAAAAACCTTTCAGAAACCCAGATATCCTATATGCAATAATGACAAGATTTTATCCTTCCCCCATCAGGATACAGGGTACTTATGGGCATTTTTTTGGGAAGTTTTCTCTTTTCAGTACAAAACTCAGCTGGCTCAAAGCAGGGACTCTTGGTGGAAATGAGAACTAGGAAGGACTAATTTGCTGGATACTGTGAAGGGCTAGGGAGTAGTGTCAGGGTTTAGGTTCAAGCCCAGCTTTGTGCCACCCCACGGCCACCTGAGCATTTTGCAGAGGAACACCAGGTGTTCCAAAGTGCTCAACACTCAGGGCACACTTGCCCTCCAGCTTCTTGGCTCCAACAGTTCTTACCAGCCTCTTCCTCCTTCCTCCCCAGAAAACCTCCTTCTCCTGGACTCTAGTTGACCACAGGCTCTGCGATGAATTTCATCCCAAGCAGAGGCAGTGTGTGCCTCCAGCACGCTGCACCTGCAGGGCTGCATCCCACAGTCCTGCTCCAGCCTGGTTGTGTGTGGGCAGGCATGGCTGGTTCCCTGATGGCTACAGGCCTTTTCAACTGGCTTTTTAAATCTGCCATGGCACTGCCAATGTAGCTGCAACAGCTTTTGGATGTTCAAAAGGACAAAGTTGATACATGATTCCCTTACTCACCCTTCTGCTAACCTTGGATGCAAACTGTTTACAAACAGCTGTTGTAACATCCCTGAGGTGCAAAGGAAAATACTCAACTACAGAGAAAAAGATCTTAGCATGGACTATGTCCAGGAATTTCATGAACAGAGCTAGGAGCTTATTCAGATGTTTCCCTTCTAGGCTCTGGGTCTGTGGAGATGAGAGGGTTTATCATTTGTAACAGCTGTGACTGGAGTGGGGCTACCCTGAGGGAGGGTGGCCATCGAGGAGGACAGCCATCATCACTGGAGCTCCAGCCTGGCTCAGGGGCTCCCATAGCAGCAGCAGCCACCCTGTCCAGCTCCTTTGCCAAGCCCCACAGGCTGCAGAGTCCCACCACCAAACCCTGGGGCAGGAGCAGGCGTGGCCCACAGTCCCCAGCCTGTCACCAGGAGTTCTGTGGCCAGGTTTGCTGGCAAAACCAGGCTGGCCGTACTGTGCTGCAGCAGCCATCAGCTGTGCTGCACAGACACGGCCTGTGCCTGCCCACGTGCTCGACACCAACACTCTGGGGAAGGTTTTCTCTTCCCGAGGATGATAGAGCAGTGCAAAGACCATGAAATCTGCGGCCGTCAGCACCACCTCTGCCCAGCTGATCCCTCACTGCCTCCACTGCCAGGGCTGGAGGGGCCCTGAGGTGCAGTGATCCTGCTCACAGCTGGTGCTGGTGCCCAGCCTGCTGCTTCCCTCTTGCCAGGGCACAGCGCACTCCCTCCTCAGGCTGCCACACCAGAAGGGTGTCATTCCTGTTGTATTTAAAATGCAAACCCTCTTGTTTTCTCAACCCTTTATTTGATAAATTTTCCCCTCTCCTTGCCTTGCTGCTTTCGCTTTCCATCAGCAGTATTGGCACGTGGAGCTGGTTTCTCTCCCTGGAGAAAACTGTTGCTCACCCACACAACAGGGGGGAAAATAGCTTGTGAAAAAAGGCAGTCAGATCACTCAAGCTAATGTTAATTTCTTTTAGAGTCCCCCCATTCTGGAAGCAGTTTCCTGCTCTCCTAATTGGTATTTTTGAAGGGGAGAGAAAGAGATCCCTGTTCCAGGGGTATTAAGCCCTTTAAAGATGCTTTAGCTAACAAAGCAAAGATTAGAGAACATGGATCAGATGTTTTTCCTATCAAAGCCTTTTCTTCCTTTCCTTTTTTTTCCCCTACTGTGGATGTTTTGAGTCTCCTCTGGGCCGGGCTTCATTAAGGCTGTTAAGTTCGTAGTGCTGATGTCTCTTTGCCCAGCTCACAGTTTGGGTGGCCTGAACTAAAATCTCCCAAAGGGCTTATTACAGGTGGTAGGCAGACAGGGCTGGAGCCTGGGCCACACCACATATTCCTGAGAGAAATGTGTTTCCTTGACCAAAAAAGCACAATATTATATTCTTAAAACATTCCAGCCCCGTCTGGGTGTTCTCTGCATGCATTCCTGTACGTGGGATTATTATTGTAGAGAATTTATAAAGTCATTCATTTCTCTGGAAGTGTATGACATGGGTTTTGGTTGAATGGGCCCAGTGCAAACTTAGAGCCATGTGGTGCTATAAAAACACAACAGTAAATAAATCAGCAGGGAGAATTTACACTTCAGCCTTCTGATTGTTTTTACATTCAGAGGCTCAGACTCAGAGCCAGAGTGTAAAATAAATACCTGTAGCAGTGAAAATGCAGCGTCACACTGGCCTGCTAGCAATCACATCAGCATAGCCAAGATACGTGCAAAGCAAGGGTGTTTACAGTGAGCTTGTGGTGACCTTTTCTTTTCTTTGGCTGCTTCCTATTTTTCTTGGTGATACCTCAGATCTTTATTATGGTATTGTCGGTCCTAGTGCTCCTGTGGGTGAAGGTTGCGTCAGGCCTTCAAGGGTTGATTTTTTTTTTTCCCAGGGGTTATTTTTATCACTGCTCTTTAGAGAAAAAAAAAGAAATAACTCCAGGATGAAATGTGCCAGCTCCTGGGTGTTACCAGGATGAAACTACGCTTTTCATCTATGGAAAACAGGGATGAAAGGAGCTGGGAGATGGACATCTGGGTCCTGTGCTTTCATGGTCCTGCCATTCGCAGGGAGCTCGGTGGGAAGAGACAAGTCCTGGGAAGGAACCACGTGAGTTGAGGCCTCTCTCAAACCTGCCTTTGGTGGGAGCCAAAAGGGGATCTCCTCACCACTGACAAGGTGACCCTGCAATTTAGCACTCCTCACTTGGAGGAATTTCTGCTGCACTTGTCCCTGCATAATGTGAGAATGTCACTCAGCTGCAATTTCACCCATGAAGAGACAAAGGGTGAAATCATCTTTGATGACATCAAGTTGTGTTTGGAAAACCAAAGCTATTCCGAGATAGGTGGAACTTTCCTGTCCTGAAGTAGATCTTTTTCAGGTACAAAAATGGATCATAATCCTGTGAGTCTGTAAAACAGCCCCTGCATTAACCTTCTCCCTGGGAGTCCTTCAGCTCACCCCAGGTTGCTCCGGTTGAGTTCTTCTCTGCTGACCATTGCACAAAAGCAGATTTTTGCTCTACTGCCAGAAAAGCACTGGGGTTCTTTACTACCTCAGAGCTGGGGCCTTTGCCAGTTCTGGTGGGCCATTTCTCATCAGCAATTAGCATCTATCTTGTCACCAATATCTCTTCCAGGACTGATCTGTAAGAATTCCTGATTTTACCCGTCAGGCTGAAATCACTTCTTCCCACGCAAAACAGATGTGAGGGATATGTGCCAGTGTGGAGGGACTCCAGGTGACTTGTGGCAGAATCAGTGCTTTTGTAACCCTCTGGCTGCCTCTGTCCCACAGCAAGGGGCTCCAGGGCAGCCCCCTGGGGATCAGTGTTAGTGGGTCTGCTGAGCTTTCTTTCTCCAAGAGCCCACTGTGCTTTTTGCACACTAGACAAAATACTGCTGCTGGTAAAGGTATCTGAGAGCACAAGAGGATGTAGAATTTGGCTCAGTTAAAGGAATATATTACTGGCATTTGCATTTTCCATGTTTTCTTAGTAAAACAAGTCTCTGGTCTAATAAAAGGATGGGAATTCAGATAGGTGGCTCCATGTCCCTGGTAAAAAGAGGTGGTTACATATGTGCACCCCTTGACTGCAATGCAGGGCTGAATGGGTAACCTGTTCAGGCAGGTTAAGACCTTGACAACTCCATTTTGATGGCTGAGATCAAATTTAAGTCTGCAATTCAAAAGCACACAGAAAATCATAAACCCAAACTGTGTCTGCAAAAGAACTTGTCCCCACCCTCATGCTGATATTGTGGCTTTTAGCTTTTCTGAAGGTGTAGAAACTCTGAAAACTGGAAGCACATCAATCTCAATGAATCCATTTTACAAGCCAGATTCCTGTTATCTTTAATAAGGGATTATTTTTGTTAGCCAAGCAGTAGAGTTATCGGATAGAAAAATGGAAGTATTTTCCTCTGGTGAGTCCCAGAACGCCGCCCTCCAGGAACAGCTCCCCCCTCTTGCAAGCCCCATCCCCGAGATTGTCCTCCACTGTGCATACACTTTTCATGGGTGAGGAAGATTTTGTTGAGTTTTTGGGTAATGGATCCTCTATGCTCACTTGCTCTCTGTTTGGATTGTGAAGGAGCCTTTCTAGCAAAGCAGTATTCAGTGGTGGTCTCCAGGAAAAGGCATTTCTTGTATTAAAAACAATAAAAGGCCCAATGTTTTACAGACAGATGTCCATCAACAGCTGGCTCTGGAGTGGGAAGAGAACACCGGATCTTCTCCATCGTCACAGTGCTGGGGCTCTGCATATCCACGTGTTTATTTAACAAGCTACGTTATTAAACTGGACCTTGGGTTGGGAGTGGAAGCTCAACCCCCTGAAAAGCCACACAGACGCTTTGATCAGCTATAAAGACCTACTTGAGAGACTGAGCACTTCACCAGTGCTGCAGGGAAGGAAAAGGGCCAAGTCTGTATTTCACCAGCTTTTTTCTAAGCTGGGCCATTGACTCAGCTTGTCTTTGGCTCAGATGTCTTTGGATTTGGTCTCATTTGCAGACTTAGGCATGTCAGAATCACGTTGTGGGGGCAGCGTGCTCTGGATAGCGTGGGCACCCAGGCCAGTGTGCCTGTCCCAAATCAAACACTGCAGGCACTGCTTCGGGCAACAACAGATCCTTACCCAGCCTCACAGTTCCCACTTGCACTTGGCTTTGAGCCTTTCTCTATCCCTCCACCCTCTCACCAGCCAGGCACTGGTTCAGGCTGTACCAAAACCCAGAAAGGCTCAGGGGGCTCCCAGTGTGCAGGCCAGCCCTTGGCAGCAGTGGCTGCTGCCATCGGGTACCTGGGCTTGAACGGCCGGGTGCCACCGATACGTCAGCCCTGTCCACGCAGCAGCTGCCCCCTGACTTTGTCACAGCAGCTGTTTCCCAGGACATGGCAACAGTTCCAGCTAGGAAGGGAACATTTTATCCAGCTGAGACTGGCCAGCAGCAGTTTAAATGGGGAAATGTAATTACCCACACTTCAGTTTGGCCTTCGGATGGAATCGGATGTCTCCGTGGTGAGTACCCACCGCGCCTGTTAGAGGCAGTGCAAACACTTGAGATGAAGAGTCACATGTCCAGAGATGCCCTGACAGTTCCAGGCAGAAGAAGTTAAACAAAGACTTTCAGAAATACACTGAAAATCTGTCATTATTCCACATTGTACCTGTTCTCCCATCATCTGCAGGGAGGTCTTGTGGGGAAAGCACTGTGGGGGCTGTGGTGGAACCTGTCCTGGGACAGTCACACCCCACATAAAACCACCATGAGACCCCTTATCTGGGGCCTCAAATTACTCACACAATCTTGTTCTCTTCAGCCACAGCCACCATTGCTTTTATTTGGGCATTATCCCCTGGATTTCCTTTAATTTAAAAACTCTCTAAGTAAAGCTGGGGTCAGCTGAGCAGCTCTTTGCTATGTCCTCCCTGCCAAACTCCGGCTCACAGGGACACAGTGCATCGCTCCCCAAAACTACTAAGCTTTTCCTACTGGATATGACAGTAAAACCAGAACCCTTCCCTGATGCTCTCTACATGCTGGAGGTCAAATTTGTCAGGGTCAGCCCCCCACAGACTCTGTGAATACCTGCTGGATGCCTGCTGAACTCGCTAAGCCAAAAACCTGCTCTCAGTGACAGCAGCACCCGGCCCAGCCTGCTGCCCTTGCCAGGGCAGGCTGTTCCCCCTGGAATCTGACACTTGGATTTGATAGCATCAGTTTGGCCACCTGCTAAAGCTCCACTCTCTCCACAAACTGGACAAGTCAGGCTGATGCTCAGGCTGCCACAGGGACCCAGAGGCGCTTTGTGACAACCTTGGGCCTTGGACAGAAGATTTTATAAGGACTCAGACTTTCAGTAAAGGAGCCCAAAGCTGATTCAGGTGCCATGGCAAAGGTGAGGTTTGGGCAAGCCCTTGGACTCAGAGTAACTACAGAGAAAACCTGTCATGTGCCAAGATCTCCTCTCTGTAACAAGGGAAAGCTGCACTTAGAGCTGAGCATGTTTTCCTGCCTCTACTCATCTGTCGAGCTCTTGCCTCTTCTGGCACAGCACAGTGCTTCACCTCAGAGCAGACAAAACTCTTGTAGGTTCATCAGAGCATGAAATAAGGTAGAAATTTCTAAACCTGGTGTTGAAAAAGAAGTGCTCTCAGCACAGGAACACCAAGAAAAGACGTTTCTGCGGATTATTTTGCAACCGCTGCATACTCTGATTGTTTCAAAGAGATTTTACATTTAAATTTTTTTCTACTTAGCCAATTTATTCTTTGCCCATGTTTTCAAGAAGTCTAAAATCACTACAGCAAAACCCAGCCATTGGGCTGAAAATGTGATATTCCCAAAGCTATTTTGTAATCCTAGGTATTTTGCATTCTAGTCCTGACACAAGTAACAAAAACAAACACTTGGAACACATATGTAATTTTAACTAGAAGCCAGCCTAGGTTTTAGGACTGTAAACAGCATACACATTGTTTGTACTTGACTAACTTGTGTTTCAGTGGAACCTAAAACTTTCTGTTGTGTGTTCACCGTGGTTGTCATTTCAGGCTGGCCACAAAATGCTCTGCTAAAGAAAGCAAATGGAAAATAGGAAATCCAGACTCTGATAGTGCACCAAGGCAGAATAATTCAGCATTGCATACTGTGGTTGAACCAAAAATTAATCCTATTGCTGAAGGAAAGGCTGCTGTACTGGAAAGGTTGCACAGGACAATTCACTTTATTGGATTAACTTTGTGTGTGAAGAGCCAGCAGCAAGCCCCATTCTTGGGAATTTCCATTATTCAGCTCTAGACCTGCGCTGCACTTCCTTACGATCCTATATTTCTCCTTCTGTAGTTTTATTCTTGATGAATAACCCTCAGAATATATTTTCTCTATTGAGTAGCAGACACTTGGCACAGTTTCACCCCTCCCAGGTCGTTTCTGCTGGCAGCAGGGAGTTGGAGAGCTGCTCAGTGACAGGACTGTTCCCAGGACATGCTGCAGCCCCAAGCAGGACACCTCGTGGGGAAAGGAGCTTCCCCAGAGCAAAGGGCTGAGGATGGACATGGGATCTGGCACCATCAACACACCTTTCCTCCCATCAGCTGAGCTGCTTTTCACACTTCAGCCTGCACCTGGAGTTAATGCACTTCAGCTGGACAGTGGACAAATGCAGCTTCTTGCCTGATGTTTCCAGAGCAGACTTAACAGCACAAATCCTGCCAGGATTCAGGGAGAAATGCACTCTTGGTGCATTTTCAAGGGAGTGCAAGCATTTTGGCAGCCTGCATCACACCTGCAGAAGTGTGTAAGCATTCCTATTAAATGCAGGTAGTGCCTGGTGAAACTGGTAAACCAGTCAGGAGGTCAGGACCAGCATTGCCCTGATTTATTAATTTTCACTGGTCTTTGTTGTCTCTCTCTCTCCATCACCAGCCAGTGTCTGGATACCTTCAGATGGCAAACCTGTGGGTAAACATGCACTTAAATACTTTCTCACATTTGAAAATGGGGCTCCACCTCCTAAATCACCATGGTCCCATTGGGAAATAACCCATCGTGTCTCACAAACAGGGCCCCTGAGTCTGCATGAAAATCAGTGCAGCTTCACTGAATCCTGACAGCATCAGCACACCCATCAGCTGTCCCACATCATAAGCAAATTAATTATCATCACTTCTGCTGTAAAGCATTTAATGTCACAGCCAGACACATGTATCTGTGTGAGTTTATCACTGCATGCTCTCTGCACACTGTTCTCTTTCGTGTTTCTGCACCTCTAAGGAACTCCAACTGAGAGCGCCTGTGGTGCCCATCCCTGCTGGGAGATGGGTTTGTGCTTTCCCCAGAGGCTGAACTGGTAATTGGGAAATGGCTTGGGCTTGGCCTCCTGGCAGAGTCACATTTCCATCAGCAGACCCAGGCTGCTGTGGACTCCTTGAAGCTTCAGGCAGAATTTCCCTGTGCTGCTCAGCTCTCACATAGCAGAGTGATACCACACAGGGGTGCTAAAACTTCTTCTATGAAACATCTTCTTCCAAATCCCATTGTTGAGCTGTGGGAACCTGCCCTTTTGTCTGGAGGGCAGAGCCAGCAAAGCCGTTCTGGGGAGGCTCTCTCTGACCACCCAGGGGCCTGCCTTAGCTTCTGATCTGCAGAATTATCTGATACCTCTTAGACCACAAAAGTAGAAATAAGATGATTAGTGGAGAGGAGTGGGGTGAAGCAGGCTTAAAAGGGATGGAAGGAAATTTTCTGTTTATAGAGAGATAGGATAGTCTTTTAAAGAAATGCACACTGTCTCCAACTTGCTTTTTTCGTGAAGCCATGGTTACTTGATGGGTTAGAGATCTGTTTGGATAAAAGAAAACTTAAGTCAGTCAAACCACTTGTGAATAAAGCAGATCTTTTGCAGTTGTTTCAGAGGACAAGCTCAAGCCAGACAGAGGATTTTCCTATCTTAGAGCACTAATAATCAAACAGCAAGTGCTGTCTGGTTGTGAATAAGCCAGTTTACAAGATTGAATATACAATATGTAGAATTAATTTCACTACATTGTGGCTCAGGGATTTTTTTTACCTGGATCCCTTACTGTGTAGGGCTGTATACTTCATTACCTTAAAGGGTGAATTCACCTCCTCATGGCTGTCACCAACTGGGAGACAATGTCACCCACTGTGATGCTTGTGCTTGTGCTTGCTGCCACAAAAGGACCAATGTGTTTTTCCAACAGCAAGGAGTGACACCTTGACCACTCCAGCCCCAGGGTCCCAGCCTCTGGCTTTGCTGGGAGACAGGCTGGCCCTGGAGGCAGCTGACCACTGCCCAAGCAGTAACACCAGCCCTGGCAATGGCTACAATCATAGACAAATAGTAATAAATAAGCAGCAAAGCACTGTGGCTTGACAAGCCTTCGGCATCCCCAGTGATTTGTAATGGGATATGGAGGTTTTCACCTCCAGGTCTCTGGTTCACATTTCAAATCCAGCCCTGCTTCGAAGTGACCAAAGGTCATTGCCAGGCTCAGTCGCCCGTGTGAAGACATAAATGGCCTCATTGCTCTAATTCCTCAAGCGAGGCTGGGGGGAGGACTGGATTTGTTTGGGTTTGTGATCCTGATGGAGCAGCCCAACAGCAAGGCTATCTGCATTCCTCTCTGTCCAGTCCCGTCCTGGCAGTGTGTGGAGCCCCTGTGTGGTGCCAGTGTGTGGCTCTGCACCTCACCCCAGCCCATGATGCACAGAGGGTCTGGTCTTGCTCCGACTGAATCCTGCACGTCATTTTGATTTTTCCATCTATAAAGCTTAGCAAAAGTATGCATTCTCCTGCACAGGACCTGGTAGGTTTGTGTAGGTTTCTGCAAGTGTGAAACTCCGCTATTTAAGCACAGATCCTCAGCCCTGTCACCAGAGTTTGGACTTGGTCTCTGCAGCCCAGATGTCAGGAAGGGCAGCAAATGGGTCCTTCTAATCAAACTCAGCGTAAAAGCAATTGCAGCAGTGCAGCTCCCTTGCCAGCTTCACCCTTACCTCCTGTGTAGTCCTGGGGAGCTTGGGCATGGACTGTAACAGCTTTAATTTCTTTAGTGACATCTCTCTTCCTCACAAGCTGGGACCAGAGAAAGGGCACCTGTGACTCCTGTTCTTCCCCTGCTTTGCTCTCCTGGCAGGGAGGTGGCTGGGCCTGAGCTGTCCCCTGCAGTCTCGCAGGACCACAGTGCTGGTGCTCACGTCTTACACCAGGCCTTTGCAGTGGCCCCTCCAGCCCAAGCATTTCTCATACCATTCAGTGGGGTATAAAGTTCGTTTTCTCTTTGTAACAATCACCAGAGGGGCTCAGGGCTGGCACACAGACCTGCACAGGTTTGCAGATTGTTCTGGATTCCCAGGCACAGAGGTGTTTTATAAATATCCCCTATTATTACAGTGCTCTATTAATAACTGCCTTGGGGAACAATGGGAGCACGCAACAGCTTTGGTCATCTGATGCCAACCAGCCGAGCCTCCTCGGGGCCATGGGACATTCCCAGAAAAGTGTCTATTTGGGGAAGCACAGCATTTGCACACAAGCCCAGGGGATGTGGGAGGCCCTGGAGGAGGCCAGGCCATGGTGTCTTCCCCTAGGAATGTGCTCTCTGGAAGCACAGATGCTCCTCAGTGTCCTGGGGTCTCCCCACACCCAACACAGGGATGTGTTGGGCCATAGACTCTCCCTCACCCCATTGTTAGGGATGTACAAGAGCTGCAACCCCAAGCATCTGGTTCTGCTGTGTTCTCCCCCAGCTGTGCCAGGCAGGGCAGGAAGGGAAGGAGCGTGGCTTGTGGTAAATTTGGTTCTGCCCAGACACTCTTGTGGTTGCAGCTCTTGCAAAATTTGATGAATGTTCCCAGGGACATGCCCTGGCCATTGTCACAGTCTGCATCTACACCAGTGGTTCAGAATGAGAAAACTTTTGAGCAGCCTTGATGCTCAATTAAAAGGCATTTTGGGGAAGAGTTGAAAGTTAAAGAGGCTGCACATGATGGAGTGACCAGCATGTGTCCTTCAGCAAGCTACAGCTTCTTGCTCAGGCCAGAGGCAGGGAGGCCATTGGGGACCCCCTGCCAGCCCTTGCTGCTGCACGTGCACTCCGAATGTCCAGGCAGAGAGAGACATCCCTCCTTGTCATGCTGGGGACATGGCAGCAGGGCTCCACAAAGCGTGAGGAGGAAGGTGAAATGAAGGAGCCCAACCCTTGTTTCTCCAGGAGAGACATGGAGGAGCCTCACTCCTGCTGGCTGTTATGGTCCCTGCTTGGGATCCTGCCAGGTTCACCAGGGAAAATGGTACTGGGTTTTTTCACATTGTTCCTGATGGCTGGGTACTTCCTGAGTCTTTCCAGTGAGGTGGGGAAGGGGAATGAGAGGAAAACTGAACCTTTTTTTATTTTCCTTCCTTTTGCAATATCTCTGTGATCACAAAAAGCCATATTGCAGCTAATTTTCCTGCCTCCGTTCACACGGGCATTTTGCAAGGGCACAGGAATTCCTCTGTGGGGGACATGGGCTCTTCTGATGCCTCCCCGTGGTCCCTGAGCTGCCAGCTTCCGAGTTTCCTGCGCTCAGGAGCTCGGGATGCCCCACATCCCACTTGCTGCCCTGGCCTGTGGTGGCAGAGGCAGGGAGGGGAAGCAGAAGCAAGTGCAGAGCCTGCAGCCCCGGGACCTTTGCGGGGGCAGAGGTGGGGATGCAGAGAGGCTGCACCACGGGGCTGTGACTCGCCAGGCCCAGAGCATCAGGAAGAGCTGCCATCCCTGCAAGGCTGGGGAACAGGATAGTGCTGAGAACTGTCATAACTCACCAGACACCACTTGCAGCTGCTGTAGCTGCAGATCTCCTGTTTTCATAAACTCTGCACTAATCTACCCAGCTAAAGACAGACACCTAAAAATGGGAAGTCAAGGTTGCAGAGTTCTGTATATTTGTTTTTTATTTTTATTTGTTTCTCTATTCATGACTGAGTCACTCAGCAGCTGTATAAAGAAGTTGCAGAGCTCAGCAGGTACCCAAGGGGACTTTTTGCACGATATAAAGATGAGAAGTCTCTCAGTTGATCACTTCTGAAAAATTAGACGTTTTGCTTAACCTGCATATTTGCCGGGCCTCAGTGGGAGCGCAGCCCTACCCTTGGTGCAGGCAGGATGCAGCATGGATGCTCCTGCTCCCAGGACAGTGTGACCATGTTAATTCCCTCTTGCCGCGTTGTAGTTTGCCAGTGAGGGAAAGCCAGTGACCCTTAGGTTGTTTCTCCAGGTCTGGGATGGGAACAGACGTTCTTGCACCAGCCATGATCAGTGCCCTGAGCTAAGCAAGGGGGCCCAGCTCCAAGCATCCACCACCCCCTAATTCCCCTCTGGTTCAGCTTTCACTTGCTTTTCCTTAGTAAGGACATTCTTTTTCTCTTTACCAACTGCAAAGCTGGGGAAACTTAATGCCAGTATTAAGAAAAATACTTTTCAAATTATCCTTTAGTTCCAACAGCTTAATGTCCTTACATATGCTTAGTGTGGAGTTTCAGCCTCATCTGTCTGCAGTGGGACAGCCCGCCCTGGTTGGGAGCAGCAGGACCCCTTTCATGTCACTGTGTCAGTCCCCCAGCCCACTGTGGGGAAAGGAGGCCACATGGAGCATCGGGCCCCCCCAGAAGGAGCCTCCTGAGAAGGGCTGGTTGGGTTTTTAAGGTTGTATCTCCCTATTCTGGAACAGATGCAATGGGTGGAGTGATCCTTCTTTCACCATGGGTGGTGTTGAAAGTCTGAGAGCAGGTCCTGCTGGCCATGACTTCAGTGTGGTCATGGCTGTGCTCTGTGTGTGCACAGCACCAAGTGCAGGAAAGGGCTGAGCCATGGCACAAGGCTGACAATTCCATGCTTGCCTGGGTGGAGACTCTGCCATTGTCCCCTGGAGGTGGGAATGTGAGAATGTGCCAGATGAGCCCACTGAGAGCAGAGTGGACAAGGCAATGACATGCAGACTGTCTGTGTGGGGGTAGAAAGTCCTTTCAGAGAGGCAGGAGAAAGGCTGTAAAGGCAATCTGCTCCTCAACCCTTCCTACCTGCCTGTGCCACTGGAGCCCAGAGGAAAACAGCCAGAAGCCCGTGGGGATGGCAGGCAGCTTGTCAGGTGTTTTCCCAGTTGCAGTGGGTAGAACTCTCCCCACACCACCCACACCACCCCACCTGTGCAGCTCCTCTACATCACCCGGCTGTTCTGCCTGCCCTACCCGGACTTTTCTGGGTGAAGGAATGTGTCACCCCAAAGAGGGGCTGCCCTCCATCCCTTCTCCGCTCCTCCTCCTGCCCCCTCCTGCTCCACAAATAAACAGGGAGGTGCTGACAGCTGCCAGGTTTGGCCAGAAGACTTTTGACAGAAAATTGAAGCCCCCGCTGTGAGGAGGGCGAACTGGGGGGGCTGTGTGCTTGCAGAGTGTGGCCAGGCTGAGGAGGCTGCATTTTTAAAAAAAAAAGTCAAATATCAATCTGATGCTCACCTGAGCAGAGGGAGCTGGGAAAGCCCAGCCCAACATTTCCTTTTCTCTCCTGTATTTTTTTTCCTGAAGTAACTCATACGTAACATCTGGCATTCATCTTTTCTTTCTTTCACATGCTCGGCAGAAACCCTGGTGTGAGTCATGTCCATTTAAATATGGAAGCACATCATAAAACCTAATGGAGAGTCCAAGAGGTGAGCTTTTATGTGGCTAAGATTCGTAGAGAGGTCAAGATTGTTTGGTTTAAACATGGGGGGTCATTCTACCCATGAAGGTGGTCCTCTAAACCTTTAGCAAGCCTTGTTTGCTCAGTGTGAGAGCTCAGCACAGCATCCCGCGGTTTTAGTGTCTGACTCCTGACGGCACCGCAGCACTCCCTGCCTCAGTGGAGGGGAAGCACGGGGTGTGGGCAGTATCCCACAGCCCTGGGCAGCCCACAGCCTTGTGCAGGGCTCCCCAGCCATCAGCAGAAGTGGGAATTGGGGCTGTAGTGGCGATGGGATTTCGGGTTTGTCACCTTGCTCACGGCAAAAGGCAGCGATGATCACATTGCGGCTCTCGAAAGCCCAGGGGGGCTTGGTGTTCACCCGCCGCCTGTTAAACCCGACGTGTTTTATGGGACAGGGAAGAGGAGGAGTGTTAACAATTCATTCGTCCTCGTTAAACTGTTTCTGTTTTATGGACTCTAAAATAATTTTTGGTGACCATTTATTACTACTTTATTGTTTGGTTTATTGTGACTAATCACACAATAAAACAACCCTTCTGCTCAGGACTAGCATGAAGATGCTGTTTGATCTCTGGATTCTTTTGCCTGATGTAAATTTGCTTGAGCCAAAACAAGGCATCTGCAGCCCGTCTGGGGTCAGACAGTCTCTGCCTGTCCCTGGGTCTTGTCCCAGTGACTATACCAGCCATGGGCATGAATGAGTCCCAGCCTGGGGAAATGGACAGGATCTGCCCCTCTGAAACTGGAATAGAGCAGCACAGAGCTTCAGGCTTCTCTTTTCTCATCCCCTGGACAGGGATGATTTTTGATTGTAAGCAAAGAAGTCATTCAGGGATACTTACCCTGGATTATATAGATGTGGATTCTTGGTGTAACAAATATCGCATCCAACTCTCTCTTCAGCTCAGTCTTGGCTGTCGCTTTAAGTTTTCTTGCCTGATGAGTGTTTGCAATTTTGTAGTGGAGATTCTCACGCGGCTTCATGTAAACTATATGTATTTAGAATTATCTACTTTGTTTACATATTTCTCCTCTGGGAGGAAAAATATGATTGATGGTGATGTTCACCTACAAGGTCGGAGAGGTGGCAACCTGCGTAGCCAATCTTTTGCCTTCTGTAAAAAGTGTATATAAATGAAGTCAAAAATATTAAAATAGAACTTTCCTGCCTAACTGTCTGCTGTCTGCCTCATCCTTTGTGTGTCCAATGCTGCAACACTTGGCTGTGGCAGGCACCAGAGTAGATCCATCCCCTGTCTTCAAACACCTGCTCTGACCAGTGGCTGCAGATTTAGGATGCAATTAAAATAATGACAGCCAGGGGCAAAGTCCCTGGCAGCTTAGAGACATTTAGCACTTAGGGTCTGCTCTGTGGTCCTCCTGCCTTCCCTCTTGTTTTCATTACCATAACAATATCTCTATTTACTGCTGGTGACCCTGGTCATTTAAAGCTAGGGTGTCTTGACTAATATAAGCCCCATCCTCAGCTGTCTTTTGAGTTTTCCACTATTTAATCCCCAGTTGTCAAGTTGGCACTGGATGGGATGATGGGAGCCTGCACAGTCACCTCTGAGAGTGAAGAGGAGGTGTGTTCCCGGGTCAAGGCTCTCCTTCTGCCCCTGGGTTCTGCCCTAGTACTGGATGGCAGCAGGAGTCAGTGCAGTCAGGGTTTGGTGTGGGACCAACCTTTTAACAGAACCAAGGAGCAGTGGCTCCTGACCCCAAAGTATGAGATCAGCAGAAGCTGGACACCTCCCCTTGCTCTAGGGGTCTTGGGAATGCCTCCTGCTCCCTTCTGGCAGACCTAAGAGATGAATAGTACCCACATCTCACATCAACCTGCTCTGTATCTTCTGACTTAAGTTTATCCATCACCTGCCAGGCTGCTCCTGAGGAGAGGAAAATGAAGCTGGATTCCTTTACTCTGGGTAATCTGGTTTCACCTCTGCTGAAAACATTGAAGTGCTGGGGAGAAGGTGCAATTTCATTTAACTTTGCTCTGTCCTGTCTCCTGCTGCTTTCTGCCAAGAAACTGTCAGTTCCAGCCGAGCTTCCCGTTTCCTTGTTCTTTGCCATACCATGAAGTCTGGGCTCAGTTTGTAGCTCCTATAACTGCAGGAAAACAAATCCATCCTTCCCTCGCAGCCAGGGCTGTGCCTGAACTTTTCAGGGCTCTGAGTTTGTTCCTCCACTATTCCTTCTCTGCCATCCTTGCCCTTACTTGCTGCCAAAAGACAGAGAAAATGGGATCTGATGCTAATAAGCAGTGCAGGTCTTGTTTGAACACAATCAAAAATGCCCCCTGTCCAGCCTGACTTGCAGCCTTTTGCCCTGCCAAACCTGAGAGAAGTGGGAAAGAATTTGTCGGACCAGGCTGCTTTTAAACCTGGATTGTCCAGCAAGGAGACGGGCCACAGGACGCTGACACCAAACCCCCATTCCTCTTCTGAGGAGGGCATGATGACAGAATTTATGTGGTTCCCTCAGTCCTGTTCGCCTGTCACTGTCTCTTCTGCTCTTTTTTTGTTTTTAGGTACAAGCTCTGCTAGTCCTTCCAAGGGGTTTCCATGCAGGTCTGGCAGAGACGCTGCCATATGTTTTTCATTTTGATAACTCCCCTATGGTGTCTGTTATCACCCAAGTCTCTATTAAGATTTATTCCTGTTATTGTAGCAGTCATTTTCCCCAGTACATGTGCATTGTATTTGGAGGGAGTCATAACCACTCTCCACATCCAACAGATGCTGTAGTCAGAGCGACTCCTGCTTCCATTTACCAGACCTTTCTGCTAATACGGGATTTCACCAATAACCACAAGTGCTGTTCACTCCCCAAGATTTCCGCACTCTCGTTTCTTGACTGTGTTAGTGGCAAAACACCCCTCAGAGCTCCAGTCCCTTGGAAAGAAAAGGTTTGGTTTGGCTTTGTTTTTCATGCGCTTTCCCTTTCAGAGCAGTGAGAGACTCCTGTTCCCAATGTCTGGAAGGTTGAGCAAGAATGAGCAAGTCTGTCCTGAGATGGGCAGTGGTCACTGTGAGAGGGGAGAAAAGCTGGTTCCCTTCACTTGTAGGATTTGATGAGGGCGTATTGGGGTAGGGGATGGGATTTGTTGGGCCTGTTATACAGATTTAAGAAGGGGCCAAAGTCTTGGGTGGGGCTGGATGCAGTTTGGAGGGGTCAGGCTTTACTGCCATCAGTTTGGTGGTGCCTCACTACAGCTCTGCCTTTTGGCAGGAGAGTATGAAAGAGGTGTCCCCCCTCCGAAGGGGCTCGCAGCGACCCTGGCCCCAAGGCTGCTTTGTCCCTGCAGACAGCAGCACAACATGGGCACCCTTAGCGAGGCAGCCTGCCTGCAGCATCCACAGACCGTTCCAATTTGCCCCTCTTTCATCCCTTAGCAGTTTGTTCAGCTCGTACGGAAGAAAGGAGCTCCAAATGCTTTCCGGGCCTAATAATATCCATCAAAGCATTTCCAGGGCTGAGGCGAGGATACACACTGCAGCACGCAGAGCAGGAAATGGGCTCGGGTTTTCCAAAGCTGCCTCTTCCAACCAGAGCAAACCACAAGATCACGGGAGGACAAGAGCGCTGCGCTCGTGGCTTTGTTTGCCCCAGAAGGAATTGATTTGATGAGAAAGGAAATTGGCTTTCTTTAATCTGTCCTTGTGCTAATTCTGCAGAGGAAGGCGTGAGCATTGGCAGTTCCTGAGACTGACCCACCCCTCAGTGCCAGTCTATTTGCAGGGCTAGCCTGTGCTATTTGCAGGGGTGGTGGTGTTTCCCAGGCCATGGCCCACGGGAAATGCCTGTGAACCGCAGTGAGCCATGCATGGGGGAGGTGTGGAGCCCTCCCCTCCAGGGCCAGTAGCCCCACAGGGACAGTTTCCAGCACAGCTCGGGCCCCCCGGGTGTGTTATGGGTCCCCTTACACATGTGCCTTTCTCAGGTCATGGGAATCCCACTGCTGGCTTCACCAGGGCCAGGTTTTCCCCAGCAAAGGGAAGGAAGCAGCTGTGCTGCTTTTCACCTCTGGGGAGTCTGACTATGCACCTTCAAATGTCTTTTCCAAACCCTGAGCCCAGTAGGACAAGAAGGAGGATGTTTCTGGTGCAGCAGCCACTTGTGTGAGGGGAGGTTAGATTTGAATAGCCTTTTACATTAAAAGTTTTATATGAGAAAATCAAGAAAAAAAAGTTTAAAAATCCTCATGTGGATTCCTGAATAGTTCCGGGCTGGAATTTCAACTAAAATGGGGAAATGGAATTAATGAGTAAGAAGAACAAGAGCTGACTAAGATGTCATCAGAGAAAAGCTAGAAATGGTGCAGCGTTGCTTTGTACAACAAAACCTAAAAATACAATAAATAAATCATACAAAACCTAAGCCAAGATTATCCTGGATCCCTTTCAATGCCAAACAGCTCTCTGAAGGTGAGTAAACATCATCACTGTTGTTTGCACAGAAGGACACTGAGATGGAAACAGCAGAGGGATTTAGACGTGCCAAGCAGTCCTGGGTATCCCATGTTGAACTTGTTTGAGGCATCACAGAGGCAGGATTGGGAGCTCTGAGGCTTGCTCTGCTTCACCATGCTTATTTAGTAACACCATTGCCATTGCCCTTTGCAGGGCTTGTGCAGGGATTACAAAGCATATTGTGAGGGTTTTCTGTAAGGGCTGCTGAAGTCCCTGCCCCTTCCTTTCCCCAGGATCCCTGTTAAGGGGTGCCTGGTCTCTGGCCAGGACTCTGCAGGCAGGGGCACAGAGGGTGCAGGGCACATCACATTTCAGGCAAGGCTGGTCATCCATCCAGCTGATCTGTGTGCCTGGCAGGCTCTGACTGCAGTGCCTGCCTGTTGCAACAGCCTTGGGCTCCAGCAGAGACAACCTGCCTGTCCTCAGCACCCTCAGCACCCTCAGCACCCTCAGCACCCTCATCCTCTGCCTGGATGGTGTGGTGGAAGCAGGAGTCAGAGCAATGGTCTGAAATCCTCAAAATCCTTCTGTCTGGGAAGAGGAATGTGCTGTCAGTAATACTGGTGTGGCTTTGCAGGCAGGCAGAAGGGACGACCACTCCTGCCTCACCTGCCCCACCACGGCGCTCTCAAAAGGGACAAGGTCTCCCACAGGGCATGAGGAAATAGCAAGTGGAACCAAGACCTGTGACAGGTCCTTAGGAGCAAGCACATCCACAAGAGAGTAAAGTGATAAAGAGGTGAAGGAGAAAGGACCAGGCTGGTAGAAGCACCTCTGATTTTTGCAGACAAATATGGGCTCCAGGAAGGCTCCTGGGCTCGTCTTCAGGTCAGGTCTCTGCTCTCAGAGACTGTGCTCTCCCATATGACTTTAACATGTGTGATCCGCCCTCAGTGGCAGTGCAGAGCCTGCTGCCTCTCAGCTGGATGCCATCCAAAGGGTTCAGCTCCAGCACTGACGCAAGAAGAAAAATCTCCATGATGTAGCCAGTTTTTATGCTGGATTGGAGTTGAAGAAGCAGCTGACATTGGCTGAAGCATCCATTCCTTATGGCCCTTGAGTTAAGTTTGCAACAGGTCTGATGAAACACCCAGCAATGCTGGGAGAGGATTTATCCCAGTGGGATCTCCTGTGGATTGTGCAGCTTCCCATTAGTGTGCTGAGCCCTGCGGTTTGTTGTTTGTGTTCATTTGTTTATGCTAACATACTGTGTTATGTTAATGATTAATATATATCATCATCTGCCACACCAAACCCCATGAAAACATCTGAGCTCCAGAACAAGTGATGTCTATCTGTTCTTTGCTGTGACAGGAGACAAGGTAGAACAACAAGGAATATCTGGACTATTTTCTGGCCTAACAGAAAAGGAGAAAAGTTCTTGCAAGGAAAAAAGTCTTTACAGGACAGTCTATAGAAACTGCAAACAGGGGGCTTTGGGGGACACCGCATCTGACAGTAACTGAGCTCTGCAATGAGCCCCTCTCCATGCAAGGACAGTGCTCATCTGACTGCAGCCTCTTGTGGGATGGAATCATCTGGGCCTCCCTGTGTGGAATGAACCCACACACAAACAACCTGTACAGCCACAGCGGCTCTGCTGGCACACAGTGCCTGTGTGGGTCAGAGACTGCACCCAAAGGAGAACCAGGCTGCCTTTAGCCAAAATAAATGTCTGCACAGGATGCTGCAGCGGCACTGAGTGAATATAAACCTTCGGAGGAACAACCACAACTGAGCTGTGCATAAATGCCTGACCTTCCCTCTAGCGACACGGCTGCAAGTGGATGCCTTGACACTGACTCTGGCTCCACAGAAAGGATCTAGCCAGAAGCCGTGAGGCAGCTGCTTTCCCTTTGCATGCGGATAGCAGCAGTGTCCTCCTGTGCTCTATGGGACTTCTCATCCCCTCTTCCCCAGATTTGTGCTGCGATAACGAATACATTTCAACTGAGCCATTTTTGGCACTGCAGCACTCTGGGCCATGGGGAGAATCCTTCTTTCAAACTAACAGCACCTCATTAGGCTGTATCTGCAGCCCCATTTCCCTGCACCCAGGGAGCACAGGCAGTCGGGCAAGAGCTTCCCCAGGCAGGAGGGATGGGCACTAATTCTCTCACACATATTACCGGCAGATGTGTGTCAGCCCCAGGCAGCAGAGTAGCATCCCCATACAGAGCTTTTTGACAGCATTAATGAACAATAATGAGGGCAGGAGTGGCAGAGAGTGACTGGTTTCAGAGGTAGTTCCTGGTGCACTCAAAACCAGACAAGCAAGGGTTGCTCCTGGCAGAGCTCCAGGCAATGACCCCAACTGTCAGGTCCCCCTGCCCAGGCCACCCCGGGAGCTCTCGAGGGTACTCTGCATTCTGGGGCTGGGCGAGGGTCCCAAAAACTTTATAGCCCCAAACCGTGGACCACACAGGGCAGCTGCACTGCAGGAGAGCATGGATATCTCACTGGAGAAGCACGAGCAGTTGTCAGGGTGGGGGCCTGGGGCTGGGGTGGGGGTAAGTAAAAGAAAAAAAAGGGGAAAGGGAGAAACTCCACCGGCTGTGTACTGGGAGAGAGTGGCTGACAGTTTTATTTCTGAGAATTTCCCCGTGCGTGATCTCTACATTGGGATCTGCAGGCAAGTGACCCTGTAAAAGCAGCCTGAAATCCCCATGGCAAATAACACGGAGCCAAGGCTGGCAAGCAGGAGCCAGTGGGAAGTGTGGGGAGTGTGAGGGCTACAGGAGCCCAGTCCGATTCCCCTGGACCCTGTGGAGCCCCACTGACCCTCTGCCATCAGTCAGGCAGCCCACGGAGTCACACAAGTCCCAGTTTTCACTGACACATCACTGTCTATTAGCATGAAAACCACTGTTGTTCATGAGGATTGAGCTGGTTATAAAACAATTGTTTCATTTGGATTTTTCTTTTCTTTTCTCTTTTCTTTTCTCTTTTCTTTTCTTTTCTTTTCTTTTCTTTTCTTTTCTTTTCTTTTCTTTTCTTTTCTTTTCTTTTCTTTTCTTTTCTTTTCTTTTCTTTT
>VZDJ01000174.1:7322322-7421473 GCA_008694505.1 Cyanoderma ruficeps | reverse complement strand
AGCCCTGCACGGCTCAGCAGCACCCGCACCCGCCGCCCCAGCCCCAGCACGGCTACCCTTTCGGCGGGGCGGCGGCGGCGGCCGGGACCAACCCGCCACCCTCAGGCCCCGAGCAGCCCGAGGGCGCCGGTGGAGCCGCTGCGGGGCCGGCCGCAGTCTCGGGTTGCTCTGCGGGGGCGGCCGCCGCGGGCAAGGCGCCGGTGAAGAAGAACCCGAAGGTGGCCAACGTGAGCGTCCAGCTAGAGATGAAAGCGTTGTGGGACGAGTTCAACCAGCTGGGCACCGAAATGATCGTCACCAAGGCAGGCAGGTCAGTGCAGAGCTCCCGAGCGGCCCCGGCTCTCCTGCCGCTCCCTCCGGACCCGGGAACCCGGGCTAGTCGGGGCGGGAGAGTCCGGTGCGAGCGGTTGAATTCGCAGTTTGGGGGGAGATTGAAGCTGCTGCCCAAGGGCGAGTCGCGCAGCGGCCCGGCCCAGCGGTCGCCGTCATTTGATTCTTGCGCTTCTCCTGGGGCGAAATCTGCGAGCTCCTGCGGCCCGAAGGCCTCGGTGCTGCGGAAGAACGCGCGGCTGCTGCTGCGGGCAGACGGCGAAGGCGTGCGGAGGACGGCAGGCAGGGCACTGGGTTTCACTCCCCCTGGAAAGGGCGCTGTGCTCCTCCGGGTGCCTTCGGCTCTGACCCCACACGGGACTTCGATCCGTGTTTACGGAGGACGGTGTGTGCTCCCGGGGCGGACAGCAACGGTACGGGGGAAGGAAAAAAAACAACACGCAAACCGTGCAAAACCTGCTAAATACATTCTTAGCACGGGCAGATGTTTTCCTTCCGGCAGAGACGCGAATAGACCCTAATTCTGCACCTTGAAACGTGTTCCAGGGCTGTTGCATTTCCCGATTATCGAGTAACGAGCCCGGCGGAGCGCGGCTCCTCTCGGCTCTGCTCCGGCCGCCGCGGCGCGGTTCCGGGGCCAGGACCCTGCTCCTGGCCAGGGAACAAAGAAAGCGGCTGATGCGATCGCGTTAGGAACGAGCAAAACATATGGGGGAAAGAGGAGTCCCATTTACAGTTGTTAAGTTACTGCATTTAATGGAGATCGCCGGGAAGCGCCGCGGCGGCTCGGGCAGAGCTGCGAAGCTTTCCCCGCCAGGCTCCGGGCAGAGCTGCGAATTGTCCAGGCTCAGAGTCTTCCCTTGGTTTAAAGCGATCCGGCGCGGGGAGGGGAGAAAAGAAAAACAAACAAATTAAGGAATCCCCGTTGTTCGCTCTCAGTTCGCCCCGGGGCTGACTGCGGCGGGATCGCCGGGGGGAGAGGGTCGGACTCCGCTCCGAACGGTCTGGCAAGAGCTGTGACCGCGGCTCCCGCTCTCCCGTCAGCGATTTTGAGGGTCCCGAAAGTCCGAAAGAAATGAAGCATATTTAAATATGCGCAGTTGCCTTTTTATTTTAATTAGCAATTTCCTAAAATAAAACAATCACCGTGGTTCCCGGTGCAAAAGCCGCCGGCGCTGCGTTGCAGGAGCCGGGTGGAATTTCCCGCAGACGGTGCCTGCCCCGGCGCCGGGTCGCACAGCCCGCTGTCTCCGGCCGCGGCCCCTGAGCCCGGCGCCGGGCTCGGCGTTGCTTTCCTTAGCGGAAAAGGTCGTTCGGGCTCCAGGCGGAGGCTCTCTGCAAACAGGAGTTCTTCGATCTGGCTTTCTTGGCTCTTCAAGAAGAGCGAAAGGATTGCAAATATCCCACTTCAAAAGTTTCGGAAATTAACCAATTCGAATTCAGTCGTGGGCTTTCCTCCCACCCTTTTCTTCGTTTACTTTATGACACCGTCGGAACTCCAGACAGGCGAGTAAAAACAGGAGAAGACGGGGTAAAACCAGCAGGAAAAGGCTCGAGGAAGGCGCTGCAAAGCCTATTCTCTCCCAGCACCTCTGGGCTGGCCCTGCTGTTTGTCTAGATGGGTCTTATCATCTCAGGTTGTTTGTTTTAAAACTAAGTTTTAGAACAAGAAACACCGGAATTGGAGCTAATGGGGGCTTTTACACGTTTAAAAATAATAATAGCAGAGGGAGAGACTGAAAACGTGCTCCAGAGTTTGCTAAAGCCTAACAGAGAGGGAGACGCAGCTGCCCGATCCCGATGCAGCTCGGCAGAGCTGGGCCCGATGTGGAAGAGCTGCGGAGCCAGAGGCGCGCTGCCCCATCGCTCCTCAGAGAGGGGCAGGGGGACATAACAGCAGGTCCGGTGGGGGCCCTCTGTCCGGGTTTGATCGGGTTGTTTGTTCAGGGGACGGTCGGGAATTTGGTTCTTCAATGGCGAACACCCTTCCCGAAATATTGCCCACCGCCGCTCGCTTGGTTTACTACTCTGTAAAACAAATCGAAGCTATAACGAGCCCCGACGCCAGGGCACATCTTCGGCGTGTCCCGCCAGGGAGCCGCGGGCCAGGCCCTGGTCCCGGTGTGTGCAGATGCAGGAGGGAGGGACGGGTGGGCCGTCCCGGCCTTTTCCCTTAGCCCACCGCCGATCGTATCTGTGCTGCAGCCCCTTGAAGGAATCGTGCCCTTCCTGAGCGTGGGATCCGCGTATCGGCTTAGCTTTGGGTCTCCGGGCGCCTGAGCAAAGAAAAACCGGGGGGAGCAGCCGCGGGGGCTGGCCTGCCCAGCTCCGGAGCCCTGGGCTCCTTTCCGCTCTCCTTTTCGTCCCGCAAAGGTGCGGGGAGTGGGAGCCCACCGCGCTCTTGCAGGGAAGTGGATCCGGGACGGGGCATTTTGGGAGATCCCCGTTGCCCTCTATTCCTTGCCCACCATGGGGGAGCGTTTGCCCCACCGGGCTGGGAGAGGTCTCCCGCTGGCTCTAAGGGCTGCTGCTGTAACCACTGCTTTCAAACGGGCGCAGTTTGGTGGGAACAGAAGCTGCACAGGTGGGAGCTCGATCACCTCGTGTCGTTCGCAGGAGTTTTTAGATTTCGCCCCCAGGGTGAAATCTAAAAACTTTTTCCGAGACTCCCAAAGCTCGAGTGCGGGTCTGCAGACAGGGTAATGCCTTGCAAGTGCCTCTAGTCAGGTCAGCTAAAATGATGGGGAAACCACAGAGAATAAATTCTTTTCACTTGATCTCCCCATAGCAAAGGCCGAGGATGCTCTTGTTCCCCCTGGCCCCTCTGTTCCACCGCGCTGGGCCATTTCGGGTGTCTGACATGAACGGTCCCGGAGCCAGCGGGAGAGGCAGGACGCCCCCGGCTCGCCTTTCGGGATGCTGCCGAGGGCTGGGGAACACGGCAGCCAGTCTCACCACTCAGCTTGGGTATATCTGTCTCTTCCTCCGGCCAGTGGTTTCTGCGAGGGGACTTGTCACCACAACCGGGAGGGTGTCGGAGCAGCTGGAGGCGAAGAGACCCGTGCCGGCCCCTCGGGGCTCCCTGCTGCTCCTCAGCTTAGCGCTTCTCTCTCCTCTCTGTGCCAGGCGCATGTTCCCCACCTTCCAGGTGAAGATATTCGGGATGGACCCTATGGCTGACTACATGCTCCTCATGGATTTTGTCCCAGTGGATGACAAACGATATCGGCAAGTAACAAATACCTCTCGTGTCCTGCGGTTCTCGGAGAGCCACAGGGGCTGGTGGGTCGCTGCTCTCCCCCTGCTTCTGCCCTCTGGGCGTTCGGTGATGTGCCCCTGGGCGTGACACCTGTTGGTGCGAGACAGGGAGGGGACACGGGATGGGGCTGACCTGGGGTCTCTTTCACACCCTTGCAACGAGTCTGGGGCCGGGAGTGGCCGTGAGGGACTGCGGGGCCCCCTCAACATTTGCACCAGGCTCACAGGCGGCCGGGGCCAGTCCGGCATGGGCAGAAGGGCAGGTTTCCACAGGGCACAGGGCAGGAGCTGCCTTGTCCTGCCTGGAAAAGCTCTCCTTGTCGTACTGCTACATGTCTCCACCGGCAAACACCCTTTGCCGCTTAACAAAAATCCCCTCGGTGCTCCTTGAATGCTGCAGCCTCTCGGTGCATGTCCCGAAGCTGTGCCATGCCTGCTGGGGATCTTCCTGGGTGCTTGAGTGAAGAGAGTGGGGTTTGTGCTCTGGAAAGGCATCAGCCACCCAAGCCACAAAACCTTGTCCTTGTTTCCAGCGACAGTGTAGGAAGGCCTTGGAAACTGTCGACTCAAAAGGCAGCGATGCCGTCTGGTTTGGAACGCCCTTAATTTTAAGACAGTGAAAGGCACATTATGTATTTAGCTTCAGATCAGGACGCCGAGCAGGCAGCCCGCATAGGAATCGCAGGGTCCGATATATAAATATTTAGACAGATATCCAAATTCTCAGGGCGTCCTAGAAATGTTTGCTTGTCAAGGGAAGTAGGATATATAACATCCAATTGAGTATATCTTTAAAAAGTAATGTTTCTGCTCAAGTCCAATGGTTTCTAATTCCCCCTGTGCAAACACTGGCTTTTAAAGTAAACACGTGTATAGAAGATTGGTTTCTCTGTTTTAAATGTTACTGTTGAATATGTACTTTGAAAGAATGAAACAAGACTTCTAAATTCTGAACCTGCTATTAATCTACACACAACTTTCCACTCTTCACTTAAAGCCAGAGTATTACTGTATAGAGGGCTCTTTTTCACCTTTTATTTTAGAAGAAGGAGGAAGCTTTTGTGGCTTCTCTCCCAAACCTACACGGATAGCTATAAATTTCCTCCATCCTGCAGATTTCTCTCACGACAGTTCCATCGCCAACCTGGTAAAATATTATATCCCCTCCGCAGCAATTCTAGCTGCAGAAAAGAGCTCGTTCCTCCCGTGGTCGTAGGAAGCGGGAGTGATGGAGAGGCGGTGCTCCCCCCTCGGTGGGCCAGGGGGACAGTCCCGGGCCGGGTCCTGCGGGGCGGGGGTGCTGCAGTCGTGCGGGGCAGCGCTGCAGGGACGCGGGCGGGAGCCCCCCGGGCCGCGGCTGAGGGTGCCTTCCCCTCCCGCAGGTACGCCTTCCACAGTTCCTCCTGGCTGGTGGCCGGCAAAGCCGACCCCGCCACCCCCGGGAGAGTCCATTACCACCCGGACTCCCCGGCCAAAGGGGCGCAGTGGATGAAGCAGATCGTTTCCTTCGATAAGCTCAAACTGACCAACAATTTGCTGGATGACAACGGGCATGTAAGTGTTCCCGGGAGAAGGTGTCCAACACGGGTGGGAACTCCCCGCGCTGTGATTCCCGTGGGGTGACCCTGCCCGCGCCCCTCCCCGGGGTCTCTGCCCCAGCCCCGCGGCTGCCCCGGGCAGTGGAGCCGGCGGGGCCGGGGCTGCGCTCTCCTCTCTCCATGCTCCGCCTGGATCAGTTATTGTCTCCTTGCTCGTTTTATCATTCAGATCATTTTGAACTCCATGCACAGATACCAGCCGCGTTTTCACGTGGTCTACGTGGACCCCCGGAAAGACAGCGAGAAGTACGCGGAGGAGAACTTCAAAACTTTCGTCTTCGAGGAGACGCGCTTCACGGCGGTGACCGCCTATCAGAACCACCGGGTGAGGCAGCAGCGGAGCTCGGGGCAGCCCAAAGCGGGGGTTGGGGTCGCCCCGGAGGTACCGTGGGTGCGGATGCATCCGGCGCTGTGTCAGCCCCTTCGTCCGGCTCCGGGGTTGGAGGCCGGGCTGCGGGTGTCCGGCGGTGGCGGGGGTGGCTGGGGGTATTCCCGCCTCCTCCCCATCTGCTAAACCCATTCCAGGCAGCGCAAGGAACCCGATAGCCGGGGAGCTGCGCGGAGCTGCGTCGCTGTACGCCGAGGAAGCGACGTGGGCTCTGGCCCCATCGCTAGCTTCCCCCGCCCGGGGGAACCTCATTACCTATGTAAACCCGAGACCGGGGCTAGTGGGGAAACAACAGGCTTCCCGCTGCGAAATGTCACTCACAATTTGTTTGGATAAATCTGTGATTTTACTTCTTTAAGCTCGTAGCGGTCTGTCTCTCCTCAGAATGCAATTATATGTTAAAAACGAAACAAAACGAAACAAAACACCCCCACCCCAATTTGATGCGGATCTCTGGGCAACAGCTAATCCAATTGCTCCTTTAAATCGCATCAGTGTAATGCAAAGAGCAGGAATCCCAGGAGCGGGTGGAAATACGATTTCATAGCGGGGGCTTTTCAGCGCTGCTCCGAACCGCCTCGCTCTGCGATGATGCCGCCCAGGCCGGGGCTGTGTCCCGGGGCTGGCCCAGAGCAGCCGGAGGCAGTGTCACCCTCTGCAGTGGCTCTGAGCAAATTGATTTGAGGTCTCTACGGGATGCTGCGGTCGGGCCGCGCCTCGCCCCGGTGGAGGCGGCGAGGCCAGAGAAAGGCTGTGCCTTTAAGGGGCTCTGGAGTCCCTCCCCGGCTGGCATTTGCCTGATGGCTCCGGACAGCTGCTCTTTCTCTCCTGCTTTCTATCAGTTTGACCTCTAAGGCTGGAACTGTCACTGAGGGGCTTAAAGTTTGTTTTTCAACCCATTCCGGAAACTCACAATCACATACTTTATCCGTGGATTTGCTTAAATATAGAAAATGTCCTGCCTTCTCCCTGGCGAATTAAATAAATACATAAGTATGATTTATCCAGTGATTTGTCTTAACTGCTCCAGTGATGACCCATATAATGTGGCATTTTCTTACAAGTGCATTTACTCAGCTTTTGCAGCCGACTCAGACTGCCTCTCCCTTCACCTTGAACTCATATTAGGTAGCATATTAGCTCACGTATTCTAACAGAGGGAAAGTACATTCTTGTGCTCTGTGGCAGAGAACACCCTGGCTCCACCAGCCACCTGGACCCTCTCTGTTACACCAAGCACTGCTGAGTCCCAAAGTCTGCTCAGGGACACACTCACTGTTTGGCCAGGGAGCCCCACGTGCTGCTTTGAGACATTTTGCCACTTCTCCTTACAGATCACGCAGTTGAAGATTGCAAGCAACCCTTTTGCCAAGGGATTTAGAGACTGCGACCCTGAGGACTGGTAAGGCCGTGCCTTTATTGATGATGGCAGTACCTCACTCACCCCCTTTCACGTGCATCTGCCCAGCTTACATTTGCACAAGGCTTGCATGAAGGGGGACACTGTACTGGGCCCTGTTTGTCAGCTGCAGCTCAGAGGCAATAGAATTGCTTATTCTGTTGGACCATCATCAGCTCTGTGTCACTTCTACCCTTCCTCTTCCAGGCCCAGGAACCACAGGCCAGGAGCTCTTCCTCTCATGAGCGCTTTTGCCAGATCCCGCAATCCAGTCTCTTCTCCAGCCCACCAGAATGGGACAGAGAAAGGTGAGAGCCCTCAGTGGCCAGGCCAGCCCATCACGCAGGCCCTGTTGGCCTGCACGGCTGGTGCATGCATGCTTGGGGCCAGCCTTGCTCACCACGCTGGTGCACTGCCTCATTGCTAATGAGCTTTGTGCTATCACTTATTTTTTAAGGAAAAATACCCACCTTCATAGCCTAATTCATTCTTCCTTGGACTACAACATTTACTGTTGTTATATGCTTAGGAAAATTTGCTGCTTTAAACAACTGCCCCTTGCCTTTAGAGTCCCATTTTCAACTTTTTGGCAACAAACTCAGCTTTTCAGGCAGAGATGAGGTGTTGACCACAGGTTCCTTCTCGCACTGCCTTTTTAATGCGGCTCGGCAGTGCACTTAGGGCCGACCCACTCCATTCAGGAGCTGCAGTCAGGTCGAACAGCACCTCTGCCCATTGACTGCTTTTCCATTACCCAGAGCAAACAACTGCAAAGACAACCGAAGGCCTTTCTTCCAACGCACTCCGGGCCTGCAAAATAAAGGGAAGTCTGTATTTGTTTAGTGTTACACAATTGCAAAAATGTCAGGCGTGTACCAGCTTGTCAGTCAACTCAACTCCATTTATCGGAGTCAGGAGGTCCCGTCCCGCCAGCCCCGTTCCTGCCGCATGCCGCTGCTGCACGCCCCGCTCGCAGCCCCGCTCTTGCCTTCCCGCGCCTCTTTCCCGTGTGTGCGGATGCGCGTCCCGCGGGCGCGGCCGCACTGACGCTGTTGCCCCCGCAGATGCTGCCGAGAGCCGGCGGGAGTTCGAGCGGGAGGCGGGCGGGACGGCGCTGCACCAGGCCGAGGCCGCGCACCAGCAGCTCATGTCCCGCGTGCTCAGCCCCGCGCTGCCGGGCGGAGGCGGCGGGCTGGTGCCGCTGGCCGGGGCGGGCGGCGGCCGGCCCAGCCCGCCGCACCACGAACTGCGCCTGGAGCCCGCCGCGTCGGAGCCGCTGCACCACCATCCCTACAAGTACCCGCCGGCGGCGGCCGCCGCCTACGACCACTACCTGGGGGCGAAGAGCCGGCCCACCCCATACCCCCTCCCCAGCATCCGCGGGCACAGCTACCACCACCATCATCACCACCACCACATGAACGCGGCGGCCGCGGCAGCGGCGGCTGCCAACATGTACTCGCCGGCCGGGGCGCCCGCCGGCTACGACTACGGGCCCCGGTAACGGGGCACCGGCGGCACGAGAGACACCGCCCTCCCCCTTCCCGCCTTGCCCTCACCTCCCGCCTTACGAGTGAGCCGATTGGCCAGCTTGACCTGATCGACAGCCGGACAGCCCAATCGCCGGCAGCCGGGCCCCGCCCCGCGCCCTGCTGCGTGGGGGCTGTGAGGGCGGCGGCGCCGGGAGCTCCATCGCGGTGTGACCCGCGGCTGCACTTTGATAAATGAAGCCATATGTCCTTATCTCCCTGTTCCCTCGCGCCTCCGTTCGTGCCGGGCACCGAGGACCATCGGGCGGCTGGGATGCGCTGGGAGGACGGGGAGGCGGCAGCGGTGAAATGACGTGTCCCCTCTGACTCGCCCGCCGGGCCGCTGATGGAGGTTTGGTGTTGCCGCCTGGGTTGGCGGTGCCCACGGGGCCTGTACGTGAGCACCGAGCAGCGGCTGTGGGGCCGGCCGTGAGCCGTGGGTCGTCCTGCACTTGTCGGTGTCGATCTCTCCCAACCTGGGGCGCACCGAGGGCTGGCTCACAGGTGGCTTAGGTGGTTCTTTGAGGAGATTCTTGCGGAAGCAGAGTTTAGTTTAAGGGAGCGCTTTGAATCCTCACTGCCAGAACAAATTTTCCACTTCTCCTCCGGCCCTGACCCACTCGTAAGTTTTGGGGTTCACTGGGATGCCTTAACCATATAGTAGCATTTTCTGGAGCTGTTGAGAAGGGCCCATGGCCAAGGGCACAGCCACGTGCAGCTCTGCTTACATCTTGTTTTCCCAACAATACCTGGACAGGTTTAAAAACCTGGTGGGGGAATATCTGCAGAGTTCAGGCTGTGTGTTTCCCACCTGCTTCCCAGGCGGCCTCACACAGTCCTGGCCTCACACAGTCCTGCCTTCCTGCGTCCCTTCCCCGGCTCTTGAATGCTCTCCTGTGGAGGTGCCTTTTAAAGGGACTCCAGGGTTTTTTTTCTCAGACTCGCCCCTTACATTTGGCCGACCCAAATTGTAGTAGTCCTAAAGCACCTATTCTGCATTACCTGCTTGCTGCATCATCCCTCTTAATGCTGGTAAGTACTTTTTCTTTTAATATCTTCATTCAGTAGTAGTTCCTTACTGTTAAAAAGATGGCCCTGTTCATCACAGTTCTCCAGTGATGTGTTTTGAGTAGTTGGCTTGTGTTTTTGTCAGATGCTCACTGAAGGCAGTCCCTGTGTGTTCAGAGAAGGTGTTGAGCAGCTCCTCAGCTGTGGTGGTATACAGTATTATGAACACTTGTCTGATTCTTCCACAAGACTCCATTAAAAGATGAGGGTTACTTCTTTTAAAGTCATCAACTCATCTGTGTTTGTGCATTTTCATTACAAACTCCTTAAAACATGTTCTTTCCCTTGTGCAGGTGGCAGTGTTAATAGCAATGTGTATTTTGTCTCTGGCAGTGGGCTTTGGGCTTCCAAAACCTTTTTGGAAAGGTTTAAGAAGGGATACAGGCTACCAAGAATATTTTATGTAATTTTTTTCTGTTAAAAAATATATCTGGATCCATAAAAAAAAATGTGCAAGAAATATGTATTTTATTTGACATTTGCAGTGAATTGTGAGATTCTTAGTGTCTGACTAAACCATAATTAATGTTCTCAGAAAGGTTGATGTAAAATAGCCTTGTGCTCATTATTAGTCAGTGGGAAATGGCTCTCGGATGTGCCTATTGCTATTGCTTCGCCGCTGTTATTTCAGAGTTTTCAGTATGATTTGTTATCTGTAAACTGATTAGTGCCAAAGCTTTGGTCAAACATTTAATGAAGTTGTTATATTTATTATTTCCTTCAAAGATTATACAACCCCTTTTTTTTTCTTGATAGTTGCAGTATAGGAAAAAAAAAGCGAAGACAACCAAAGAATCATATCTCCAAAGTGTAGATACATGTAGATATTTGTAGATATATGTAGATAATCTTATTTCATTTAAATTGAAAAGACATTGGACAGTGACATTTATAAATATTTTTCCTCTTCTTTCTTTCTTTCATTTCTTGTTTGATTATTTGTGTATATTTGTCAGTTTGTCCACCCTGAAGTCTAAGCCTCCCCTACAAAAGGAAGTTATTTAAATAAGAAGGGTTCTTTGAGCAAACAGCAGCTCTCCATAGGTGATTGCTCCTTCCCTTCTGTCCCTGGGTGCTGCAGGTGCCCGTGGTTGTGGTCATCTCTCACAATACAACACTTTGCAAGGTTGGGGTTCCAGGTGAAAACAGATCTGTTTGTATTGGTAAGCACCTGCTCTCTTTAAGCACACGGAATGACCCAAGATGCCAGGACTAAACTGTGCCCTTAAGGAAAGTGCCTCAAGGTCCTTGCCTTGACTGTAGAAATTTCAATTTTATATTTGTTAGAAGAAGAGAAGAACACTTCAAGAGCTTCAAGCTATGGCTGTGGGCAGTGGGCCCTCAGGATCACCAGTCTGTGTTCTGTGCTGAAGAGCCACAGCAGAGGTCCTGAGGCTGAATGGGAAGGAGACGATGCAGCTGTGAAAATGGTATTTCTGACCATGCATTTACTCCATCAGTGTGCAGGGTGCTTGGGAATGTTCACATTGAAGCATGTTAGCAGTCCAGTTCATGTTGTGTTTTAATCCTTAAATCAAGACTCCTCAGGGCTTTGACTGGTGTCCCTCCTTCCATAACAATGTCTCACTGGATTGGAGTGTTACAGATATGGAAAGCAAAAAGGTTTATCTTTCCATCCCAACAAAAAATCCATTTCAAATAAACAAAGCCCCATAATGCTGAAGGTTGAGCAGTAGATGCCTTTTGAAAATCACAGAAAATCTGTAACACTTTAATATCACATTACCTGTCAGCCTGTTAGTCAGGATATATCATGTATAGGCCATGCATTTTCTGTGTATTGTAGATTCATTTGACAAATTACTTTGTATAATGTGATTACATGTCTGGTTAAACTTCACTCAGCCCATGGACCTGTCCCCAAGGTCCATGGCACATATTAGCAAAGAAGGTGGCTGCATTTGCAGGCAATATTTCACTTGTGGTCACCTCAAGTCACACGAAGCACTTACACACAAAGTGTATTTAAAAGCTGCTGTAAAACAGGCCCAGGTGTGGAGGTTACAAGCATCCTTTGTCTTTTCCAAATGGGCTAGAGAATAAATTAGCCATCTAGCTCTATTTTCTAGAGGTACAGGCTGAATTCAGTGTGTGCTTCTGAGGTCTGGAAACCACATCACTTAGCTCAGTGGATAAATCCAGGGTTAGGCCCACACGGGTGGAACAAGGGTGGCCTTTGCTTAATCACTTAACCCAAACACTAGGGATAGCTCCATTTTCAGAAATGGCTTTTTGCAGCTGATTTAATTCTTTCCTTGCTAGTGCAATTGATTAAATGCAACATAGGATAGGAGCATGGGGATGAGACTCCTGTGGGTTTGTGGTGTTCATGCACACTTTTTACACATTTCATAGATGTTCTCTTTAGTCTTTCCTTCTCTTCAGGGAGGCCCTGTAACACTGGTTAGAACTGTGCAGGTAGACCCCAGCAGCTGCCTGTCAGCATCCTGGGCTGTTGGCATCTGTTCAGTCAGTGCCAAGCACATGTACACACGGCCATGGCCGGGGAGCAACTGCTTTGGCTTCCTGCTACAGTGTGACAGTGCCTTGCAGGGTGGAGAATGACCCAAGGACTGTAGCAAGTATAGAAAGGTGTTCTGCAGGCTGCTGGGGGACAGTGTGGGTCTCCCATGAGCTGTGGGCTTCTAGTGCATCCCTTCAAGGAGCCATGGCTAGTGGGGCTACATGGCTCAGGGCCACCTCAGCTGGGGCAAGCACTCCTCTTCCTCTCCAGCAAGTGGATTTCAGCCTGTGATGCTGGATCCCTCACCAAGGGGCAGTTGTACCTTGATGTGTACGGAATAAGAAAAGCAGTTTGTGCTGTGTAACGTTCTGTGTAAAGGGATCCCTGTAGCCGCTGGAAACAAGTCAGGCACCCACAGGTCAGGGCTGGGGGGCAGAAGCTGAGCCCTGCTGCCTGGAGAAGGCTGGAAGAGCAAACGCAGCAGTACTTTAAAAGCAAGTTTCAGCATCATCACCCAAATAGCTCGAAAAGCTGCCCTGAGCCTGTTGAACACGGCTGGGCTGGGCGGTGGGAGAAGAGCGTGTGTGTGCACATACACGTGTTGGTTTTTTGTGCTTTGCCTTCTGTTGTTCGATTTCCTGGTAGGTTGAAGCCAAATGTGATTTTGCTGCAGCGTTGAGACCGCGGGTGCTTTGGCGTTTGTGTGGGACTGCCGGTGTGGGCAGGGACATCCCCGGGGGTCCCTGCAGGTATCGCTGCCCCGCGGCCGCGATGGAGGAGGAGGAGGAGGATGCTGCGCGCACCCCGGGCGGCCCTGCCTGAAGAGCCGGCTCCCTCCAGAGGGAAGAGCCGGGCATGGCACGCGGTGGATCCGGCACACACGGAAAACGAGAAGGGCTTTATCTTCCGGAGCTGGGAAATACGCGATGAGAGGAAAATATAGATTTGGGGGTTAAAGGAAAGATTTGATCTTTGAAACACTCTGGCATGAATAAGAAGGGGCAGTCTCCTGTGAGTTACAATTTGAGGATACTCAGCCAGCAGTGCCTCAGCTCTTGCATTAACCTGGTGTTATTAAGAATCCGCTCTGCGTGTGTAGAGCCCAGTACTTTGTATGGATATAACGTTTTTCTAAACATAAGCATTTTGTTCTTCATTTAATCATTCCAAATCAATTGATTGCTAAGATAAATAATTTACACAGGTATTTGACAAAACTAGGTGAAAGTGACTGTACCCAAAGATTTCTCTTATTGCCATTATCATGAGCTCAGCGAGTGCGTATAAAACGTGCTGTTTGTTACAGTAAGACACCCATTGTCCCTGGGAATCTAGACAGTGCATCAGAGGTTTGCAAATCTCAAAGAATAGTATTTCATATTTTTTCCCCCACTCAGTATGTTGCCCACACAATCAGTGCAAAAAGGAAGAGCTGGTTTTGAAGACAAGCATTAATTTTGGAAAATACAGACATGTCCCATATACACAATGTATGTGTAAGTCTGCTCTGCAAAGGCCCACTGTCCTTCAGGAGGGCTGTGTAAAATATTATGTGTGTTGCATATGCCAGAAAAAATGCACTCATTCCCCCCATTAATAGAAATGACCTATTATAAATTTACCAAAGATACCATAGTTTTATAAATTGGCCACATATGTCTGTGTAATATATTTATTATATCACCTTTCACAGCATTTCTGTTTTATGAAATTCAGCCTTGAATTTGTCACATATGTTTTGCATATATGTGCAATAGTTGGCCAAGTATATCCAAGTAAAGTATGATAAATGCGTTCTTTCCATATGGGAAATTAAATGTTTTTCCAGATTTTTAAAAAAAAAAGCTTATTAAGAGCAGCCTATACAAAATAATTACAATAAATCACTCACTTCTATTTAGGTTAAAATTATAAATTTGAACTAGTAACAAAGTGATTAAGAGAAAGAGCCAGAAAAGTCACATTTAGGACCTAATTCTATAAGGAGATGGAGCAGCATAGATAGAAGAGGCCCTGTGCATTTTCAGTGCTCGCTGCTCCGTGCTGTGACATCCTGTCAGGCTGCAGAGCACCTTCCATCCCCTGCTCCCACTGCAACTGGAGCTGCCAAGGGACAGCCCTCCACCCCCTCTGTGAGCGTGAGGGACCTGCACTGTCCCCTCCACCTGGCTTCTGCTCCTCTGTCACAGCTCCTGGTGCTCTCTGGGAGAGGGAGGAGGGGAGGGAATGTTTCCCTGCAGCCTCCTCCTCCTCCCTGATGCTCCTTCTGGCAACCAGCGAGTGCTTCAGTGGGCAGGGCAGGACACCTTGGTGCCACTGCTGTGCTCGGCACCTGCCTTCACAGGAGTGACTGCACAGTGCCCAGGGACTCAGACTGATGGCCCTGGCCTTTAAATTGCAAAAAAGAAGTGCAAAATGGAATAAACAACATGTAAAACTTAGAGAAGCACCTTAGTGTGAGGTGTTGGCACTATTGCTTTTGTCACTGGTGATGGGCAGGGGCTCGGTATTTGCGTTTTCCTCCACTTGCTTTATGCTCCCATTGTTCCTTGTTCCGGGGGTAATGGTTCCCCTTCTCTCGGTGCTCCAGCCTGGCTGCTTCAGCTGCCCTTTTTCTGGGGTGTGAGCTCCAGCCGTGGGCAGCAAGAGCCAGCATGAGTGCAGGAGCTGCAGGCAAAGCCATCATCTGGGAAGGGCAGAGGAGGGGTGGGGAGAGGCAGCCCTTCTCCCAGGCTGGTTCTATTTGAGCACTGCCTTGCACATTTCTTTTATTTCAGTCAACATGAAGTGAGTCTTTCATTCTATTCCCTTTCCTGCTTGTTGTCAACTACTTCAAACCAGATGGGCTCAAGAGATAAAACTATGAAGACTCAATGTCTCTATTTAGCAGAATGCCAAGTCTGCATGCCATCAAAATATCTGAGGCAAAAAAATCTGAACAGACAATACTGACTCTAATTGTTATGTTAAGAGCAGCCTGGATGCTTTTCCATGAATACAAACAATGTCATCCACAAATCACTGAGATTTTGTATCAGCAATTTTTAAAATCACCATCAGGACAAATGGTACAGCCACATTCTCTGTCATTTTAGAAGTTATTCCATAGGCCCAGCACACCCACTGCCTTCTTACCTGTGTCAGAACATGTTCAGAGCAAGCAGTGCCATGGGGGCCTGGAAAATGTACTTCAGCATTTGTGAGGTGCCAGAGCTATGGAGCTGAATAATGGTTCAGCATTTGAACATCCTCGCTGCATTTCCTGATCTGGACATAATCAGGCTCAATCAGTCCTACCACTGGTAGGAAAGAGATCATTGCTGCCCAGAAAGCATCTGAGGATTTCTATCATTTTTTTGCTGCCCTAGTTTATGTATACTGAGAATAAAAACTAAAAGGAAACAGCATCTAACAGTAATCTCAAATAAATTTAACAGCTTTTTTAATTCCCTTTTATTTTTTTAGTAATTAGAACTTCAAATTGTAACAGACAATTACTAGAATAATTATTTTTTTCACTGCCATGTCACTCTCCTGTGAAGAGATAGTTAATACTCCAGGGTGGTTCTCCTGCAGTGCACGTGGCTGATTCAGGACTTCAGTCCTTCCCCCTGCCATCCCCCGTGGCACTGTAGCTTCTGGTTTTATGACTCTTCAGAGCACAGAAGTAAATACACTCTCCTCTGGGTGAACACAGGCTTATTGAGAGGTGTAGACTGTGGTCTACAGGATTTCCTAGTGTACTGACACCTTTAGAAAAGGATGCTGGGGAAGTAAAAGCAAATATGTCTGAGACAAAAATAAATTGGTGTATGAGTTTTAGAGGCCATATCTATTACTGTACGGTTCCACCAGGTACTCTTCCAGCCATCCTTGTCCCTCTCCCATGGAGAATCTGGCCACTGCTGGTGGTTTGCTCCAAGGCCCTTCATACCTTCCACAGTGATAGGAATATCACCTAACTCAGCGGGACAAGTTGCTCCTTTGTTTTGATTTACCTCCTCCATTCCTCTTTCTCCTCCTCTTAGAAACCAAACTGCAAATCAGATTCCTCTGAGGTCAGAATAAAGCAGTACCCAGCAGTGCTGATAGGATGTGCAGCTGTAGTTCAGATCTCTAATCAGGTGAGCAGAACTTTCCCAGCTGAGAGATGATATTTTCATTTAATTTGATACTGTGAGATCATTACATGAATTGCCAACTCCCCCCAGTATGATCTTAATTCTGGATATTTTCTTTCACATTACGAAAGAAACCTACAGTGTGGCCCAGAAGAGTAGGAAATAGATGAACACAGCCAAGTTTACTTGGAAAAGCTGTAGTAGGGGGACCCAGGCTGGAATTTCAGAATATTACACATTAGCAGAACCCCCCTGCCTTCCTCCTTAGTCATGGCTGTCACGTTCCTGGTAGCACAATGGTCATGCTTAAACATCCAACTCTGTGTGTCAGCACTGCTGTAACATTGTCTGGTATTAATCCAGGCAGTCATGTGCCGTGTTTTATGTAATGATCCACACTTTCACACTACAGACACAGCGCCAGAAAAGGAAACACATTGATTTAGCACTCAGTAATCCTTGTTTAATCCCCAGTCCTTTGGTTTACATCACTAACATGGCTCCTGCAGTAGTCAGTGTTCTATCTTTGTTCTTGGCAGACTGAATTAAAGAAAGATTTATTAATTTGTAAGTTGGCTTTGCAGATGCATCTTAAATATGCTAAAAACAAAAGCAGTCCAGAAGCCAGTATTAGCTTAACTATAAAAATCTGCTCTTTTAAACTCAAGCCTTTGCAACAGTCCAAGTCAAGCTGCAGAGTCATTTTTTGGCTTTCTGTGGCAATTGCATTCTAAAGGACTAAATTTAACAACTGTCTCATTGCATGCCCCCAGCTTACTTCCTTTTTCACTCATTACTACAAACACAATTAATCTCTTTCCTTGCTCACCTACACTAAGGACTGCAGTGCTTTATGGCTCATGTACTGATAAGAGAAAGGAGTTGTAACTAATGGATTCATTTGCAAATAATGTTAGAGGGTCAGAGATCACCATTCATTCCAGTGGTGATAAATATTCCATGTAATTGCTGCACAAATGCTGGTGTTTGGGATTTCTATTTCTTTACGAATGCCTGTTGCTTTCTTCCCTCTCAGGGTGCCAACGACGGTGATTCTTGGGAGGAAGCCTTTTGTAATAATTTAGCTGTCATCACCTTCACTCCTGAATCCTCTAGGCCAGGTACAGGCTAGCCCTGTTCCTTTCTGGCAGGTGAGATTTCAGAGCTAACCCCAGCACCTTAAGGTGGCTCTTTGCTCACAGCCTTCTGCTAGCAAATCAGCAGAAACCATGCTCAGGGCACAATTGTAAATTTAATTTTTTAAAATTAAATAAATATGAATTTCTTGCATGCCATCAGACATCTGTATTTTACAGTTATAATCAGACAATTGTGTTTTACAGCCTATACTAATACAGACTGTCTTTCCTGTTGGAAACCATTCTTCTTTGGGGAAGTCCAGGTTAGTTCCTTAGGCAAATAAACTGTCAGAAGACTGTAATTCACAATCAAACTATGGCATTTGGGCTCAACTCTAAATCAAACTAGTGTAGTCGGGTTGCTCATTTCAAGGAAACTATAATGTGAAAGAAAAATCTGTTTACTGGGTGTTTAAATAAAATCAGTAATTATATAAAGTGTTAATGAAATAATTGTATTGTGAAAAAGTATGGCATGTACAGTACTTTGGTAATGGGAAGTAAAGGATGGCTCTGTTCCTGCAAGCAGCCCTGCAACCTGTGTCCTTCCTCCTGAATCCGAGGAAACTCTCACCTGTGTGTCTGAGATGTAGTTCACGTCCTCATTTTCAATTTGTACTTGCATTACTTGTTTTGAAATCTACCTAATCAGACAAACATAAATATTTAACTCCCAGCAAAAGGCAGTAAGTTAGATATAAGCACCCAGTAATCTTTAGAGTATCTTCCAAAAGACATTCATAAATCTAAACATCCCTTACGAGTCTCTCTGATTACTTTAGACACAGATGTTGACAGTAAATGGCAATTTTCAGAGAAAATATACTCAAGAATTTCTAATTTTCAGGCTCTGATCTAATCACGCTCTTTCCAGAGGGATGCCACTGTGCCAATACCAGAGTATTTCCATCAAAAAATTGTTTCCTACACTAACTATCTGCCCAAGATGGGTGAGCCCTGGATTTCCTTTCCTGCTGGATAAGCATTAAACCTTCAGCTGAGTTCTGTGCAAACTGCCCAGGAGTGCAGGCTGCTGTTTGCTGCCATGGAGGAGGAATGCTGGCACCCTCTGGGCCACATGTGTGGTGTTGTACCACACCAGGCAAAAGGAAATCTCTGTGCAAACTCCCTAGGACAGGTCCCCGGACCACGTGCAACAACACTTTCTCCATTAATTTATTTCATTGTTTCTTTATGTCAATACTTTGACAAAGAGGAAAATAACAGAAGAAAAGGTTTCTTCCAACAGCAGGTTTGTGGGGAGTGACTGCATCTCATTCCACAAGGCTGAGGCTGGAGCTGCTTGTACAGTGGGAGCAGCTCCTCTTCTGTGTGGGAGGTGGATGATGTTGGAGATGTGCAACTCTGTCTGGTAGATGTAATGAACACCATCACCTCCCCTTGACTCGGGATCACTCAAAATTAGGCTTTAACTTTCAACTGCAATGTGATCCTCCGTGCAGCTACTGAATAGTAAAGAAATAATCAAAGAAATGCATTATTTAAAGTGTCACCACACTCTAAAATGTGTAAGGCCACATTTTATTTAGAAAAGCCTGGCAACAGTATCCTGGCTCTGTGTTTTAATGTGAAGAACATCAGGCTGGGTGCTTAAGGCTTTCAATCCAGCAATATTCTCTGTCTGCAAGGCACGGGTAGGTAACAGACCCAGACCTTAATTTGCATGTGTGTTTTTCCTGAAACAATTTCTAAAATCTTTGATGTTGCTGTTCACTTTTGGTCACTTTTACTTTGATTTCCACCTCTCTACAGAGCAGAAACAATTATTTCCAATAAAGTATCAACAGTGCAGAGCCTGGACACAGTTGTCACTGCAGCTTTGTGACCAAATCCAGCAGTACCCTCAGCACACTGATGTGTGTCTAATACAATTTAGAAGAATGCAAATGCTGCTTTGTGAGTCAAACAAAATAAACCTTCATGAATGAATTTCAGCTTCCATGACTGTAGAGATGACAAGTTAATGGAACCGTTTGCACTGTGTGGATAAGGATTTACCCATGTGATTCCCCTAAATGTTAATGGGAGTTGTGGAGCTGAATCCCAGACTTGCCACGCTGAAACTTACCCCCAACTCTCCAAGGAGAAGGGCGCTAATTGGATTGTCGAGTTTAAATCCTTTAGCTCATCAGTCTGTGGACAGGATTTAGCACTGGCTCTGTAAAAGGCTTTACACAGCTTTGCAGAGCAATGCTGGGGAAGATTTTTTCCCTTTCTTTCTTGTGATTAATTATGAGGCTTGAGGTGACAGGAGACGTAATGAAATTCATAAATGCCGAAGGCCATCCCTCGTCACATTCCTGGCTGTTGTTTTAAGTTAGAAACTGACAGAAGTGTGAACAAATCAAGGGTGTTCTGATAGCCTTTCAGTTACAGGGAAGAAAAAGTAACTGACAATGAGAAACCACTGGAGGTGCTTTAATGGGTATAAATTTTTAAGAAAGAGTGATGTTTTACACTGACTCAGATTCTTGGATACATAAATGACTTACAAACAGACATATTCTGCCTCCACTGCAGTTTGAGGGATTCCAGTCCTTTTTTACCAAAGGTATTGGCACAAGTTATGTCAGCAACCTGCCAAAGAAAAGGTGTTGCAAAACCCGTAGCAGAACCCAAAGCAACTTTGGTCTTTGTGACTGGCCTCGTTCTGCTTATTATGAATTAAAAATCCACTTTCCTCTATGGAAGACAAAACTTAGAGCTTAAATTAGCAGCACAAGAATTAACCTAGGACTCTCACTTCAGCCTGGAGACAGATTCTACCACTTCCCCACATGCACATTTGAATTACAGTGTTAGGAATTGCTCCACCAGTCCTGTTTTCCCAATCCATGGCAGTGCAGGAGGTGTCACGTCTCAGCATATATGGACCAGACACTGATGCGCTGATCTTTGGAGCCAGCTGCCAGCAGTCTCTCCCGGGGGATGCTGTGGTCTGAGAAGGACACACAGTGGACAGTTGCTGTGTGATAGTCCAGCACTGCCAAGGGCTTCAGCTTTTTCCAGCCAAAGATCCTGATGCGATGATCCCACCCTCCTGTTGCCAAAATCTTCTTGTCTGGACGGATGGTGATATCAGATACGCCAGCGTTGACAAGTTCATGTGTTTTGTAAACCTTTGTGAAAAAGTTACAAATGAGCTCTAGTTATTCAAAACAGAAGAAAAAGGAATCTTTTGGTACTTTAGCAGGTGGTGTGCCCACCGAACACACCGATGTCACACAGGGAGCGGGGAGCTTTTCACCATGTGGTGAATGCTGCTTGGTGAGAACAACAACAGACAGAAAACACCTTAACTTGAGCCTCCCATCTCCAGAGCAATTTTCACAAAATAAACCTAACTCTTGTAGGCTTTCAGTTTATTTTGCATTTAAAGCTATATATATACTCTTTCACAAGTGAAGCTCTGAATTGAGGTTTTGAGCACACTTTGCCCTTCCAGCTATTCTTGTATGAGCTGCAACGTTCACAGGTAAGGCCATATATTTTCCCTGCTTCTGCAACATTCCCAGGCTGAGACCCTTCTGAGCTGATGTTTAAGCTACCTGCTACTCACTTCTACTACTGTGGCCCCTCACAAAACCCCCAATAAGCTGCTGGAGCATTTACCTCAGTCTTGAGAAAGGAATGCTTCCAGGAATTGGGTTACAGTGTCAAGAAATCTGTATTTCCAGTACTCCTTCCCAAGAGACTTCTATTTACACCAAATCCAAGGAGGGGATTACAGCCAAGTTATTGATTTCAGTCTTGGAAGCCTTTTGTTACTGTTTGGAGACTACTGGGGCACATGTTTCAGAGGGGCACAATTAAATTGGGAGGCATTTGGCTTTCTTCAGGAGGCACTGGGGCTGCACAGGACTTAGCCTCTGGAAGGAAAAGTTTTTGCTTTACTGACACATTTGTCTCTTGAAGCACAAAGCTCAGAGTAACACACCTTTGCTGTTCTCACCTCAGGTAACTTGTCTGAGTGAGCAACCTGCCTCTGAAACACATGCAGAATATGCACACAAGTGTGTGTGTGTGTGTATATTGGAACAGCTCAGCTTCTGTCACAATGGGGAAAACCCCTTTGGCTTATAAAGCTGGCCCTGAACTACTGTTATTTGTAAGTATGATTGGAAATGACACATTAATGCCACTGTCTCCTTAAGCCTGAGTCTGTAGCTATTCTGTACCAAAGCTTAATATCATCCAGTGCCTGTTTTAATTCACTGTGTGGTGTTCACTGTTTGTCTGAGGCAGGAAGAGATTGACGAGCACATCACACCTGAGGAGCTTTTCTCCTTGAAGGACATGCCATGATGCATAGCTAGTACAGGGTTATAAAGACGTATTATTGCAGATAATTTTAACCTTTATATTGGATGTAGAAAACTCCAGAAATGTTGGTCAAGGTTGGTTTCAGATGCAGCTGAACACATCTTAGAACCTTACAGGCACAAAGCCATAAGCAATTATTTTCCAACTACATAAAGAACTGCCCAGTTACCTACTCAAACAGCAAGAGCCGTGCAGTTCGATAAGACAAAAGGTTGAATGAAACTTGACATGTTTCTTACTTGCTCTATACATTTCTTTTTCAAAGATGACCTGAAGAATGTATCTACAATGAATTCAGAACAGAGGACAGCAAGTTTTGCTCAAGACTAATGAGAAATAGGTTGTATGGGGGCCTCTTGGTGGGGCTGCAACTGTAAAACCTGTGCTTTTTGTTAGTACGTGTGCTCCAAACTCTTCAGCAGCAAGGCAAGGGAAGGATTTACTCCTTAGATCACCAGCCTGGCAAATGTAGGATGGGTCTTACTGTGCAACTGAGATTATTAGCTAATGGCCATAACCAATCCGGGCGTGGTGCTCTCATCATTAATGTCAATTATGTGGGCAAGATCCATACAGCACAGTCAGGGCAACTGGAGAAATGGCATGTCCTCAGCAAGCTACAACTTGAAAAGGAAGCCTGTAATGCTGATGCCTGTTGGCTATGGAACATGAGGGAACAGTGGGCATTTGTGCATGATCTGCAACTACAAGAGTGAGAGAGAAAAGCAACACAAAGGAGAAAACTTGCTCAAGGTATATGCAGCCAGGTGTAATCCTACTGCCAGGATTTGTGCCATCCCAGGACTTATTACAGTAAGTCACTGACTACAGCAGCCACATACCAACATAGTTTCCTAACCAGAGAACCAGCTTGTAATTAAGAAAACAAAGAGGTAAAAACAGGTGAGCTGCTTTCAGCCAGTCACAACCAAGGACACTTGCATCTATACCCAAAGCATGTCTTTAAACCCTCTGCTTATTAGGAAAAAACCAAAATAGCAGCAAACTAAGCTTCAGCATTTGGGGGAAAAGCCTCAGCAGCCGAACCAACAAAATGTTCATTACAGCTTACAGGATTTTTTCTCTCGTCATATAAAAAGAAGCTTCTGTGGTTATCAGATTTCTTAGTTCTGCTTTGTTTACTCACCTGCAGAAGCTGTTTACCTCCTACATTCTACCACAAACATCAGCACATAATTACACTATCTCATCCAAATCAGAAGGCTCATAACCAATCCTGTCATTTGCTGCAGTGATGATTTCAGCAACTTTCCTGTAGAAGACAATACAAACTTTCCCCATAGCAATAAACTCTGCAGTTACCTTCATCATCTATTCACTGACACACTGGAACACTGCCACTTAAAACAGAGCTGCAGTACCATCATTGCATCATTCCCTCTCCAAGGCAGATAGCTGTGCACCACGGTTACTTATTAAAACCTTTTAGAATAAAAATAATGTGCCACTGAGTGGCTTTCCAACGTCTACCATTACCTCAGGTACCTGGAATGTCAGGGAAAAAAATCCCCATCTGGTTTATATTATTAATGCAATAGTGGAAAAAAACTTAATCTATGTCCTTGACAATCTCTAGTGCTCATATGAAAGATGCATTTTTTTTAGGGCATTCATGCTCCCATGAAGCACAGGAACATTGCTTTTGTAGCTTATAATACTTGGCATTTAAATTTCTTCTGAGGCAACCTTCTATCTCTCAGTGTGAGGTGCTAAACATGTAGCTAATCTTAGATTCCCTGGGAATGGGAATAACAATACTTGGAATATTTCAGGTGAACAACTTTTTCTCCTGTGAGTTGTACATGTAGCCCTGCATAGAGTTAACTCATTAGTGAAATGTGCTGTAAAGAACAATATTTTATTTGACTTTAGGAAATAAGTTTAGCTATAATTAATATGAAAGAACAACTTTCTCTTCACCACCAGAGTATCTGAAAATTTAAGAAGCCTGTCATGATGTCAGATTTCTGTCACCTTGACCTTAGAGAATGAGTCTCAATACCAAGTTTCTTACTGAGATTGCTCATCTTCCTTCCACTTCCCTGAGCTAAGGACACCTGGTGCAGATGGTGACAAGCAGGGGGAGGCTGGGCAGGGGGAGGCAAACAGGACCAAAAAACCAGCAAACCCAAGCCATGACAATGTGTATCAGACCCCTTCAGTGCTCGTTCCGAGTGCGGAGTGCCTCTTTCGGCTGGTGTTGTATGGTGTGTTACGGTTCAGCCGCCTCCTCAGTGAGTGCCGTGTCCTCCAAACTCCACTGGGCTTGGCTGTGTTTGCTCCACACACACCTGGTGCCCTGCCACCCCAGAAATGCAGGTGCTCTGGTGGTGCCTCACAGATTCCACACCTTTACAGTGTCCCCCAGTTGATGAGTCAACGCTGGACGTCCCAGCCTGTGCTTTTCTTCCTAGAGCACCATTCTGAAAATAGCATTAACTTGCTGTGCTACTTAAAAAAAATCTCCATAAAAGCTGCAAGGTGCCACAGCAGTTGTTGTTCTTCCACAAACTGGTGTATCCAACAGATCTCTTCTCAAGGATGACGTGGGCACACAGGGGCTGATTCAGGCCATCTCTACTGTTCATGGGACAACTGCCACTTCAAAAAGGTTAAAGCACCCAGCACTGGAGAGGCTGTGCATGGGCCGTTTCAATTTTCATGAGCCTTTTTGCACTTTATTTCCACACCTACATTTCCAGATCATACTTAACAGCTTGGCACTGTTGGAACACTTGCTAAAGCTGCCTAGATGAAAGCAGTATGGCCATTCCCTGGCACAGCCTGAGCTGGGGGTTACATGACCTCCTTCTAACCCAGCCATTCACAGTACCACAGCTCAGACATGAACTGGGGCAGCCAGTTGCCTGATTTGGTGTCTCTGGCTGGGCCCTGTAGGTGCCAAAAGAAGCTGGGTGCCTAAACCTCATGTCCTCTTGGTGCTACAGGGCTACTCCTACTCTTTCTGCTTGTGAAGTATTTAATGGAATACTTCTGTCTTTCCCACAGTGGAAAGCTCGCTATAGCCATTCAAGCAGAACGTTTGGAAAAGCAATCCTTTGTTTCTCATTTTTATAACTCATTTATAATGTTTAGTACATTCCGAAAGCTGGATACTACCAATGTGATAAATGAAGATACAGAGGCAATGGCTTGAGTAATGCTAGGCCTGTGTGCCTGTTGCAATTTTGGTAAAACCAGAAACATGTGAGAGAGAGTTTTTTTTCTTTTTTTTTAAATCCTCACCATCTTTTGCTAAGTCTAGTCCATAGCACAGACATTCTAACCAGTCTGTGATTAATTAGCTAGAGATCTGCAACAACTCCTCTTCATGACTAAATATTTTTTTAGTCTATCAAACTGTTAGTGCAAAGTGGGATAAATGACACTAGAGGGCCAGTGATCCTGACCTGGAGGTTCTGTTGCTCATTGAGGCTCCAGATGCTAAGCACCTTTTCAGATGAGCCCGAGATCCCTTTGGCCTTCTCCGAGTCAAAGTCAAGGCTCATCACTGGCTCCTGGTGGCAAATGAGTTTGCTCAACACTTTTCCCATTGACACGTTCCAGAGGACAACTGATCCATCTTCATAGCCAGCCAGAAGCACAGGTTGTGAACCACAGTTGAGCTGATTAAGGAAAAATAAAATTGTTTGAGAAATAAATAATCCGTTAAGAAAATTATCATCCCTGTGTAGGCTTTAGTCCAAGCAGCAAGAGAATAATTTTAAATGCTGACTGGTGTGGAAGTGAAAAAAGTTTAGATGTCCGAATGTCAAATTTTGATATTCCATCCACTTACAGAAAGCCGTACTAGGTAATACACACTTACAGGTTTTATATCTACATATCAAATTCTAAATTTTATATATATTATACATATTTAACATACACACATACACATATATATGCACACACAGAGGGAGAGTATTTCTCTCTGAAAAATCCAAACTATTGCCCTCTATAACACCTTGAAAAGAGCCTGCCTGAAATTTTCAGTTTTACTTCATGGTCTGAACTTTGTGCTGCAGGGAAAAAATTCCGCAGAGCAGCTGAATTACTCTGAAGCAACACAGGCCTGTGTGGGCATTGAGAAGGGCCATGCTCAGGGTGCCAGTTCCACCCTGCCAGGTGTGGGGCTGCACAGAGGGACTGCCTGCCCAGGTACCCCACAGTGCTCAGAGGCAAACACTGAACCCTGCAGCAGAACTGCTGGGCAGTCACCAAGGGGTTAACGGGCGCCCAAGTCCCACTGTAACCAATTGAAAGCTGCTTTGATTAATGATGTCACAGGCCAAAGGGCAGGGCACCCTGGGCAGACACCTAATTTATTTAAGCCTCTGAAATAACTCAAAGAAGGGAACATTACTGGATTACATGTCACACTTAAGGAAAATATTCATCATTGCTCCAGCCAGAAGACTAATGATCCTGTAAGCAGTACCTGGTTACAAGAGTGAAGATGCAAATCCCTAAAGAAAAGAAACTAAAAAAACTGTTCATGCCAGTTATTCCTTTAATAGGAGAAGAAATATCAAAATAGACACTGGGATTATTACCACCTCATGTAGGCACATCTAAGAATGTATCCAACTGGGTATTCAGATCTTTCCAAACACTGTCTGCTCCTACAGAATTTGTTTGCTCAGTATTCAATTAAGATAAAGGTAAAGGGCATAAAGAATTAATTTTACCAGTATCACGTTATTGAATGAGGTCAAACTGGCTAGCTGTCAGTGTCACCATACAAACCTGTAGTGGCCAAAGGCTCACTGCCTCTACTAATGGTCCAGACTTTTCCCACTGGTTATTCTCTGTTCTGGGGGGAGTTAAACTAACAAGAGATGGGTGGTCTTGATGCCTTGAGGAAGCTGACCTGGAACAGAGACTAGACAGAGCTAAGAGAATGAAGTAGGTATTTATTAAAAGGCCTTAACGAACACACCTTGGGCACTACAAGAGCCTGGCCAGGGCTACACCCAGGGTGGACCCAAAATGGTCACAAAATGGATGGCTGGTCACAAGGTCTCACACTTTTATAAGTTTTGGTTCTTTTGCATATTGGGGTTTAATTGTCCAGTTACAGCTTCAGCTTACGAAGTTCCATCCTTGTTTCCTCTCTTCAGCCCACCCTTGTTTATGCTTTTGGGCCTGAAAACTTGCAACCGTTGTCCTTGGTCTCTAGCAGATTTGTTTTGTTTACCTACCTGTGAAATAAGAGCTGACTAACACTGAACATGAGGCTCAGAGCTACACCCCTAGGCAGCTCAGAATCTGAAAAACACGAAAGCTGAAACTTAAGGCATCAGTCTGAGTAATATGACTGCCAAGTACCAGCCTCATGTGTTTCCTAGACAAGGACTAGGCTAAGGGAACAACATTGCTCCTTAGAAGAAGGAAACCAAGGGGAAATCCTTGTAAGTGTGGGAAATCCCCTGTATCATCCTTCTGAACGAGTCTGTCCACACCTGGGATCTTGGAGGAGCCTCCTTCCTTCCTTTTAAATCATCTTCCTTTGAAAAGGTAGGGTGCATGCTCTGGCTAGAAAGGCCCATAAAGCAGGTTTCTCACCAGTGCCCAGAATTATGAACAATTTTTCTGTCAAAATTTTGATTTGCTAAAATAATATAACATCAGAGCAATAAATACATTGATTCATACATTGAGTCAGATACATGTGAATTAATGTTAACTCATCAGGTATTTTGGATGAACTGGGTTTTGATACCAGATATCAAAAAAGTTTAAAATCTCAATAAAATAAGCATCCCAGATTTTATCTGTATTTAATAAAGGGTAAAATCTTCAACGTAAAACAAAGTATTTCACAGGTACTTTCAAGTTTAAAGAAAGCCCCCAGTTTAAGCATAAAACAACCCCTAATTATTTGTGCTGCTCTTCTGTGCGCACAAGACTCCTCAGAGCTGGGCTTTCACAGAAGTTGTAGCTGTCATCAGGCAGTGAAACATGTCAGCTCCTCTCCCTACTCCAAGCAGGATGGTGCTTCCACAGGAGCTCCTCACCCTTCTGCAGACAGCAGAGACAGGTGAGTGCTCAGCATTCCAGGAATGCCGAGCAAAACCCTTTCTTTTCTTGTGCTGTGGGTATTGCACTCGATTTGAAAAACAGTAATTTGCAAGTGAGATCTAAGATTGGTGGGTTTTAAATCCCAAGTACTTTTTCCTATGAAATGTAGGTCTCCCACACTGCTTTCTCCTGACTTTCCTAACCATATGAAGTGCAATATTTCAATGGGTACATGAACTAAAACAATAAAAGTTATTGAAAGATCAGTGGAGCTCTTGGTCTGGGCCTGGATTCACCAAGCAGTGCTTCACAACAGCCTACTTATTTCAATTCCCAGTAACAGACACTGCTGGAGAGAAGTCTCACCCTTTGTGTTCTGTTTCAGTAGAAAAATTAAATTATATAAATCATTGCTCTTCCTAAGCTGAACATTTTGTTGTTGCATTTGGATAACTGTCAAGGAAGGAAGAAAAGGTGATCTGCTGTCAACTCAACAGGAATAATTGCAATAGTTTATATAAAGTAATAACTTGGCATTTCCAGTTTCGACATGTATTATTCTTGTTGAATTATTTTGTTTGCACCATTATGCAATATGATGCCTTCCCCAAGGAGTGCAAAAAATTTGAGGGAAGACTATTCTTACTCTTACAAATCCTACTCCACCCTATTAGTAATAGCAGGAAGGTGTGAAACTGAAGGGACAATGTATTTAAGAACACGAATCTTCAAAAGAAAGTGAATGAACTAGTATCTTTAAGGACAAACCTAGAAAAATAAGAGGGAGAAATGCTCCAAAGAACAAAATAAACAGCTGCAAGCTTTCCGACTGCTTAGGAGAAGCCAGAGAGGCTTAATCCACAAGCCTAACCTCACCTGCCTTCTGCTGTGCAGTAAAGTTTCTCCTTCACGCTGCTGCTGGGGAGGTTTGTTGTTTCCCTGAACTGCAGGAAAATGCGATGGTACCTGGCTGCAGCCCCCAGACTCTCACTGGACAACCCCCCCAAGCACTCTTCCTTCAGACCTTTATGGGGCTCTCCCTGTCAGCTTCTGTTTCAACTTGTTAATTTACTGTGCCATAAGCAACATCAAATAGTCTCTTAGGCAACCCCTGAGTGCTGGGCTGGGAGTGCTCATCTCCTGGGTATGTCTGGATTGCCCAACACAGCTGTGTACAAAGAAATCCTGGAGGGCCTCTGTCCAGGAAGGGGTGCAGCTGGGTGAGCTCGTGTTCTCCTGCTTTATGGTTACAGGGTTACTCAGAGAGCCACTTCCAGGGCAACCACAGAACAGGAGGAAGAGCATCGCTTTGGTACACCACATGCAATTATTTCCCTTAAGGGTATCCTCTTCCTCGTGCCTTTAAACCAAGTTGCACACATTTCTGAAAAAGCAAATACAGCTGTGAGACTCTGAGGGATTATCTATACTTGCCTGGTGCAGTCTAGGAAGTCATGGTGAGTTCTCAAAGTCAGAATTTGCATGGAATAATTTACCTCTCCCAGTTCCCAGTCCTCTGCTTTATCCCCACTGGCAACAATATCAAAAACTATATAGAATTAAGTCTCTGCACCTGCTTTGCTTCCTAGAGGAGTATCAATATTAATGCATGTATAAATTATGGCAAGACAGAGGACTTCTTACACAGGCAAGAAAAAAATTTCAACACTGAAAATTTCCACAGTTATCTCCATCTTATTAAAAAATGTCGAGGAGACAGAAAGACCCATTCATTTCATCAAGCACTGAACACTGATTGCATTTTTAGGAGAAACTCTGTTTAACAAAAGCCTAATCAGCCTAGTTAATTTTCTCTTTTTTTTTTTTTTTCCCTAGTTTTTAATTACAGCATGGAACTCCAACTGTGGCCTCTCTTGACTTCTGTCTGAAGTCAGCAACTGAATTCCTCTAGATTTCAGTTAGTTGAAGATCTTGGCTGAACACACTGAGGCCTCAAACTTTGACTGATAATATTTTCAACTGAAACCAACACCAATGTTCCAATGAGCCTGCAGGAATTACACCCCTGGCATCAGCTCAGTTGTGCTGTAGACCTGTAGCAGTGTGTTGTCGGGGGTTACATGGGAATCAGCTTTGCCACCACATCTGAAGATTTCAAGTCAATCATCTGAACTCCTTCCTCCCTCCACTGCCACCTTTTTGTATTACTTGTGCTCACTGTTGGCAGCCCATAAACATTATTTGCTAAATATTTTGCAAATATTTTTTTTTCACTAACTACTTTTATTTACCTTTTTGTCTGTAGTCAGTACCACCATAAATACTTTGTTCCTATTGTATGCCTGGAATAGAAATGTTCATAGAGTGTTTCCTCATCCTGGGGGAACTGAAGTGAATGGAATCTGCCATTAAAACCACTGTTTTTAAGCAACCCAAACATTTCTCATCATTCTTAATGCAGTGAGAAACCATATTAAACAACTGGCTTTGGTAAGTCACTCATTTTCCTCTTGATTAATGCAAAAACTGTATCTATCCTAAGGATACAAAGCTTTCCTTGAGCATTTGCAAATCTTCCATTAAAGCTTGGAAAGCTCTGAAAGTTACATTAAGGATGTTCACAAATCTTTCCCCCCTTTAATAGTATAATTACTTGATTGGTTTGATTATAAATCAAAATCCAAGTGAAGAAAGATTCATGTGCTTTATATAAAATGAATCACAGAGAAAACATTTCACAATTAGCCGGCGCTCTTGCCTTACCTGCCATAACTTCAGACACATGGGCATGCCCAGCTTGGCACCCACCTCTGGCTTCAAGGTACAGACTGACGTCTTGGATGGCAGCTCCAAAATCTGAACCTGACATCAGGAAAACAAGAGGAGTTGGTCAGGCTCCAGGTCAAAACTCTGCTGTTAAAAACACAAGTCTTCTAAGGTGATTAAGGTTAGTATAAGCTCTTCCAGTAAAAACTGTCTGGAGGAAACTGAGAAATGCATGCTAAGTTGGAGCTGTAAGGGGAATCTACAGCTAGCTAAAGAAGTGCATTGTTGTAGGAAAGACCAGACAAAACTGCTAGAGTGAACACATCCTCTTCTTCCACTCTTCTATTTAATTACAGCCTGCTTTTCAAACAGTGGATGACATTGTGCACACAACAGATAATACTGCAGACTGCTTAACACTCCCTCTCGCTTTCTTTCCCCTTTTTCCATCTCTGTTGCTAATTTTTTGGCTGTATTCACCTGTGAATACTTGCATTCTCTGCTCTGTGCTGTTGTGGTAACACACTTTGCATGGAAATACAGGCAGTGTGTACGTGCAAAGGGGATTTTTATTTACTGCTGACTGCACTAACAAATCGTGACCCCACAACTACCGGCTGCAGCGGTGTCTGCACACAGGTATTTTTAACACAGTGTTGTGTGACCCTGTCTAAAGCAGGGGCAGACAATGCTGTGTCAAACACCTGTTCTCTCCACAGAGCAGCTTCCATTGTTGCTTGCTCCTGTGGTAATGAATCATGGACTGGGTTTGGGTGGTTTTGATTTTTTTTCTTTTTTTTTTTAAACATTGGGCAAGTTGTTCCTCTGCCAAGGAAGTAGCTCATTTCCACCTCAGGATGATGGCAGGCAAGATCAGGGGAGTTTGCCTTTTTAGTTTGGCACTAGAAGATTTTGACACTCTTGATTGACACGGCAGTGCCTTTGAGAACCTGGGCTGGTTCTCAGACCTGGAACTCTGGAGAAACAGAAGCTCCTGGGTATCGAAAAGCTGCTGCCAGGAATGTTGCTGTTTCTCACATGCATACTTAATCACCAAGGTGATCTTTTCTTCTAATTAAATAAACAATGGTCTGCATTATGTGGCAAAATTAAACTACTCAAAACATTTGATAAATCCAGCATCACCAGCCACTCTAGGCTCTTCCAGAGCGTGCAAGAGCCCAACAGCACTGTTGGACAGCCCCAGTCGTGTGAATTTCCTCAAGCATCTGAGATGAGGTATTACACAAATATGGCTCCTCTGGGAACCATCAATCAAGACCACTGCAGCTGTGATGGCTTTCCAATCCCATACCTTTAGTTCAAAGCTTGCCAGAACATCTTCCTATTTCTAGAGGCTGTCAGCCAGGCTGCCAAAAGCCAGCTGTACTCCAGGACTGCAAGCACATAACATACAGAACACTTTCTAAAGCCACTGGGCAATAGAGCAGGAAACTCTCTTCCAGATTTGAGGAATAGTGACTGCAGCCAAGAGCCATCCAGTCTGCAGCCCAAACCTGGGAACAGACCAAAGTCTGATCATGTGGGAATTCTGGTTCTTTGGAGCCACACTCTTAACAAAAGAAGCTTTTCTCTCGTCAACTTTCTTGCTATCAACATAATGACCAAGTTAGCTGTGGCAGGAAACGGGCTATAAATATGAAGATGACCTGCCCTCATCTTGTCTCTTTCATCACTGTCTTTCCAAAGGGCATTGCCTCCTAGGCAAGACCAAAACTGCAACTTTATGTAATAAAGAAGGGTAAGTGTGCTGTGACAAATGCACTTCTGCAGGTTAAAAGAAAAAAACCCAAACCTTCCTTGCTTTACCTTGACTAAAAACAGATGAAGTGGTACAAGGGCTACAGTTGGGCTTGCAATGGCCAAAGAAAAACAATGAGAAAAGCTCTGTGCAGAAGGCAGGCAGGCATGAGCTGCTGCCTAAACTGGATTGACAGTTCCAGAGACTGTCTGTGTTAAAGGCAAGGGAGCCTTAGAAATAAATACTATTTCACATATTTTGACAACTGTAACCTAAAACTTGAAGTTCCGTGTTTATATTGGTTTTGCTTAATAGGAGAAAGATTTGCCTTTGCCTGAGGTTAATAGTGTTCCTGGGTGGCTAAAACTGGCCACAAGGAAACACACCCTTTCTCTTTTTCACATTAATAAAGCTTTTAACATGTTTCTGGCAAATTGGCAAGAAAAGTGCATGTAACTCATAATTGGTGATTTAAATGCAATCATGAACAAATAAATGCCTGTTCAGATCTCATTATTTATGGACTGAACCTCCTTTAAGACAAAATTACTCTTTTTTTGGACACCAGCCAAGCATAAACACTTATTAAGTCTTAATTTTAATCATAAGCTGCAAATGTACTCTGTCTCACACAGTGCTGCCTATTTGGAAGTACTATATATTATGGGAGCTTATGTGAATTTATTGAAACATGACACAGTTCTAATGCAAAGGTTTCGCACACAGAGTGGAACTCCTCTACCTCAGGAGACTGCAAATCATTCTCCTCTTGCAGGGCCCAAGCAAACAAATGAGAATAAAACAGAGATGAGTTGTAAGCGACACCGGGGTAAACGTCTTCTCTTTGGGTCAGTTGATTATTTAATTCTTCATTACCGCGACTTCTCCGGCTGCCACGAGAATGCACTTGTCAATTTTGTTTAACTTAAGTATTATTGAGCACTGCTGTAAAATGGAAGGATTCTTTGTTTGATCAGAACAAGGTATGGGACTTAGAATGGTTTTATTTACTGGTGCAGTGGCTGTGTCCGCAGGTATATCTGGTTCTGTAAAAGGCAGAAGATTCTGGCTGTGAGTCAACAAAATACTTCAATATGTGCTTAACTTCTATATAATAAAAGGATCACATTTTCTTGCAATACAGGCACTTATTACTTTGTGTATAAAATATGCAGATTTCAGTTTCAAGATACACAACCTGAAGTCCAGAAAAGCATGTGAACTTTTGTGCTCATCAGCAATTTGCACTTAGCTACAATATTTCTTTTCATATTTATGCCACTTTTTCTTCTTTCATATTTTTGGTATTTTTATGTCAAGTATTTGGTATTATTTTTGTGTGATGTTCTCAAACAATCCGTTCTAGGAAACAAAACTGTAATTTCTACAAAGCAGAAGTGGACATTGCTAACAAAGCTGTCAGTCAGTGAGTGGTGTGGTAGTGGCATTGGATGCGGACTTATCCAGCAGGAACTGAAACGGACCCTGCAATTATCTCACAGAGCAAACCTCGGGCTGGTAATAGCAATTCAACTATTTCCAGCCCCAGTTTCAGGTAAGGAATTAGCCTGGGGTGAAAGACCACATATTGCATTACAAATCACCTGCACCTCCCCTTCTCTCGCCAGACCCAATTCAGCTTCAGATGGAATATAAGCTCCTCCATGAGGACAGACCTGCTGACCATTAGTTCCCCACAAGGACTCTTGTTCCCAGTATTCAGCAGCACCAGAAGAGTTTTCAAAACTCCTACATGTAAAGATCAGCAGCTGCAAATACTTCAATGCCAGACAAATCTTGGGATGGTATCCTTGTTATTAAAGCATGAGTTATACAATTCAGTCATCCTTGTGGCAATAAAATTAGTGATTAAAAGCCCCAGAGTTCTTGTGCTGCCTGCTCTTGAGCAGAGAATTCAACGGCACTGAGGTTTCCCCTCCTGAACGATGTCATTTCAGTAACAAAAGCAACCTCTCAAGCACAGAGAAAGAGACACTTCCTACCTCCTCCAGGCTTCTGGCTGCCATGGCCATTAGCCAGCGTCCCTGTGCCACCTTTAAGAGAGAGCATCTGCAGAATCCCACATGTTCCGTGAAGACAGAATCCGTCACTGAAGTCCGTCCCTCTGCTAAATCCCACAAGCAGATCCTCTGGTCGCGTCCCTGACTGTTACAGTAAAACAAGTTACCCATGAGCTGCATGCAGTCTGAGGAAGCCTGGCTGCCTGCAGGGCAGTAACTCGAACTGGGTCTTTTACAGACAGTAAAGGACCAAGCTTCAAACAGCTTCTGTGGGGGTGTTAATTGGGTGTTTCATGAAATGTGGGGAATTCAGTGTCCCCGAGACCACCACCCTTCTGCTGACTGCAGAACCGGGCAAGACGTTCAAGGGTCCCTGGGGTCCCTGGGAGGGGGGAGGGCCTGGGAGCCACTCAGATACACTGCAGGCAGTGTCCGTTTCCTTGTGCCGAGGACTTGATCAGGCTGAGTTGTGCTATTTATATATGAGAGTATATTTTTGAAGTCTCATGAGCATTTGAACATATACACAATAAAAAATACATTTAATCACTGATTAGATCCCATTTAAAAGGAAACAAAAGTATCCAAAGGTTCACACATGTAACAGTCTCTCACCCTAGCAATGAAATGGAAATGTTATGTGTTGACAGCTGAAAGACAAACAGCAAGACAACAAAAACCTCATCAGAGACAAATAAAAAGTGACAATCATTCAGTGGTCAGCTGCCCACAGCCACAGGCAGGGCGCAGAGGGCTCCTAGGACCACGCATGTGTGGAGCCACAGCGGAGAGGGACCGGCAGCGACTGCTCAAGGAAACGCTGTGGCTGAAACACCCAAGGCCAGAGAGCAGCAGCAGCAGCCGCAGCTCCCACAGACTCCTCGGCACAGCCCCGTCCCAGAGGCTTTGAGCTGCTCCCAGGCAGAGCCAGGAGGCCACACAAAGGGGATGGCGGGAATTGTTGCAGATTTATGTGATCCCACTGGCTCTGGGACAAAGTAGCACTGTGCAGAAGCTTCCAATTCATAAACTAGAGTAGCACAGGATGTATGTTGTCGTGTTATCACCTGGGTAAGAAGTCATCAAAAATCCCTTATCCATGTCCTACTTTAAATAGCAGTATCACCTGAAGAAGTATGAAATCAAAACAAAGGAGATGTAAAGCCACAGATGATTCGGACTTCTTCAACATCAGTGCTGTTCAGCTGAGTGACAAACTGACACAACATTTATAGCACTGGGGATACAAACAGTGTGATATTGCAAGAAACTGTGATTTAGCTTTACAAGAGAGAAATAAGATACAGGTAAATGCTGTCCTAAAACTGCACTGCTATGTGAAGTGTTAGAACTGTACGGCAAAAACAGAGGGGCGGAAAAACTCTATAATTATACAAACAATGTTCATTCAATATGATTTTACGGGGGAGAGTGTTAATAATTGTACTTAAGCAGATAAGAAATATAAATGCTAATGAGTTCCACTGTATATTATGAGATGTCTTCTCTAGATAAACATGTCAGAACACCTCCTAATCATACAGACACTTTGGCATCTACTCTAGATCACCTGTCTAATCCAAAGTACACAAATCTTCCTGACCTTCCCTTGCTAAACAAGAACAGAAGGTATTTTGCAACAAAGCAAAAGCATGAAACTCAGAATTCTTGCTCATTTTCAGTCTTTTACTCTCCATCTTTGATTCTTCTCTTCGTTCCTTCCTTTTTCTCCATCTCTTCTCTATTTATAAATTCTTTTTTTCAATCTTCCCCAAGAACCAGCAGTGAAAAGTTTGTCAACTCCAAATCCAAGTGTATTTTCTTGACCCAAAGACCTCACCCATTCTCAGTAAAGATACTACAGGTCCTAAATTGTTACGATGCCATAACATACATCATAAAAAATTTAATTGTATCTTTTTTCTCTCCACTTTTTATTCTAGAGTTTTTCTGTCTTTCTAACTTTGGTACATTTCCATATGTGTTGGAGAAACTTTAAGTGACTCCAGAATTAAGAGTCCCCAGCTTCCCTTTTTTTCCTTCAATCACAGAGACACAAATGTGTCATAGAGACAAGGATAATTTCACAGTTTTTTTGCCTGTTTTGCTAACCTGAGAAGCCTGTCTTTACCACCCATTGTCTCCACGCAGTAGACAGATTTTCTTCCATGGCCATCCAATGCTGAGTCCACTCTGTGTGTTTTCAGGTTCCAGACATGGATAAACCCATTCTCAGACCTGGCAATAGGAAGAGATGCTTTTAGTGTGAGCAGTGCATGGAGGTGATCAGAGTCTGATGCTTTGCCTTTTTTTGTTTGCTTGTTTTGTTTCCAAAACTGAAGCTGTATGCACAAGTAACACGCCCATCATAGAAACCCATGCATGCTGCTGTTTTCCCCAGAAACACTTTGTCAAAATAATACATTTCAATTCCAAAGGAAACAACCATATGACGCTCAGCACAGCCAGAAATACTGGTGTATTTACCCAGAGAAAAGAAGGGGGATATCAGGTTCTGGGCCTCCACAGGAAAAATGCAGAGTGTGGACTGCAGCACTGGTACCTCTGAGCACAAACTGTGGATCCGGAGGTGGCAGAGCCATTGGAGCAGAGAACTGGAGGGGTGAGAAGCAGACAGAGATATCACAGAGGGTAAGGCAGCCTAAAGTGAAATGACAACTTTAAATATATTCTGAGCAGGACACTTGCTTCTCCTCTTTCCATTTTGAATTTTCATTATTGAATAGTCTTTCTATTTGCCACCCACATGAGGGTGAAGTATTTCCTCTTAAGATGAGCTGACGAAGCAGGTGTCCAACCTGCTCTTTGCTGCATTCCTCTCTCAGCAAGGTGCTGAGCTGGCCACGCGCACACACCTCTCACACACTTGTAAATCCCAAACTGGTCAGCTGCTCTCCCTGTGCTAAAGGGAAGAGCTACAAAATACAAGAAATTTGACACCCATCATTTGAGTGGGCAAGGAATTTATCATTCTGCTTTAGCCCCCTGGCTAAGTCTTTCCCCTTCCTCCCCACAAAAATACTACTTTTGTGTTTTTTTCAGAAAAACGTTACAGTGAATGTATCAACTGAAAAGAATTTCAGATCACAGAATCACAAAGTTGGAAGAGACCTCCAGGATCATCGAGTCCAACCCAGCTCTAACACCTCAACTAAATCATGGCACCAAGTGCCAAATCCAATCTTCTTTTAAACACATCCAGGGATGGTGACTCCACCACCTCCCTGGGCACACATTCCAGTACTTTATCACTCTTTCTGTAAAAAACATTTTCCTAATATCCAACCTGTGTTTCCCTTGGTGCAGTTTAAGACTCTGTCTGTCCTCTGGTTCTGTCAGTGCTGCCTGGAGAAAGAGACCAACCTCCACCTGATACAGCCACCTTTCAGGAGTTGTAGAGAGTGATAAGGTCACTTCTGAGTCTCATTTTCTCCAGACTAAACAACCCCAGCTCCCTCAGTGGTTCCTCACAGGGTTTGTGCTCCAAGCCCCTCACCAGCCTCGTTGCCTCCTCTGGACACACTCAAGCATCTCAATGTCCTTCCTAAACTGAGGGGCCCAGAACTGGACACAGCACCCAAGGTTTGGCCTCACCAGTGCTGAGTACAGGGGCAGAATGACCTCCCTGCTCCTGCTGGCCACACCATTCCTGATCCAGGCCAAGATGCCATTGGCCACCTGGGCACTCTGCTGGCTCACGTTCAGCTGCTGTCACCAGTACCCCCAGGTCCCTTTCTGCCTGGGCACTGTCCAGGCCTGTAACATTGCAGGGGGTTATTGTGGCCAAAATGCAGGACTCAGCACTTGGACTTATTGAACATCATCTTATTGGACTCTGCCCATCCATCCAACCATTCTGGGTCTCTCTGCAGAGCCCTCCTCCCTTCCAACACATCAACACACGCTCCCAGCTTAGTGTCATCTGCGAATTCAGTAATGAAAGACTCAATACCCTCATCCATATCGATGAGATGGAAGTGATGATCGTTTCTACACAAGAATCCCATTACTCCAGAGTATTTTAATTTTTGGTTCTAATCATGGTTTCTTGAAAAAACAAATGCAGTACTTCATATTAACTGAGTGACTACTGTGCTATGCTAAATGTTTTATTCCAAGAGGTTTGTATTCCCTAAAGCATCAAGAGATGCATGTTTTCAACTTCACGTGAAATGCAGTCTGAGTCAGCACAGAGCAGGACCGGTGTATGGGGGAGCAGGCTGCCCTGTCCCACACAGGAAATGCAGAGAACAATTCCTGATGAGCTCCCAGGGACAGCCTGTGTGATCCCCACAGGCACTCTCTGCCCTGGCCCCTCACCAGGTATTTCCCTTCACATTCACAGCTTTGCAGGCAGCTGTGCACAAGCACTGGAGAAGGATGAGGACAAATTTTCTGGGTTCTGACTTGTTGCAAATGACCCTCCAGACCTAAGACAAGGCAACCAGCAGCTGATTCAACTGGAAGTACAATTTGCAGTTCATTGGAAAATGCATTACAATGTCCATTACAAGAAATATTTTCACCATGAAAAGTGTTTGCTCCCTGACATGTGGCATTACTAGCCACACTTGTATATCTGCTTCTTCCTTTCTGACCTAACCTCACATAGCAAAGAGCAGCTTTTGCCACTGCAGGTGTCACCTGTCACCACTTTTTCCCACTCATGCATATACTACCCCAGATTAAACAAAAAGTATTCATAAACAAATTCAGTAAGGGAAGATCAGCAGGTGTTTGTCTGCCTGCCAGTTCACAGCAGAGGAACTGCAGAGAATCAGAACAGAGTGTAAGAATTATGAGTTCCATGGCAAAACAGCCCAACTTTTCATTGCCATCTCACCTCAGTACCAGCTTTCAAATTGTGTTTAATGGATGCACTTGCTAATGCACCTCATTTGCAGGTCTACCTGGAGTGTTTATGGGTCAGTTATCACCATGGTTATCTATAGGTTCTAATTAAATGCAATTATCTTTTAGGGCTAGTGATGAAACAGGATTCTTGAGTGTAATGTGCAGTTTTCTCTCAATAGCACTGTGTAATTAGGTAAGAAAATAATGAGCTCAGTGGATACCCTCTGTGTTTTAGGGCCCTGACTCATCTATTTTATGAAGTTGTTGGATGATCCAGACTCATGGCAGGCTGGAGTAAATTTTCAGATGTACATGATGTGCAGGTTCGCCCCCGCGGTCAGATGCAGCTCACAAGTGCCCATCTGCAGCACGCTCCACCCGTGTTATAAATGTGTCACACCAAGGACTTTGTCCCCAAGGGACACCTCTTTGGGGCACCACAGCTGAGGGCTGTGCCCTCCAAACAACACTTTGTAGAACCAGATAAATAAAAGAGTAGCTGAGCTTGTCAGAGGAGCAGGGTCCCACTTCACGGTGAAGCAATTCTGGCTCACTGCACTGAGCAAGGAAATAGAAATGAGGCAACCCAGAGGCTATCTGGGATTACAAGGCAGGTTTTTAATAGCATTTTTCTAATTACTGACACAGAAGTTTTTGCTGACAGACAGCAAGTGTGTGCGCGGCTGTGGGAAGGGTTTTACCTGGCATGAAACAGACACTACTAATGCATGTCTTTACAAGGATGATATTTCAGAAAAATCCTCAGAACAGTTACAGGAAAAAAAACCTACTGAAAACATGCTTCTGAGCTGCAAGCTATTGAAGGGGCTTTTTGCTCCTTAGAGTCTGTTTTTTTCCTTGCTTTTTTGCTAATCATATGTGAATCTGGCAATTTGGCTTAATATTGAACCTAATATTTATTGAGTCTTTATTACTTACTATCATGATTTCGCAAGGGAATGGCAGTGTGACAGCATTTAGTGTCTCATTTTCCTTCCAGCAGGTGATGAACTATAAAATTTCATCTTTGCTGTCTTTTTTATCCATGAGCTTGGAAAAGTCACTTTAGATTTAATAAAAAGTTGTTAGATACCTAGAGAAAGTCCCATGAGATTGCAAAGAGAAGGAAATTTGGAGTACTGGTACTTTAACAATTCCAAGAAAGCACCAGCCTGTTGCTGTTGACACACAAGAATACTCAAAAAAAGGACATTTAGCCTACCTTCAACTCACCAGGTAGCTCAGTGTCTCTACCTTACAGGGATAAAAAAGTACATTTTGATGTACTGATTCAAACAGGTAATGGTTATACAGTGCTTTGCTAAGCAGACAGCTACAAACATGCTAAATATGATGACTGTGAGATGGTTAAAGCCTCTGGGGAAATTTTTCAAAAGTGCCTAAGTGATTTAGAAGCCTAAGACTCAATTCCAAATGAATTTTCAATCCTACATCTCTAGGACTTTTTAAAGTTTCACCCCAGGTGTCTAAAAATGAGTTCTCTAATTAGCACAACATTTATTTTCTTGTTAACTCTATCTAGCCTCAGGGACACCAACCTGTTCTTGTTAACTGGGGATATCTGCAACAAATTTAATTAAATGAATTTGCTTAGTATTTAGTCTGGTCTGGGAGCAAAATCTGGCTCAAGGGCTTGAGCAAGCAAAGTGCAACCTACAGAATAAAGTTCATTTAAAGGCATTTCTGGGCTACACTGTATGTTTGTCTTTTCACTCTTGTGAAAGGAGTGAAAAGACATGAACACATGAATCATTTTGCTCATGGCAGTATTTGCTTGCAAGACGGCATCACCTGCAAGAGAGGCAACACCTCACCATGAGGCTCTTTGGTTTTTTAAAAAAGATGTTCTACTTCTTATTTCTTGCAGCCTTCCCTGTGCTGGTAACAGCATTGTCCTTAGGAGCTGAGCTACGCCGACGTGGCTCAGACAACGAGAAGGATTTTTCACAGAGTGCACTGCAAACCCTTGGGCTCCTGCACAAGTTATCTTTGCTACACAACTGGGGAGTGGGAACCCAGCTGCTCAAATGAGGGTTTCAATTAGTGAATGGCTGAGTGCACCACACGTGAGGTACCAAAAAGGGTTTTGTCTAAGAAACTGCATCTGCTAAAAGCCAGAACAATTAAATTTCCTTCAAAATTACGTTATTTTAAAGAACGATTCACTATTAATATCCCTCACAAATCTTACTTTGCTTAGGTTGCAATTAGAATAATCCTCAAACCATTTGAATTTCTATGCAGTGGTATTTCAGTATCATCACTTCAGCATTTGATATAAAAAAGTTAAGCTTTTATTTAATGAGAGTCATTTAAAATATGTAAATGTCAAAAGGATTACCTTAGAAAAATCTCTCAGAGAATTAAAAACATTAACAGATTCCCACAGGAAAAATTCCAGCAGAATTCAGCAATTCTCCTGTTCCCACTCCTGTCACTTGTATTTCTATCACACATTGAAGCAAAAACAAATTGCTATTAAAATATCATCCAAACACCCTCCTCCCCCTAACAAACTCCATAGTTCACTTTGAGATACCAACAGCTCAAGAAAAGACAGGAAAAAATCCTCTTCTATTTTTCTTTAGGCTTATTTAGAGTAGTAAAACCTCTGTGGTAAAAGAGCTTTTTCAGGTATAGGAGAAATAAATCTCCCTAGGCATGTCTGGCAAACTGATTTGGGACTGAAACCAGCAGGTGTGCAGACATAATTACTACTGCAAAATATCCAACACATCCAGGTGTGCTCACAAACAGATACATGAAATCCCTGTTATTTTTTGACAATTCCCAGTCAACCAGGTGCCACCCTCCCAAAGGAAAAATCAGAGAAAAGAATGAGTTGAGAAAGATGTGAATAAATTGTTCTTCCCCCATTCCAGGCTTTTTCATTCAGACAAAAGCCCTTTTTTAGCCTGCAGTTCTGTGCCCACCTGCACCCCCTGACAAACTCTGCTGTGTGTCACAGCACTCTGTGCTCTAGTGCATGGGTGTGTTTAGGAAGTGGGTCCTGAGCCGCAGCTGCAGAGGCAGTCAGTGCAAATAACAGACTCCTTCAAGTTAATAGTGCAATGCAAACGATTTTGTTTGTTCCATTACATTTGCAATCTCCACCACTAAAATTCAGCGGGCAGCCCTTGCAGCATGAGCTTTCCAAAAGCAACGTTCCCACGTTTCCAGCCTCCAACCACTGCAGACAATGAGGTTTCTCAGTGGTGAAACCACAAACTACTCTCAGCCCAAGCAACGCCCATAGCAGGACTGCTGGGAATGCCCCGGCCTTCCCTTGTGGCTCAACAGAGCCCGAGGGTCCCAGAGCACCCGACTGCCCTCACTGAACTGTGCTAGAACACAGCAGCACTTGGGAATATCTTACACATCCCTGGCTGTCACAAAATGCTGTCTGGCTCTATGGCACTTCTCAGAAGCAGAGAAAGGGAATTTAGCGCTACAAGAACCCATTCAATCAGTAACATTTTCATACATCATTAAGAGAGATGCCAGACAAATCCACACAAGTTGAACGAGCTGAAGTTCACCTCATCTGACTGCAAAAGTGAAATTTTTATAGGTTATTGACTACAAATGGTCTGAAGGCAGGTATATGATTTGGTAAACAATTCTTCAGACGTGTTGTGACAAATTTTTAAGCCCAGCTTTTCATTTTGCATGTACAAACCAAAAAATATCGGAACACACTGAAACAGGGAAGTCAGCAATACAAAGAGATGTTGTGAGACTGAAGAAATCTCTTTGCACCCAAGGTGAAAAGCAACTCAGCTGTACAAAGAAATGCCTTTCTGGGTCCTGCAGCAAGGTAACACACGCAAAACACTTAGAAAACAGTGAAAATTCCCAAAATAAAAGCCAGGAAACCCTGCTCTTCCCATTCTTACCCCAGCTGCCCGAAACACAGGGTTTGTCTGTTGTGTGCAAAGACAGAAACGTGCACTAGCAAAAGTAAAACCAGCAGAAGCTTGATCAAGAGATGTGGGAGTGCTACACAAACAGTTGCAAAGGTCAGAGCCCCAGAATATATGAAAATTCATTTGTCAGTCATATAACAATGAAGCTTTCAGTTTAAAACTCCCATTTCTATCTTCAGTGCTAATTTGAGATAGAAACTGTATTAAACTTCTAGAGTTTCTTTAAAGCAAATTTGAATAATAATTTACTTCAAGTGGAAATTAGAAATCAGTAGAAATTTTTAAGTCAAGAAACTGATGTCAAGCAGAAATGAGAATCAGTGGAAATTTTTGATTTAATTAGTAAATGTACTAATAAAGTACTCTTAATTTTCAGAGGTAAGGATAACAAATTTCTTTTGAATTGCTTCTTTTTCATATTACTATTTGCTTAAGACTGCCAAAGTAGAGATTAAGTAGAGCGATGTATATCTGCAAGACTTTCTGACTTCAAAACCTAATTAATTATAATAACAATATTTAATTTAAAAAAAATCACAACAGCGGACTGGGAGCATTCATTAGTTTGTGCTTGCACTAGAAAATACCATATCCAGATACTGTGGACAGATTTCTATCTTGCTTGCAAAACTTGCTAGTCAGCGACACATCAATGTCAAAGAGAATGGGTGATTTATATGACCTAGTTACAGAATCCTTCATTAGCCGGTATCATAAACCTGTTGCCACACAGGCAACATTACAGCTGACAAGAGTCTTTCCTCTTACAGGTTGGGAACACTAAATACTGTCAGAGCTTTCATTCTAAATAGTCACCAAATCATTTCTAATGACTAACAATGACTGCCTGCTCAGAAAAACACTTCAAAAATCTCAGTTTGAGAAGTGCCGAGAACTTCCATTTTCCACTGACTTCTAGGGAAGTTAGGAGTTCATCCTTTTTCAGGAGATCCCCAAAATTACCTTCTCTCTTGACATTTAGACAATGAATGATGGAGGTTTCCACATTTTAATTGTATTAGTCAATGGACAGATAGCAAACAAAATTGCTTATCAGCAACTGGTGATATGCCAAGAAATCTTATGGGAGCAGGGGAGAAAATGACTAATAACCGTCATGCAATGCAACACATTTTTAATGATTTCCACCCAGATAATGGCTCCTCCCAGCATTAGCACCTTTTTTTGTCTGTAAGCATTCCTCACCTGAAAAAGGCAAAACCACGATATATTAAGATTTTAAGTAATGAATTTTGCAAGAAAAATGTATATAAATGTCAGCGTGTAACTTTCACAAACACTGAAACCCAGGCTTGTGTTTTGAGGCTCAATTTCAAATACTTCCATCTGCAATTTTTTAAAAAGTCACTGTACAACAATTAGTTTCTATATGAAAACATAGTTTCAGCATGGGAACAAAACTAAGAATGATTATAATCATTTGAAAGACACTGAGTTAGCATATGGATCTCATTGCCACTTACACATTTTGGTCACTGGAACAAAAAGCTATTAATCAATATGTAAAAGCCATAAATTAACATAAACATTAATCATTCTAATACTCCCTCTGTGTCAGACTGATAATTTTTTTTCAGTCCTTCATTCTGACATATGCGCCTTCAGCTATCAGCTGGTTGACCTTTTTTAACACAATCAAACATTTTGGGCATTGCAAATCTTAGTGAAGTAAACATTTTGGAGAGACACAAATATCATGGAGACATTTATGCCAAAAATACGGGGTCTGAAAATGTGAGAGCCCCTGCCTCCCATGTTACTGCACTAGCTTTTAATAAGGGAGCCTAAAATACAGTGTGAAATACAGCTGAAACAGATGAAATTCTAGTGTTTCATAAACAGGTTCAATTTGCAGATGAGGGAAAAGAACACCCATCTGTTTTACTTTCTGAAACCATTAATTGCTTGGAAAAGTGCAAGGAAAAGTGCAACTACAGCCAGCCTTGTTTGGAGAAAGAAAGCATAAAAGCCCACAGGAGTTCAGCTCTACAACACACTCTGCAAAAAATTACTGGGGACACAAAAGTCAACAAATGATTAATCACTTTGAAAACTTGAATTCGAATATGCATTTATATATACAGAAAATAAGTTAAAAAAGGATTTATATAAGTCTCTCTTCACCATAACATCAGACCTAGAATGAATTTAAGTTTGTACATGTGATAAATCATTGAAATCTAGCAGAAAATTGATGAGCCAAGGACCATCAAAAGACTGTTTTGAGTAGCCTCCAGTTCAGCCATGCATAGCAATCTGTCAGCCACGGGGCTCTGTCTGCCCATCCTCCTTAATTAGGGGTGCTGCATAGTGCAGCATCAGCCACAAATCTCTTGGTTCCAAGAGCTAATAATGTCCTCAGATAGCTTGGGCTTAATTAAACGTCTTCCAGACATTTTTGCAGACATTCCGGCAATAATCTTGTTTGGTAACAAACTATTAAAAAGAATTGACAGAGAAAAAATATATCAAGTTGTTACAGCAACTGAAGTTATTTAGGCCAGAATTATATGTCTGTAATTAAGGATTCTGTAACTCTGAGCAATTAAAATATCACTTTAGTTGAAAACTAATTAATTCTAAACACATATTTTTCCCATGACAAACTTTTATGATTGTTTAATTTATTCCATTCTAATTATACTTTAATTAATCTACTCTTGTAAAATATTATACTGTTATTCTGGCACTTGACCAATGAAGACAATAAACTGATTGCAATTCCTTTGTGCAAGAGCAGAAACTGTCATGCCAGTTTCAACACCACGTTTATTTATTTGTCTGTTCTATTACTTTTCCTTTCCTCCCACAGGGCATAGGAACATGGAACACAGTACAAATCAGATGACATTTTGTCTTCTATACTTTCTTCTTCGAAGTGTGAAGTATAACAAGAGTTTTCAGAATTAAGGAAAAGTATATGTGGCATGATATTACATAACAAAATATAAGCAATACAAAATGAATTTATACTTATAAAATATGCTGCTTGTTAATGACTTATCAATTGATTCCGGATGTACAGAACTATGTCCAGAGCAGCTAGAAACTGAGCTGTCTCCACGAAAATTAAGGTCTGCTCAGGATCTGGCTTGACACAGTCAACAAAAAGGGAGAAAATGACCAAATCCCATTTTCATACCACTCTTAAAATTAAATTAATTCAGTATCTTACTAAGTTTAAAAGCCACTGCATTTTAATTTTGCATCAAGTCACCTTCAATTCAACTAAAATGAAAGTAAATAAATTCTTTTATTACTCTGTAAATATTATATTTGGATTAAACTCTGATAAAAGAAATATATGCAATTATTTTATTACACATGGAGTTAGCTGTATTTTATTTTGCTTTGACCATACCTGAGGAAAAAATTACTGTTGTTCACAGTCAGAAGTCTTCAATTTTTTTGTTTTTTAATATGAACGTCCCTGAAGTTGGCAGTTCTCACTCATTTGTCAGGAGAAGATAGTGAGAAGTGACACTTTATGAAGACACAATGAAGCAATCCACTTTTCAAGTACTTTTAAAACTTGAGCTTGTGTTCCTGGCTGCATGCTTCCTTCTGCTTATGAAACACCCCTGGACTGTGTACGCCTCACCACGGGAGACATGCCGTGCAGAGGGAGGCAATTAAACTAAACTACACTGCAAATTGAGCTCTGACACTGCTTCCCAAAGTATTTCTTTTACTTTAATGACACAGTTTACATTTCATGGAATTGAAAACACAAGTACAAAATACATTCACAAAATACATGTTCATCAAAAGAAGAAAAAAGACTCTGCAATTAGCTGAACAGGCTACGTCCTTCACCAGCATACGGTGGGAGATGCATTTATATCAGAATATTGTACGTATTTCCTACTCCCATGTTTATATTGTCATTTGTTTCATAACAGTTAAAAATATACTTTAAAACTGCAAATAGCAAACAAGATAAATTAACCTAAACACAGAAGGAATATTAAATAACCAAGGGGAATTCCTATTTATGACCAGCTTGTATTTTGAAATCCAAATTTTGGATCTGATCTATGCTTGTCCAAACTATCAGATGATATCAGTGAGGCTGCTCAATCAAGGGAGGGTTCGCAGGGTCCATTCATTACACCAGTATTTCATAAATAAAAATGACACCAGTATTTCATAAATTTCTTTTTTTCCGAGGGAGTTTTCTGCTTCTGTGTAAACTACAACACGTCTCTGAGACCAGTGTTATTCCATGCCCTTCTCTGGAGATGGAGAAGCTGTGGCAGGGACAGTAAGTGACCTCCCAAGGTGACAGAGTCCCCAGAACTGGGATTAGGACTCCGCTCAGTGACTCCAGGCACAGACAGTCCCTTCCCAGGGACACTGAGATTCACATGCCATGTGGCATTTTAAGAAACAAAGCAATGTGGACAGTCTGCATCGATTCACTAGATTAAAGCTTTAAATCCTTATTCAGGTCAGAAAAATGTTCTCAAGGTCAGAAACAAACTGCATTTCAGTAAAGACAATCACATTTAGTACTTAACGCTTTACTTTCTCCAAGAACCCCTTCAACATTGAAAAGAAAGAAAAGATTTAGAGATATGTACACCACTTTTAAATATATGACTCAAAATGACAGACTATTAAGTATTTTTATGTTATGAAATAGCCACCAAAATTCAAACTTAATTATTAATAGTATGTGTCAATTATCTACTAGGATTCCTGTTCCATACAGTGTAAGTATTTGGATAAGCCAAGTTATTGGAGAGCAACTTAGTCCAAGAACTCTAGCAGAGATCACTGTAATTCCACTGCAAACATGAATGACGTTTACAAAGCAAATATTACCTGAATATCAAATGAAAAAAATTAATGTTTATCTTAACAGTTTAGGCTAAGCTTACACTTTTGACATAACTGTTCTTTCATGCCAGTTTGATCACATATATCTACATCTATTTTACATAAGCCTGGAGGATGCATTAAATGTTAAATATGCTCATCTCCAAGCATACGAGCATTTGCTCATATGTTAAACAGTTAAATTGTTAAAATGTGATGGATATTGATAAAAAACTGGTTCCACATTTAACAGGTTGAATACTGATGATGCCTAAGTCCCTGTTTCTGGTACTGTTTCCTGTGTCTGTCATGTTCTGACCAATTAATTTCTCTATGTTTTAATGAGGAATATTAACCACTATTTAGCAAGTGGAGGGAAGTTAACCCAAAGTTACAGACTGGAGTTGCAGTTTACACATTTAACTTCAAACTTCACTCCTCTCATCCAACACGAATTACTCCTGACCAAAAATGTAGTGAAAAATACAACAGTGTTTCAATGCATTAATCTGAAACTTTGAACAATTCTGCTGTACCTGAACTTGAACTCCCAGCCTTTGAATTTGTGCTCAACAGCCCCCATTGTACCGCGCTTTTATGCTGGCAGGAACTGAAGTGTCAATCTTTCATCAGATAATCAGATTATGTCATGTTCTGACCAAATTCATTAGGAAAACTTTTACCAACCCTATTATCTCAAACCAGAAAATCTAGATCAAAGTATAACCGATTTTACAGCACAATAAAACTGTTATAAATATTTAAACATTAATTAAATGGCCTCTTTTGTTAAAAGTAAATAAATAATTGAAAGCTACCTCTGCTTATAAGTGCTATCGAATGCAACCATATTTATCACGTTTCTAAGAAAACCAGGTTCTATATATGGTGGAGAGTGGGGAGAAAAGCACTTAAAAGTCATTTGAGAAGATGGAAGGTGGCTAGACTTTTAAACCATTTGCCTAAAGTAAGTCACACTGAGTGCTCATTCTGGTGACAAAGCATTAATCCCTGAATGTCTTTGTTAACTCCATTCACACTGGACAATTGTATCTACTTCATGCAGATGTGCTGGATGGATGCTACACTCAACAGGAGAGAAGAAATCCTCTTTAAGGAAACCCTACATTATTCTCAGTAAATGCAATTGTATTGTAATATATTGTTTTCTTCCTGGAATATGCATGATCTTGTCTCCTGGAAAGGTAAATAACTGTAATTAACTTCAGCAGATATATTTTCTGCTTCTTGATCAGATATGACATCTGCATAAACCAAACATGGAATGAACGAGTACTTACTACTTTCCCTTGTCTCTATTTCAGCTGGATAGCAAGCATGGCATAAGAAGGAATCAAAGAATTCATATTAATATAATTAACAGCAAGGAACCAATCTTAGACTAATCCATGAGCAGAAGCAGCAACAGGACAGTCATCAATACTGATTTCACATATTTTTCAGTACTACAATCAGATTCTCCATCTGTAACTCAAACTTTAAAAGTATGATAATTTACGGAAAGGAGATTAATTTTGCCATTTTGAGTCAAAGACTTATTTCATAGCTTCATCCCAAATCCTGTATATTGTTAGGATCCCTTTCCCCTTTGAAGACTTAGTGAATGATTGAAGCTTCTACTTTCTGAGAAACAGATAACACAAGACTAGTAATCTGACTCTAAGCCACTGGATAAAGGCAGTTTGTTTCCTCTTAGCCCATCTGTCAACNCCGCCTTTGGAAGAGCCTCGGCAGTAATTTTAGCATCAGCTTCAAAGATGCAGATCCCACAGTGGAATTCCAGGGATGCATTCATATACACACCCACATCATGTGACAGGAGAGCAAGCAACACAATTGACCTTTGCATTGTTCTCTAACTCCTGTGATATAAAACACACATTTCTATTTTACACAATGGAACTGGTTTTTGCCTGCGTGCTTCGAAGTGCTCCTTTGAACTAAATGCTGATAGGAAGAATAGTGAAACCATGTATAAAGATGAAGGTCAAATCTTTTTAGGAAAATAATACGCCTGAAACTTTTTTTTAGACCAAGACAAATTTGCAAAGAGTAAATAGTAACTAAACATATTCATAAATGCATTAAAGTGTGAAGATTTAAAAGGTTTCTTTTGTTTATTTCTGCCGTATAGCTGAAGTACTTCCCCAGAAAAGTGGAAAACAACAGGATGACGACATCCAAATTCCCAGAGAACCAAAGCTCAATTAGCTGAGGCTTCAGTCAGACCGCTTTAAGCTCTTTATTTGCATTAACATTTACTTCATTGAAACAAGAGAGAAGATATTCCTAAGAACCAAACACTCCTTTTCTTTTGATTAAAAGCCAAACGTGTTTCCCAATCACACACCTGAGACCATGAGTGAGGATTTGTTTATGGTGGATTTCTCATCAACAGCAGAGCACCACCAGTTTCCACAGACTCAATGAGCCGACCTGAGATGCACTCATACAGTTTATGGCTCATGTAAGTATCCCTGCTAAAGGCTTGTGCCCAGAGTACAGGAGCTACACAGAATATTCAAAAGTCTCCATATGAACAAAGCCCATATTGTCTGATTAAAGCAAAGAATGTTTTGTTAATGTGCTTAATGTTAACAAGAAAAAAAAACCATACAGATATATTTTACAAAAAACCTCCACCCAAACACATATTAAAGAACTTTTCTGTGCCCTATATTAAAGTGAAATAGTGTTTTTTTCCCTCCCCCCTTTCTTTGCAGGTCTCCTCCAAATGCTACAGATGTAATAAACGAGTGAGCTGCTATGCAAGAAGCAGTAGCCTGATGCCTATGGGGGAGTTGGGCAGCCATGGAAGGCTGCTTGGGGAGGATTCTCCAAACTGCAGGGATGCCATCCCAGCTCTGAGGTGCCATTAAAGCCCAGGGCTTGGCATAGGGACCATGACCCAAATTCTGGGTCCCTGATCTGTGGATGTGGTTGGCCCCAAGTCCCTGTGGATTCATTGGCTCAACTTGGCCTACTTGGAACTAGCACAAAGACGCCCCAGCAGCACACGGTGCTGGAGCATGAAGAAACTACTCTGATCCAGCTCCCCACATACTTGTCCTGCCAGAGCACTCATGGCACCACACGGCTTCACTGCACCTGGATAGCTTTTCCCTTCTGAGATAACCAAAACTCGCTGCCAAGAAAAATAAACACACTAACTTAAAATTCATTTTCCAAGCTGTACATTTTCCAAACAAATGCCATGTTAGTGACATGCACAGTAACAGGCATTTGACTATCAATGGATCAGACTTTAAAACACGTTACTATTTCAGGTATCAACAATATTTCAGGTATCAACAATTAACACACTAATAAAGATTTTTTTTCTTGATTATCCTTCTGAGAATTCAATGCACTAACAATAAAACTCTTTCAAAGGAGAACATGGTGTGGTACTGTATGGCAGAAAAAAATGCCCTGCCAGGTCGGATGACTGGTCCCACCTGGCCCAATACCTGACTTCCACCAGTGCCAGGCTATCTAGTGATACTGTTCAGGAAAAGTAGAAGCCTGGCTGCTTTTGAGGTCCCTTCCTCCTGCCCCTCAAAACCCCATGCACAATGCTGTTACAGACCACACAACTTCACTGTCTACTTGCAGTTCTGTTTTCTGTCTATGAAATTTCTGATCTCTTTTGAACCTGCTGATATCTTTGCCTTTGCTACCTTATCATGGCAAAAAATTCACTACCTGGAGTTCCAGAAAATGAAGGACTATTTTCTTTTCTTTGCTTTAAACCTGATCCCCTACTACCTTCACTGAGTGCCCTCTAGTTCTTACTTTGCAGGATTTGGAGGGCAACAGTTTCGCATCTGGCTTTTTCATCACTTTCATAATTTTGTAAATCTCAACGACAAATTTCTCTCAGTCTTTCTCTAAACTGAAGAGTACCAGACTTTTCAGTCTCTCCTCATATGACAGTTGTTCCATTTCCCCAAACATTTTCAGTTGCCATTTTCTGCACTGTCTGTAACTCCACTAAATCCATCTGGAAAAGCAGAGAACTGAACACAGTACTTCTGATAGGAGTCCAGTGAGCTTTTCTTAGTAGCAGAGTGACATCCTTGATGAGATAGCTCTTCACTAACATCAAAAATATCCCATGTTGCTTCCAAGAGAGAAGTTACTTCTTTCTACAAGGGAGCTAATTCCAGCTAATACACCTGGCACAGGAAGTTATCTTTGTTCTCAATAGTTTGGGATTTCTCCTGCAGAGCAAGCCAACAGAGAAAAGACTAAGTGTAAGTGTACTGTCCAAGGATCTACATCCGGAAGAAATAGCATAATATTTCAATAGCACTTCCTGAAACACCTAGACTTCCTGGAATTAACAGTTAAAATCCCAGAGGAATTGATAATGTTCTTTACAATCCAAGCCTAGCAGACTGCTGCCCAACACCACTGTGTACCTTTCAGGGAAGAATTTTAAAGGTCCTATCTGCTCTACATCAATGCTTGAGATCTCTAGTCCATTTTTATACCTATATGCCCTGGAGCTTCCTTTGCCGATGTGGGCCAAAATCCCTCTTATATATCATGCTAGGAGCTGCTTCTCTTCATTCCCAGCTACATGCATTTAAAGGCATATTGTATGGTATAACAAATCCTTCCCTGTCTTAGGTTTACCTTCTATTATGCAGAAATCTCGGAGTGGCAATGGGCTGCCTTGATTTTCATTTAACATCATTAACTTCCATGGAAGTGTTTGGGTCAAAGAGAGGCAGCAACTATAAAAGCAAAGGGCACAATGTAATCTCAAAAGAAAACAGAAATCAGAGTCCAGCAGTAGGAACAAAAGGAAATATCTCTCTGTTCCAGCTCATGAGCCACTCAAGCACTGAGGAGAACAGTGCTGACATCTCCCTGAGACTGTGCATGACAGCACTGCAACGTAACCACAGCCTTGCCTTGGCCTCACTTCGGCCACCACATGCCCAAGTCAAACTGGCAGTGAGTGGATGGATCCCAGGGCCTTCACCTGCCAGTTTTGCTCAAGTGCAGGGAAAAAGATGAGGCCCCATGTCCCAGTGCAGTCCTCACAAGAATGAGGTCTGGGCTTCATGACGTGGTTAGCAAACAACCTCTGCAAAGCACATACTCATTTTTAGATACTGCAAATGAAAATGTAAATGCACTTCTGCAGTTTCCTCAGTTCCCTCTAAGGTTCAAAATATTTACAAACATCAATACCTACACAAAGGTAGCACTTTTCCCACTAAACTATCACTGCTTTTAAAGAGATTACTCGCACAGAGATGCTCAAACACATCGTCCACAGCCATGGCACATGAAGTTACCAACTGACTTCAGCTCTCTCAAAAGAGAAAAGTCTTCATTATAATGTGTTTTGTATAAAACCAACTACAGTTTAACCTGCAAGGTCTCTGGTATGTTCCTTTCGCAAATCTGCAAGTACTAGTTCGACAGAAAAAGTCTGTGCCAAAGTATATTATACCTACTATGGCAATAAATTCTTCATGGATGAGGTTTTACACATAAATTACCTTCATTTGCAGTCTCTGAATGCTCTTCTAAATTTTATGGGATAATATGAATTATGAGCACCCATGTATTTCTTGTAGCTATATTGTGAGACAGATTTTTTTCTACTGCTTGCAAAAGATTATGCAAGTGAGTTATACTCTACACCTCTCTCCCTCCACCCTCATTGAACAAATGTAATAACACAAACCAGTCAGTTGCTTATGAGAAATGTTTGGTCTGCTATAAAGATATGTATGTATTAATTAGTCTAACTAGGATTAAATGTAAATCACATGGTTAAACAAAAGCACTAAATATATCAGAAAGGTTTTTTCTAAACTTTATAATCTTAGATTTCTTAACCTTGGTTAATTCTTGGTTATTTCTTGGTTTAGTTATTGGGTACATATATGGTTTGGCAAAATAACTGTTTTTAAATAAACAGTACATTTAAAGAGCACAAATTATATTTATTTGAAGTGACCATTGTAATCTTTACAGAATTTGGCTGGGTTTCAGCGGCTGGGCTTTAGGTATTTTGCTGGTTCTGCTGGATTTCTAAAACCCTAGAGATCTGGGAATGGAATGAGTTCTGTTCACTGTTATTAGTCTCTATTAAACACTGTTGGTGACCCACTGAAACCTAAATCCTAGCTATTCTTCATGTATCTGTTGAAGACTGGGTGCTTTGGACTCAGTTCATACACAACACCTGCCACAGAAGCAAGGTTCCAGGTTTCCACAGGAGCTTCAATTTCATGAATCACTAGGAACATGAACTGGCAAACAGTACCTGGACCCCAGTTCTACAAATTGCTCTAAACCCACTATCTGAAACAGCTTAGCAGTTTCAAAGGCTTCACAGGAACAGGATCAGTCATTTTTCCAAAATGACACATCACTGGCTGACTGTCCTGAATAGCACCTACTCACAGGCACTGAACCTGAGAGGCCAAAGACAGCAGGTACACGTGGTGTGGGAACACTTGCCCTGCTCCCATGACAGTGGGCGAAGGATCCGGCAAGAAGGCTCATAACAAGATCAGACAGAAAAGAAAACACTGAATCATGTTAAAGTAATTACCAGAAAATAAGACTTCTGCAAAATATTTGCAATCAGCTCGCTGGAGCCTTCAGGCTCAGTCTTGCACTGGGCTGCCTGTAGCAGCACCACCCCAGGAGGCGCTCCAGGAAGAGCGGGTGACTCAGTCGCAGTTCCTCCCTGGCTCCTTCCTCCCGCATGGCACAACAAATAACTGCAGCCTGTCCCACCGCAGCGCTCCCACGTTCCTGCCAACCAGCCTGACAGCACGGAAAGCCACGGCCCTGCTCCCCCTCTGCCTGCCCTGCTTCTGCGACAGGGAGGGCACACGGACACCACCGTCTCTTCACCCCGTTGTGTCTCCTCTCCCATCTCCCCACAGCCAAAACTGCTGTCTAAAGCGGCCATATGGGACACATTTACCTCTCACTACTGCCCTGAGGTGCTACTAGGAACAGGAATAATCTAGCATGGAGATAGCATCAGCACGAAAGAGAAGAGAATCCTAGTTAGGAAGAACACATGTCGTCACTAGATAATGATAACCACATTTAATGGGCACAAGTACGCGGGCATGAATTTCAGAGATTTCCCCATGTTTTAAAAAATAAGGGCTTATTATAAAAGTGCTCAATTACACCATCAGGCACTATACAATATTTATGATAAAAAATCACTATAATTAAGTGCTATGTGTTGATTTCAATTATTTAGCAGCGGAGCAATAAAATAAGCATATACCTTTAAAATGTTATTTTCATAGAGAAATCTCAGAATATAAAAGTAGCTAAAAAATTACCTGTCAGGACCTTAGACATTCCATGGTAAGATTTAAGCTGCAAGGATTCTCAGATCCATTTTTTTGCTGCAAGCTTACAGTGGAGCTAGTATATGGGAAAAGAGTGAATTCCTGCCCTGGGTTAGTTACGATGCCACCTTAGAACTAGACACTTGGGAAAAACAAAGGCATATACAGAGGCTAAAAATAGTGAAGACCTGAAGCAGTGAGGCAGTTCAATCCACAAGGGGCCATGTCTGCACATGCCTCTCTGCTGAAGGACCTAGGCTGGGTTCATTAGTGCTGGAAAATCTTGAAAGATTATATTAAAAAATATTTAAAATTGAAAAAATAGTTCCAAAACATAATCTTTCTTGAGAAATAGCATCCAAATCACTAGAAATAAAGGGCATTCCCACATATTCTCAATAATCTATCTGTCATAGACAAAAGAAAAAAGGCTTCCACATTAAATACTACTAATTCTATTCTGGGGCTATGTAACACTCGTGGACAAACGGTGATAAAAACAACCAGCAAGCAGGAGTGAAGCTGTGGCAAAGCAGGTGCTGTACTGTCCTTAAGCAGGATGCAGTGCATGCTGTCCTGACCAGGGACAGGACTGTGGCAGCCAATGATATGAAAGTGGCCATGCCACATTCCTTTCTTTTTGGTGTAACTGGTGTTACATCAAGGGAAGACCTCCAGCACACCTCCAGATCTGCAAGGCTCAAGTGCTGTCAGTATGCCAGACTCACCATTACAGGGCAAAATAATGGATGGATGTGGAGTTTCTAGACTGCCTTCAATCCAGCTGCTACCTTGCAGAAGCTGAGATGGATGATGCTCAGAAATTCTTCACAATTGGTATTACATTAAGAATTCTTCTGTCAAAAAAAAAGACACGCAGCCCACTTCCATTCATGTTTCTGACAAACTTTTGCTTTTCTTGATAGATTTTCAGCTAAACAAAAATTGAGCTAGAGATGTCCAGTTCAAACTAAATATCCTATAAACTAAATATGGCTGATTATTCCTCGCTTCCTTACATCCTTCTCGTTCACCGAGAACAAAACAAAAGCTGAACACATTTTAAGGCAAGAATAATGACCATTCCCAACCCCACAGTTTCATTTTTATTGCAAATAAAACAACACTGAAGGTCTTCCATTAGCTTCAGAGGCTGGGAGGGAATGGGAAGAATGATGTGTTATGCTACAGTGGAGGAAGTACATACGCCAACTGGAAAAACGGACTATAAAAAGCTTTTCTTACACAAACACGAGGAAGCAACCAACACCCTCAATTGTTGAAGTGAAAGGAGGGAGGCCTAAACACAGTACTAGAAACAAAAAATTAAATTAAAAAAGTCCTGCAATGTGTCACATACTCCCAATTACTCTCAGATTTGAGACCCTGGTTCCATAAGGTCCGACTGTTACCAAGAGCACAAATGCTGTGGAACTGTAGCAGGCTGGAGAGCCTGCTGCTCACACTAGCACCTGGTTTTCTGGCACAGCACTATGGACTCTCTCCCTCTCCGCAACCTACTGCAAGTTGGGTGAGGAGCCCTCTGCACCTGGAACAAGGGATCAGAGTGCAAAACCAGGCAAGGGTGCTGCACTGCAGGAAAGGTGGTGCCACCAGGGCAATCCCTTCTGCTCCAAGGGCCTCTCCTAACCAGGGCATTTCCAGCTGTCAGGAACGCCTCCCCTCCAGTCAACACAGGAACGCGCTTCACCCAGCTCAGAAACAGTGTGGCACACGGGCAAGAATTCAAAGCACAGCTTCAGAAGGTCAGGCTCATTACAGAAAAGAAGACTTATTACAACAAATAGCTAAATACTGGCAGGACAGAGATACAAATTCTAACAAGGCAGACTGAGGAAAAGGGGGATGGACAGTGAAGTTGGCCACGCTGATTTTACATCCTTTGGAGAGACTGATGCCTGGGCCTCTGCACTGAGCAACACTCAGCTGGAACAGCCATCCCTGATACTGCATTCATTTCCATGCCCCAAGAAACAGTCCCATACACCACAGTATTCTGACCCCTAGCAGCATAAAGCCTCTAAGAGAGACAGAACCAAAAAAGCTCCCATGATGATCTATGGCCACTTCGGTAGTCTCGTATTTTTCCATTAAGGTCATTTTCCTTGTCCATGAACACATATTGACTCATAGCATTTATCAAAGTCATAACCCTCTAGTTACAGAGCTTGAACTTGTCAACAATTATTTAGTGAGTGTAATGGAGCTAGGTCAGAACACAGATACACAATCCAGTGATTCTACTAGTCCTTTCAAAATCATTCCTTTCCCAGCAGCCACTGTGTGAAATGACATTAAAAGCAGAGGTTTGGCTATGCAATGAACCTGTAGCTTCAAACTCATTTCACTTAGACATTTCTTACATGGTTTTGAGTATTTACCACTTGCAAATGACTACAAGTCAAAACCAGAGACATCATCACACAATATTCAAGGGGAAGCAGATAGCCCACATTCTCTCCTGCCCACAGAACACATCAAGTTGTTTTGGAATTTTTGAAAATAACAAGAAACACACTAAACAATACAGACCTACCCATCTGGGATAAAACTGCAGTATTCTTCCCCTGCTGCTTACTTAGGGAAGGTGTTATCATTGCTTTGCCCAGAACACACAGACAGCAACACAGCTCAGCACTTCAAACACCAGGAGAGTCAACACAGGAGAAACCAGCCTGCTTTGTCTCCGGCATTAATGGTCAATGCAAAACAGGATACTGGATTCTTGAATGTGTTTTCTTTATTCTGCAGAAGGCACACGAAAGAGTTCTGACAGGTCATTCTCCCTCCTGATTTCAAACTGAGAATCCACAGCTTTACAGAGGTCTGCTCAGACACAGCTCTGAGGAACCTCATTCCCAGATGGCTCCTATTCTCCCACCTTTATGTGCATGCTCACTTTATCTCATTGTCTCATTGCATCTGTGGGTAGCTGCTGCTGTTTTTTTCACATTGAGTGTGTCCATGGGTCTCTCCACAACCCACACCCTGTACACTTAAAGTCCTTAACAAATCTTGTTTGCAGCTCTACTTTTCCCACCTCCTAACACTGACTAGGACAGTTCTTCTCTCAAATAGCCTCACTGCTTTCTCACAGCAAAACCGGCACTGTGGACTGCCAAGTGACTCCCTACAATTTATTTCTAGGTACACAGCATCATACAATTCTACAACAATCATTACAATTCTACAACGTGAACTAAGAAAAAATAATCCTCAAATCTTACATAATTCTCCTGTTTCTAGAGGTCGAGAAGTTCCTTGATATTCAAACTCCAATGTTGATGATAGAAACTTGCATTTTAAGAAGAGGCAAGCAGAAATTTCTCATCAACTGAGCAAGCTGTGCTGTGCTCCTGGGCACGCATTACAGTATCTCTTTCGCATCACACCTACTCTACTAAATATACAAAACATTGCCCAAGTGATAGTTTTGTCAGCCACCAGCTAATCAAATGAAAAATGATTAGGCTTAGAAAAATAATAAAAGCAGAAGCCAGCTGTGCATTTGTTGGATGAAAATCCCAGTGTCTCCCATGTTAGCTCATGTGTGTTTCAATTTCTGGGAAGAAAATAATGGGAGTTTCTCCACCCTTTCTCATGTGAGCCATAAAACAGATTTATTACCTAGGATATATTCTGTGTTTTCTCCTGAGGAAAAAAGAAAGTGGTGGAACAAGTTCATTTTTTTCCCTTCTAAAACAAGGATTTTCTTTATAATAAACACAGAGCTTAATTTTGGTATCATATGGCCCTTCTATTTAATGCTCTGGTCACACTTTTTGCCTTTCTAAATCTTGAATTGTTGCATTTTCATTTCAATGGGGAATCTACAGCTGCTCCAGCTGTCTGAGTGTGAAAAGTCTGTTCTAAGATTCCTATCTGGTGTTTTAAAGCAAAATCCTTCCCTCCCCTAAATCAAAGAAATTTAGCATCTACTGAAAAACTGTGGAATAACTAAAACAAAAAAGAAAAGCCAAACATTAGTCTATGTTTCTTTTTCAAATGGTTCTTTGCTCAGCTTTACCTTACACTCAACTGTCACCCAGCGGCTCCGGGAAACTCAGGCCGCAGACCCAGAGGTTTAGGACAGGGTTGCATCTCATCTGGGGAGGTTATCCTGTACAAACAACTATTTTTTTTACTGTAATGGTCACCGTATGACCTTTAAAAATAAATCATGAGAAAGATTTGCTGACTAAAAGATTTTTTTTTCTCCTAAAACTCTTAATTTGCTCACAGTATGGTGTTACAGTTCTAAAGACCTGTGCTGGTAAATCCATTTACTGAAAAGGTGACTTCCTCTGGAACTTTCACTCTGGAGATGCAGAAGAGACAGATTCCTATTTTAAACACTTCTGAATCATTATATAGCCTGGATTCTCCAGTTTAGTGGTCTGGAAACTTTCAAGGCTAAGATATCCCTTTTTTAAATGGCATCCAGTAACATGGCTTTTTAAAGTAAATCTGTTGACTCTGATATTTGTAGCCTAAATGTGTTCCGCAGTCTCCCACTGCTAACCAGCACCTCTTGTTTAATGAGTCACTTTCCTCAACACGGCCAAGCTGACAGCTCTCAAAGTTTCAGTTCTTTCAAATAATCCCATGATATATGAGCGTTTAAACCAAGTCATAAATGCCAGTGAGACAATTTTTGAAATGACGAGCTATGCCATCATTAGCTGCATATAATTAAAATGTATCATAGGAAGTGCATTCATTACAGTTGTGAAATTATTTTATTGCTTATGAAAAGAAAAAAAAAATGCAATTTTAATGATACGACTGTGCCAGCACAGAGCTCAAAAGGAAACTGGCTTGCTTGGGCAAAAAATTGTGCAAAAAAATGGGGGTTTTTAAGATTAGTTTCATTCTCATTGTTTTGTGATCACTTACACTGCTCCACAGAGACCAGTAATTCGGAAACTAAAACTCCAGTAGCTGAAGAGTTTTCAACCTATTGCTAATTTGAAATCCTATGTTTGTACTACCAAGTATATTCTAGTGCAGTCGAATTGCATTTTTACAAAGAGATCATAAATGCATCCACACACATATTCCGGGGAGGAAAACACTTACTGCCACTAGACTTACCTTCTCCCTTTGTACAGGCACACAAACACAACAAACATGTAATACTCTCCTGAGATTCCAAGTTTGTACAAAAGAAAAGTGTCACCATTATAACCCAAAAAAGGTCTCCAAAAAACGAAGTTCAACCATTTTTTTCATCAAGTTTGTCTTCACAAAGCCAGAAATAGTGCTAGCATGCACCTATAGTCCAGCTGCAACAAGACAATTTATTACAGAAGGGCAGTCATAGTATCTGTTTTTCCCCAATGAAGACAGGGCTTCATACAATATAATTTTGAAAAATCAGAATCTTCAGGGTTAAATTTCCCATATGAGCTAATTAGCAATGACTGGTTTACAGTTACTACTGATCCAATGAAACAGCACATTGTTATGGCTGAGCTTGCAGAGAAATAGTACTCAAATTAAAAATAAGACCTATGCAAACACAAAGCATAATACAGCCTGATGTACTTCATGGTAGAGAGCCAAAAAATGTGTCTCTTTAGAATGTAAGAACATATACGGGTCAGTAATTCAACAGTTCTTCGCAAAAAGAAACTCACAGTATTTTAAAATGCTCAGAAAGGGCATAAATGCACTTAGTCAATAGATTTGCTCCCTAAATACCTTACAATTCCAACATTGCAATTCCAGTGCTTAAAAATAAGTCTCTACATCAATTAACCAAAATCAGACAATCAATCTGATATTAGAAACCAGCATCTATTCCAGTGCATGCACCAACATAATTTCCATCTGCAGAATCTTTATAGCTGATAATCACATATCCAAGCCAGAATAAACAGAGTTAGACTCGCTGATCACAGGGTATTTTTAAAACAAGAAAAAACTAGTTTACCTGTAAATCAATAAAAACATTAATAGCATTCATTAAAAAACAAGAAGTTGCTCCAGTAGCTTTTAAAAAAATCTAGTAATTTAGTTACAAATAAAAATTTAAAAAATTCTTTATACTTCCTGTAACTTAGGCAGACAGGACACGTTTTTTATGGCATTTCCCAGTCACAGAGCCCTCTCTAAAAGCTTCACAGAAATGCTGCTAAAATTGGGGGTTTACTTCCAGAACTTCGGAAGGATGACAGGTCATAAAGAGACTGTGCTAAAAAGCGAGGCAAAAAGCTCTTCAAAACAATTCCCAAGGGAAAAAGTTACACACGTATTTCCATCTCGTGTGGTCTGTTTTTTTCCAGAGCACACACCTTGATTGCTTTTTACCTTTTCCATTTCAAAATGAAGCGGCTGAATCTGGAACCGGGATTGTTTCCTACTCTAAACTGGCATTCAAAGGACTCGTACAAGGCATTTTCCGTGTTTCAAACAACCAGCACTACCGAGCAGAACAACAAAAGAAGGCCAGTGCCGGAGCTCAGCGCACAGCCGGCCCCGGGCGCGGCGGGACGCGCTCCAACAGCGGGGCCGCGCTGCCCGCGCCGCTGCCGGGCGCTGCCGCCAGAGGGCGACAGCGAGAGAGCCAGACACGAGCCCTGAGCGGGGCAATCGGAGCTGGAGCCCTGACCGGCTGTTGTATTGATAAATACAGCATTAATTTTCATATTACCGTACTGTACTCGACAATAGTATGTTGTCTTTTGTAAATGCTCCCAACTGAAAGGCATTAAAGCACTTTTAGGTGTTCCTGAGGACTGCCACTACGCTTTTGCAAATGGTGGGGAGAGACCCACCTGAGGCCGTGCCTGCCTTGGACAGAACTGTGTTCAGCCCTCAGCCAATGCTGTTCCTCCCTTACCTCCGTCTGCTCAAGCAGTGTGTGTGTTGCTTAAATACCTGAAGAATACCTACATCTGTTGGTCATAAAAGTACTGGGATTATTATGGAGAGTTGTAAAATTCAGTACATTAGAACTGTGAGCTGTTACCACTAGGTTTGCTGCTGATATTGATGTCTGATGGGGTGTATCCTGAGCTCAAGGCATACACACGCTGTGTCATTGCTACCAGAGGAACTCCTGTACGGACTGCCCAGGCAAACTGCTGCAGAGCATCAAGAAGATGCAAACCCTAATCAAAACATCACCCTTTTCGAGCAGATGCCTCATGTCAGCCACATATGTGACATCTCCCTCACCGTGCCAGCTTGAACTTCTTCCCACCTTCGCTGGAGTGGGGTTCTGCAGGGCCATGAGTGGCTGGGCAGGGCCTTGTGGGACTCTGAGGGTCCGTGCAGAGCTCTGAGAGGCCATGTGGGGCTCTGAGGGACTGTTAGGACCTTTGGGGCCATGAGGGGCTTTGGGGCCATGAAGGGACCTGGAGCCGTGAGTGGCTCTGAGGGGCCCTGCAGGGCTCTGAGAGTCTGTGAGGTGTCTTTGGGGCCATGAGACGATCTGGAGCCGTGAATGGCTTTGAGGGCCTGTGAGAGGCTCTGAGGGGCTGTCCGGGGCCCTGAGAGGCTCTGAGGGGCTCTGAGGGGCTGTCCGGGGCCCTGAAGGGCTGTGAGGGGCTCTGGGGCGGCGGGCGGTGGCTGACGCTGCCCCGTCGCGCGCCCCGCACGCGGCGACCGAGCCTTCAGCGCGCCGTTGCCGTGGCGACGCCCCGCGCGTGCGCAGAGCGCCGCCACCTCCTTCGGCCCGTGAGGTGGGGCCGCGCCGGTGACAGCGGGGCCCTCCCAGCCCGATCCGGCCCCGCCGCCTCCCCCGCGGCCGAGTGAGGGGTCCCCCCATCCTCCCTCCCCCCGCTCACCGAGCACCCTTCCGCCCGGCAGGGCGGGTGCGTGATAGCGATTATTCGGCGATCCCCGCGGGAACCGGACGGACAAGGAAGAACGCCGATTTTCGCGCGTGACGTCACGGGGCCGGCGGGAGGTGCGCACGCGCTGTCGGTCCCGGCGGCCGCTGGCCCCGGTGGGGCTCGGGGGGGTCCGTCAGGGGCTCCCGCTCACGGCGGCCCGCAGCGCCGGCATCGGCACCGGCACCGCAGGCAGCGCGGCCACCGCGGAGCAGCCCCACTCCGAGGGCCCTACGACCGGCTTCTCGCCTGTTCTCTTCCTCATGCCCTGTAACCGGGAGGACCCGGCCTTCACCGGGAGCCGGAGCGTGTCACTGTTCCGTGGAGCCAGACACGAGCGCTGAACCAGCCGGGCAGGGCTGGGCCGGGGTGCTGGTGCCGGGCTGTCGCTGCCACCGGTCGGTGTGTGACTCGGGCGATTCCCCGCAGCTGGTTGGGAAGGCCGATCAATGGGGTGCACACGGGGCTGTGGTTTGGGCTCTCTTCGTGCACAGCATCCATTTATCAGGTGCTCTGCATGGGGTTATCGCGTTCCTGAAGTCATTTGTCTCTCCCAGGAGCCACTGTGAACTTGGATTTGTTGTGGGATAATGACCCAATTCTTTCAGTGCAACACAGCCATACAAAGTTTCCCAGGTCCTGCGGGAGACCTTCCTTAGAGAAAAAAAAGTTGCCTCCTGAAATGGTTCCCAATGGAAGTTACTGGTTAGATGTCACAACTGAACTAAATCAGGCAACAGTTAAATAACCCTGTGTGTATTGTTGGAACAAAAGTGCTGTGGGATTGAAACTGTACCCTGGTACAGTACCCATCCACCCTGAGCAGGATGTTGGGAAGTGCAGTGCAGACATGTACAATGACAGCACTGCAGAGATGTTCTCTTCCCCCTTTCATAGGCCCCTCTTGCTCTCCAGCCACACCAAGACTTGCTCAAGGAAAGCAAATAAACCATCATTTGCTTGTGTCACCTGTCTAGGAGTTAAAAGCGGTGTAATTTACGTAGTTTTTCAGGAAGATGTCCTGCTCTAATTCCAGCCAGAAAGCTTGGTACCTCTTAAAACATGCTTTTCAGTTTTCCTACCATTTTTGCTTATAGAGCCAGTCTCTTTCAATGCTAAATTAAATCTAGTGCTGTTAAATGAAAGCTGTTCTGTTTCACTTCTATTGATACAAACAAAGGCATGGAGATTTTTTGTGAGTTTGGGAAGGTAAATCTGGAGCTTGCTTTTCTGCTCATATCAAATTTCTCATCAGTAGGAACAGTGATTCCTAAATGCCTGCTCTAAAGGGCTTTAAATGGCATTTGGTGGTTATGAGAACACAGTACACTGAGGAGGTTATGCCTCTCATTAGGAGCAATGTCCTGAGCACAGACACATACATTCTGTATTGTATAATGCACAAGTGCAGCCCCATATTTCCCTGTATGTTTTGCTGAAATGATTTGAATTAAGAGATTTAGAGCAGCAGATCATTGCTATAAATTGCTATGTAAAATGGAACCACATGTGCAGTATACTTCAGGTCTTTAATTTGTTAGGGACTAAATGTTTATTAGAATATGGTACAGTTAATATGAAATACCCCTTTCACAATGCAAGGATAATGAGTTGTATAGCAAGATAAGGGGGTTACCAGAATTCAGGAATGACAGAATCCAATTAATTTAACACGAATTAATGCAAGATCAAATTTATTACAGTTGGATGCAGTTTGTAATTGAAAGTTCCATTTCAGCACGTTTTTACATGTTATCTCCTATCAGTAAGAGATCTCAAAAGAGCAAATCCTCTATTTTGAACAGCAGCAATGTGTTTATTATATCTTAAATAACTCTTTCCTTACATGTTTGCTGTGAGGAACTTCAGGTCCCAAGAGCCCAGTTGTGCACAAGGGGCTGTGCTCTTGCTTTTTCTCACAAGGGGCCACAACTGAGCTTAAAGAGAATTCTGGGTTTCATCTCAACTGCTTTGCTGGGCTTCCCCTCCCTTGATACTTGCTCATCCCTTCTCCTATTTTCCACTCTTCTGGGTGATCACACCTCTTTGTTTTTTGGGTGGGAGGGGTGAAACCAGCCCTCTAGTCAAATAAACCTTTCAACCTCCTAACTTCAAAATAAACACTTTTATTGTGGACAGTCCAAGCTCCTTAGGCAAAGCTTTAGGTCTCAAATCCAAAAGATACACTGTGTCCTTTTAATAATTTCATAGTGGAAACTCACTATTTGCCCATTCCTGTGGTGTTATGGAGGTTTTCAATGATTCTGGTTTAGGTTTCAGGATTAGCTGAAACCAGAGTGCCTTAAACCTCTTTAGAGGTTTGGGATTAGGTCTGTATCAGGCCTAATATAGCCTTTCTGTGCAAGGCTAAATTAAATGGCAGGAATATTTGTTGTGCACTGATTCACAGGTGTTTGGCAAAATACCAGAAAGCATAAAGGAACCACTGGAAGAATCATGAAGGCAAAGCCATCGAAACATGAGTATTAGCTAAGTACTGAGGTATCACTTGCAACTGTGGGGTCTTTCAGACTGCTTTTAAGTGATTTTAAGCATGGATATCATTTTTATGTGTCTCTTTCACATGAATGCGAGTAAATTGAAGATCTGTCGTGCAAATGGATCATGGATTTTATTTGGGTATTACATTCTGGTAATTTCTGCCTGTTTTATAGCAAATGTATATTAAAGTTCATCAAACAGCTGATATCACCGAAACTGTTGTTTTATTGTACACATAAATTCTGCTCCTTCTCTGGACCATGCATTGGCCTGACAGAATATGCTAGGTCATGAGGAGAAAAATGAAATAGATTTATGCCTACCATTAAAATACTGGCCTGTCTGGCCCAGGAGGCAGAGGCATTTGCCTCACTGATGACCATGGACTAACTGGAGGAACTAATTTCATTGTTTAGGCTGTCTACTGTGAGGCTTTTCAGCACTGTTCACTCACTTTGTCTCTGGTAGGGCTGTCTCCTCTATGTGCTCAGTTCTGTAGTTTGTAGCACAGGCAAGGCCTGACTCCCTGGCCATCCCCTGAGGTACTGTCTGAGCTGAGCAGATTTCATCAAGCAGAAGTGCAGCTAATTGCTGCAGTATTGGGATCTCTGCAGACTGCAGCAGCTGGTTTGGCTGCATTTGTTGGAAAAGGTGATGCCTGGTTCAGCAAAGCCTGGGCCTGGCATCAACAGAAGGCAGGGATGGGAAGGCAAAGCACAGTGCCCAATGGTTCAGTTCCTACAGCTGCCCAAAATCAGTCACTACCTGAGCATAACTACCTCCTCACACTAAAGTATTCCCTTCACTGATTTTGTTCCTGTCAGCCCTTTACAGAAAAGGGTAGTTTGACTGCATTTATCTCCCTAGATAAACAGATCTTAGCTTTGCTTGTAGACTTGCCTGCATTTAGAAAGTTAACTGCATCTCAAGAATTGCAGAGCTTCTCTGGAGGTTTTTGCCATACCGACGAGTTCTGTTGCTGCAAGCTTCTTTTTGCATTCCTATGGCAAGTGTTCTGATCAGCAGTGCATACAGCCAGGTCCTGTTTTCTCATGTCTGCTTGCAAAAGCAAAACAGAAATAATTAAATCAAGTTTAACAAGAGTATGTCCCCTCTAATCAGATGAGCTGTAAAATAAGAGGGAGGCTAACTAGAAGGATTTAATAATCTTAGAATCTGTAGAAAACATTATTTATGGCTTAAGAGCTACACAAGTCTTGAGCTTAAATGTAAGTTCTTTCCTTCTTTAATGGTGCATGTAAGGAAGAGCAAGAGAGAAATGTTCCAGTCAAGGACAAAATCATAAAATAATGAGCAGAAGAAGAATGAACTGAAAGTATTAGGGGCCAGGGGAGGCTGAGTGGGAGTTTGTCTTCATACATGATTGATCTAAACTTGAAAAGGAAAAAAATAAAAGACTCCTCATCTTTAAACAAGATGGTTATTTGAGCATAAATAACATTCTCATGTCAAATATGCTGCTATTTCCAATGGAGTCTTTTCACTACAAAACCACAACATTCTCAGCCCTAATCTCCTCAGATAAAACAATACGGCTGGTGGCTGTGAATCAGCACTTTGAAACCAACCTCTGAAAACAGCAACACTTTCAGGGTGAAGAGAAACGGAGGAGACAAAGAGCTGCTGTTTATAGATCTTTGCAAAGTGAGGCCCCACCTTGCTTGCTTGGAAACGTGCTCTAACACCCGAGATTGTTTCTCTTTGGGTGGGAAGTCCCACTCAGCACGGCCAGCTCAGGGGACTGGGGCTATTGATGTATCTGTGAGTTTGGTCCCACACCAGGCTGAGCTGTCACTGAAATCTGCAGCAGTGAAATGCCAAAATCCTCCTGGATGCCTGAGCCTGGAGGTTGTGTGAGAACAAACAGCTGGGCTCTCTGTGCCAAAATGAGCACTTGTCCTTTCCCAACCCATTTGCAGCCACATGGTGATGTCCCCTCAATTGTACTGACCCCAACACTCCTCTGAACAGCATCAGGACTGATGCAAGGCAGGACCAAGGTGCCAGGAAAGGAGAGGGCCCAGGAGGGAGAGCAGTCACACTGGAAGAGACCTCCCCTGAGCAGTGGCACCAGGACACAAAGGTTTCCATCCAGAAAATGACATCTCACCTTAGGCAGGAAGCTCATTTCCCTCCACAGTCAGTGAGGAAAAGCAGGCTATTAACCACATAGGAACATCCCCTCCACCTTTTTTTTCCTCATTCCACCGTTTCCTAACATAACACACTTAAACAACAAGCTTTGAAACCCAGAAATGCCATCCCATGGGAAGTGGGAGAAGACTTGGGTCTCAGCACAGACCTCCAGCTGTTCTCTGACTAGAAGGGCCTTGCACTGGTGGTGGGGGATGTCCTATGGCAGCAAGACTTGGAGCAGGATCAAATGAGGAAACAGTGTGGCATTTGCACTTTCATGTGGGTTTTAGGGGCACTGTCCATAACTCAGAAAAAGTCCTGATCTTTTTGAGCCCCTCTCAGAAAAAAAAGGAAGTGAACTGGGCATTGTTCTTCTCAAAGAGATCACTGTAAAATGGCCTTTGGACATGGTCTGGAGGCATCAGCTGCACAACCTCCCCATCAGTGTTACACCTCCAGCAAAGCTCCTGAGGCAGGGCTCAGATGAGAGAGATGTTGACAGGATGCCAAATCTCAACCCTCTGGAACTAGACAGAAAAGAGAACCAAATGGCAAACCTGTATCTGTGTCCAGCTGCAAAAGCCCAAGCTTCTGTTAAGTCTGAAAAAAACCTTTGATGCAAACATCCCCACTTTTTAGGGATTCCAAACTCGAGTGAAAACACAGCAGTTTCACCCTAGCTTGAAACATAGCCTCACATCTTTGATTTCTGAGGAGAGATCATTTTTCTGGGGGTGAGGCACGTGGACAGCAACAGATCCCTCATGTCTGGTTCAGACAGGCCAACCAAAGGCTTAAGTGGACACACACAGAACCAGCAGCATGTGATGGGATTTAGTGCAAGGAAATCAAACCCTCTGCCCCACCTCCTGGGCTTATCCTTTAAAGACCAGTCCTGTGCTCACAGCTGGAGTTTATGTGAGTCCTGCCTTATTAATTAACTGAAGCCAGTGCCTTTTCCCCCTGAATTCCAACAGAAGCAATTAGAAAGCAGATACTTCACACGTAACAGCTGGTTCATTTAACCCTCTGCTCATGCTATTGTCTCCCCTCCCCCAGCCAGCTCACATCCCCTTTTTCCATCCTTTCATGTAATGGAGAGGGACAGTAAAATCAAGGTGGCTAAAGCAGGGGCAGCAGATAACCATATTCTTAATAAAATCATCTAATGTAATGCTGAAAGCAGAGGATTGTTGTTGAGGCCACAGTTCTGAGCAGGGAATCATAACATTCACCTACCAGATGGGAAAAAGAGCCTTTGCTGTCTACGGTGTCCTCCTCAAAAGGGGATCTGTATCAAAGTAGCAGCATATTTTCTTCACTGAAGGCTGTTGATGTCATTAGAGCAAGTCTCATTTTTATTTAAGACCAGAGTTAAGAGTCACATAAAATTGGCACAGGTGAAGGCACCAGGCCCATTAAGTTGTGCAACGTGACTCTCTGGGAACTTTTTGAATGTTCATGCACCTTCAATTTATTTATGCTTGGGCAAGCCAGCCCCAGAGCTTCTCCTCCTTCCTTCTCAGTATAAATACAGCCTCGATCCTGCCATTAGACCTGTAAAAACCCCACTCAATCCACTAAATTTGCCCCACACCCAAGACAGATCCAGTTACAGGAAGAGCAGTTCTGCCCCCCTCTGTGTTACACACATCGCTGGGAGATGCTGTGGATGTACAATTAAATCCCAGCCAAAAAATCCACCATAACACAGAAAGTGAAATCTGCTCTTGCCAAATTACCTTAAGTGCACATTCTGCTCCCAAGCAAGTACTTTAGAGGTTGGATCTTGATTTAAGCAAAGTGAAGCTGTTCAGAAGGATACCAATTTTAGAGGAATGGAGATTTATTTCCTTCTGTGAAACACTGAAGCAGGGAAGTAATTTCAGTGTATCTGAGGCAAAGGGGTGGTCAAGAGTCACATTTTTTTTCTTAGCATGGCCAGCATTTTTTTAATGCAGAATTTATGGGGAAAATAGAGATCTGGTCCCACACAGGGCATCTGCTCATGGCATACAGGAATAATAACAATACAGGATTATAGAGGAATAATAAGAGTAGACAGCCAAAGTACCCAGTGCTGAGAGATTTTTCTGCTGGATGATGCCTCACTGATCCTGAAATCAGGCAGCATTATGATGACATTTTCAGTTATAACATGGGGAAGATTTAGGTCCAGCCATAAACTTCCCATTTTCTTCCTCAAAGAGGCAGCTATCAGAGAGGTTGCTGTTGCAGCCAGTCAGCCAGATGTTTGCCATCTTTATTACAAATTTTCATGTATCTTACAACACCTACATACTCTACAGCAGACTGATGATGCAGCTATCTAATACCTACATTACAGACATGGAGAACAAGTTAGGAGGGATTAAATTATCTGCCCAGCTTCCCACAAGACAACAGAGGTGTGGCTAGAAATCAAAACTCCAGGCTTCCAATTTTTGCTGTGTTATACTAATCTCTTTATATGCTTTGCTGGCAAAAAAACCCCAAACAAACCCAGAAATAACCATGTTTCTGTAACATGTTTGTTGGTTGAAGTATGAGTACTTCTAATTAAACAAAAAGATGGGCATATTTTAGAAACTGTTACAGCTGATTAGTACACTGCCCCCCCTTTTTTATCTCCTGAATCTTTCTAGAGGAAGAAAAATAAAAGGGAAGGGCATCTTTTTCTAACTGCAAAGGCATCAGCTAATGGAAGTAGAAATTATATTTTATATTTTGGCAGTTAGTGGTAAACACTATTATTAAAGCTATAAAAAGATCAGCAAATGTATGAAATATTAGTGATGTCTGAGCAAAAAGCAGAGTCCCCATCTCTTTAGTTAAAATTACAAAATGATTAACAGCCCAATTAAAAACATTTTTGTTTTTGACATGATAAATTATACTTTATCTACCTATCTGTGGATATAATTGATTATTTTATCCGTTTGCTGTTGGCTGTCATTAAAAAAGACAGATACCATGGCTTTCTGGCCTCTCTCCCGCTGAGAGAAAGAACAAATCCTGCTATTAACGACAGACAGGATCATTATGAAAAAATTCCATTTGCCACTAGGCAACATAACCGAGTTCCAGTAATTATTGTATTAGTCAAGCCGTTGAGAAGTTCCATAAAATTGAGAGAGTTTTTAAGGAGCATCCAACATTATTTGGCAACTTTTGTGATGTAACAATTAAAACCATGCTCCAGGCCCCAAAATGTGCAGGAGATTGCCAAAATCAGATAAAACCCTAGAGGGCCCCTGACTTGCAAAGGAAAAAAAGGAAAAAAAAATCAAACTGTTTACTTTTAGGATCAGACATTCATCAAGGTTTGGCTTTTGTTTCAGCTGGTGTCAGATAATAACAGCACCACGTTTTCAGTTGGCTTCTAACAAAACTCTGCACTGTTCAGTGTCAGGTCCCAGGGCTGACACTGGCCTCTTCTCAGGAGAGGGAATTCTCATGGATCTGATGCTACCAGTTTTGCTTGGCAGATCAGATACCTGGGGGCACCCAGCAGCACCTTCTGGAGTGAATCACATTTGTAATCCACCAGTAGCATCAGGAAATCACTGGGGAGAAGTGCAAGCTCTTCTCACGTCTAGGAGCTGAGCCAGGCAACACCCCAAATTGTCAGGGCTGCAGGGGATAAAGCAGAAGTCTTCTGTCCATGTACCCCATTAACCTGTCAAGGAACTGATAAAAATTAAAATTACACTTTAAAACTGCTAAGGGAAATTGCTACTGAACAAAACTTGTAGCCAAATTTATCATTTACCTACTTCTCTACTGAGTGGTGTTAAGGAATAATGATGTACAGTACCAAAAATGGAGGTACAGAATCAGGCTTCTGCAGTGGAAAATGAAGTTGCAAAATGTAGACTTGGTTTAGCCTAGTGAAGACTACAGGAAGCACTTCAAGAGCACATCTGTTTGCAAAGGAGTTTCTCCCTTCCCAGAATAACATGCCTGGGTCAGAGAGCTGCAATGTTTTAAAGAGCTGTGATGGCAGCAGCAGTTTCCATGGCAGCCAGAGGGAGCTGGGGTCTGAACACGGGATACTGCTGTTGTCACCAGGGAACAGCAGCAGGGCAGGGATTAGCACCAGCACCTGCCAGTCTCCACCTGGAACATGCTGTACCAGGAAGGACAGATAAAAAGACACACTGGAGCCTGCCATGGTATGGCCTTTCATCACACAGCTCTGGGACTGGAGATGGCTGCCAACTGTTAGGGCCTGCTGACCTATTTAATAAAAAAAGATCAAACCTACAACCCTTAGCAATCCTGCCTTTTATCTGATGTAAATGGGAACAGTGGCACAGCACTACAAGCCATGGGCAGCCCCTGAACCATATGTTGCATTGCCAAGGCAAAGGCAGAGGCTCAGACTTGTGGAGAGAGGGTGTGTGAAAGAAAAGCTGCTCCTCTCTCCCAGCTCTGAAACTGATCTTGCTGCTCTGCAAGGCAGGCATGCCTGAGTCCTAATAAGCTCAGAAATCAACTAATGCTGGAAGCTACTGCCATATTTTCCAGCACATTTAACCTCTAGTTTGGGTCTGGCAAATGCTAGGGTGTGGTGAGATATGTTGCTATAGAAGTATAAAATCCTGAATAACTACTAGCTGCTTTTGGGAAACAGCATGGCACTGTAGTTTTCTTCAGCAGAACTAAAGTGTATATTGTAGTATTCGATTTTCTTGCATTTGGAGCTGTCATCTATTGTGAAGCATCCTAGGTCAGCCCAAGAACTTAGGTCAATACCTGTCAGTGTGGAGAATGAATTCTTATTCTTGATTTTAAGAGTAGATTGTGCCAAATCTTCAACATATTAGAGTAGTGCCAGATAAAGACCTAGCAAGTTTTTTAAATGTATGTTCTTTAATAGCATTAAAACTTTTGTTATTAAAAGAGTTATATTACGACATACATGCATGAGATCCATCTAAACTTAAAAAATAATTTGAAAAAAATACATTCCTAATTTTTTTGTTAGTTCCTCTAGCTTACAGCTCATCAGAGCCATGAGTGAGGAAAATGCAAGTCCCAGCACACAGCAAAGGGAACTTGGTGATGATAGAGGGAGAGTGGAGTGGATTGACAGTTTGGGGGTATTGCTGAGAACAAGATGAACCCACTGAAAAAATGGTTATTTTATATTGAAACTGTGGGACTTTGGATCAAGGGCTACAAAGAATGTTAAACTCCCTGATCCAGGCAGCTCTCCTCAGACCACTGCTGTATTTTCTCTGTGGGCTGCAGCAACAAGCCTGAACAATTCATTTCCAGCCTAGCCTGGCAGTTCAGGCTGTAGTTTGTAGGTGTTTGCATCTCCCTCCATTGTGTCAGCTGGCTGGTGTTATTCTTCAGAAGGATGCCAGATAGTACTTTAGCCAACCTGATTTCCAGATAACTGGTTTTTGTAGCTACCTCTTTAATTAAAATAAAATAATATATGTAAAGGACAAGTTTATCATCTGCTAACACATGCCATGGTTGTCTCTCAGTCAATCAGCATGCAGCAGACAGAGCTGCAGACTTCTCTTCCACACCACCAGTATCCAGAAGGAAAAAAATCAGTCCATCTGCAAAAGCGATCAGACCCTCGTGCTTCCCGGCGTAAATTCCCATCTACAGGATCCAGTGCCCTCTGCTGAGGGGAACCAAACTAAGCATTAACATGTCCCAGGCCCACAGAGGGACTGTTCAGGCAGAGTGTGGAGCAGAACAGTTGGAAGTTCAGCTCCATGCCCATCCCTTGTCCCATCTGCCACCAGCGTCTCCAGACCACTGTAAAGCAACACTTGGAAAGTATCAGGGAGCTTGCAAAGGCTACGGAGCTGTGAGAAGAGGAACATGTCCCTTTCTGGAAAGGGAAACCCATGTGGACATATGGTAGTTGTGAAAGGAGCTGGACTAGCAACCTTGGCAGGCTGGAGCCGAACAGAAATGTTGCTGCATTGCCTTGATCTCTATTTACAATAAACTCCTGGGCCCCAGCTCAGTGTTTTATCTGGGAGCAGCCGCCGCCGTTCCTGCGCCCGTGTTCCGTCTCATTGCTGCACTGACATATTTACACGCGGGCCGGGGCCCGGGCAGCTGTGAATAAGGGGCCATATATCAAGAGAGGAAAAAGGGATGCAAAGATGAATTTTATGGAATATTTTCCATTTTTCTTTGACTTGGTTGTGCGTTTTGCTACGGCCCATTGGGCACTCACTCAGCACTTGGACACTTTGCTCCGTGCAGTCTCGCCTCTATTTCTAATTGTGTCTACATGCCAAGCCTAGCCCAGTACCTGAGGCAGCCTGCAGGGAAATGGGGATTGTGAAAAAAGAAGAAGGTGGGTGGGAGGGAAATTTCCTACCCTTCAGTGGCATATACCATGGGAAAGAAAATCATGTTTTGAAAGTCACCAGTCTTTTCTGAGCCCTGCAGGACACCTCTTGCATTAAAGTGCCAAAGTGAGAGGAAATATTTCCACTAATTTGTGAAAGAAAATAATAAAGTCCCTTTTGCAGTTTCAAGAGGTTGTATCATCTTTGATTTCTTCTCTGGGCAATGAAAAGGGTTAATTCCTCACAGTGTTGACTTAATCCTTTCCTTTTTCCCAGTGGCTGAGTAATAAGTTAGATGTGTTGACTCAGTTTATAAAGACAAGCTTTGGACATAATCTTAATGATGTTGTGTGTCCAATAACATTAGAAAACAAACACAGAGGCACCTGGGGAGTCTGAAGGCATCTTCTGGCCTTTCTGGGCTGACAGCACAGAGTGGCCCTCCAACATTTCCATGTGGAAAAACACTATCTAGCACAAGAGAGTTTACTTTGAGTGACCCTCTCGCCTTTCAAACAGTGAGAAGTCAGGAGTGTTACAAAGCTGAAAACTTGTTTTATAAGAACAGGCCATTGCTCAACCAGCTGAAGAGGAGGGAAAAAAGGGATTCCAGAGAAAAAATTGGAAATGAAAACTGGACATTTGAATGGAATAATGGCTGGTGTCTTTACTCTGGCACTGACATCCTAACAAAGGGTGTAAAAGATTTTTCCTTATGTTTTTGCAAGGCTGAGATGAGAAGAGAGCATTGTTTGTTTATTCATTTGTCTTAGAGCCCCATGAGCACAAAGAAGTCACTGCAAGTATGTATCTCAGGCTCAGGTTCATCCCATTGGGAACTTTATGCTCCCTTGATAGCCCATGTGAGATCCAAACCACGTGGAAGTGCTTATTTCCCTCTGTTGTCTATTTAGAAGGTTTAGGGGAGTGAGGCACAGTTCCTGTTCTGTCACCATGGTATGGTCTGAATGCCAGGTTGGCCTCACTGGTCACCTGGAGATACTGCTCAGCACAGATGTGTGCAAGGCCTCACCTCAGAGATTTGTCAGCCTTTGTGCAGGTGTCCCATCCTGAGTGCCTCAATGCAGGCAGAATAAACTACATCTCCTACTGCTGCTGAACCATAGAATTTTTCTGATACAGTTGTGTTTAAATGGAGCTGGATCAAGGTAATCTTACCCTTGGATTAAGAGCCAGGCGTTCCCAGGAAGAGATTGGCTCCACTGAGTAAAATGTCAGCATTGCTGAAGAATCTTCTCAGATAGTTCTTTGGAATTCTTCTCTGCATGGTTTTGTTACCTGCACTCGAGCAGCTGAAGTTCACTGGGAAGGAGCACCTGAGGTCATCAAACTCAGAGCTCAGCAGGAACCTGGCAGGGATTAACAGACAGTCACCACTTTAAGCTTGGACATGGGGATCATTTAGTGACTCACCCAAGATCACACAGATGGTGCTTATACCAAGAATTAGACCCACCAAGCCATCCAACACCTCTGGATTATTCATTGAGGATTACAGTCCATTTAGGAGTCTATTTTAATATATAAATGTAGGCTATGGAGCTATGATGGAATGGCAAATTAAATACTGAGAAGTCTGTCACATCTCTGTTCAAAGCAGGCTAACATTTCATGTAAGGAATTACATGCTTCAGACAGTTGCAATCATCTTCTGCAGAAATAATTTAAGCTTACTTCATCTGTTGTATTCTGATTTAAATTTTTATTGGAAATATAAATACCTATGTCGGTCACCAAACCAAATAAAACAAACATATTGAGTAGGGTCTATTATAGGCTAATATGGAAACAAATAATCTGCAAGTCTGGTTTTATTTATAAGCTTATTTGAGTTTTTACTCTAGGCTCATATTAATCGGGTTTGTGGTTTCCACATCTGTACTGCTGATGCCCAGTGCAGACAGCATGCCAAGTCAGACCTGGGCATCCTCCAAACTCTAAATGGAAAACAGATGCCTCAACTCCAGCTACCTCAAGACAAGCAGGGCAAGTAACCTACCAAGTAACCACAGAGGGTGCAGCAGGCAAAGCAAAACTCTGGGGAGCTCTCTGAGGTGCCTGCTTGCAAGTTTCTTGCTTCTGACTTGCTCCAGGGGCAGCCAGACTGCCGCCTGCATTGTATTTGCTCTCTCTGATGATCAAGAGATACCAATTCCCTTCACAGCCTCCCTTTCCTCAAGCTGTAGCTAGGAATTCCCAGACTGGACCAGTTAGTTCACAGTGTCAGCTAGTAATACATATTCTAGAGGAAGATGGAAGAACTCCTGCAGATGGTGGTAATGCAGGATGAATTCTTTCCAGAACCCTTGATTATTTTTAATATTTATAAAAAGCATTCTGAATGTTCACAAAAGCCATAAATACATATAAAAAATGCCCATGCCCCTTGTCAAGCCAAAATGGATCCAGCTGTTCTGCGGTGCTGGTCTCTGATTGCGGAGAATCCCTGTATTAATGAAAGATGTATAAAGGGAATCCCAAACTGGAAATATGATCTCTGCTCAAAACTGTTCAACTATTAAAGAATATTTCATGGAAGTACATCAACACAAAGCTGATTCTCAACATGGCTGAGATCCAGGCCTGAGAACCCATCTCCATGAGGGCATCTATACTCCTTGCAGGTATTTTTCAGTGCAAGTTGCTTCCAGACAAACTTTGCTTTGTGCTGGTACATGGCCAGAGTTTTGTGCCAGTGTAGCTACATCACTGCAAATCCATTCCCTAAGGCCCAAGAGAACCTCAGTGCAGTAGGAATGCCAGACCTGCTTCTTCCCTAAGCACAGGAGGGCGGCCAGTATGAGAACTGGAGCAAATTCACAGAGGTGACAGTAATGAGAGAAAAAGAAGCAGTGTTGCTGGTGTAAACACTAAAAATTTGGCAGAGGCATTCAAATTTATTGCTCGTGTACCCTGTGATGGCCATCCAGCAGCCTCTGCCACCTGTAGCAATTATCTCTTTCCTGACAATTTTGACCAAGGGATGCATTGCATCCTGTGCCCCATAAAATACGTTTTTTCAAGTCACTGTAGCATCTGTGTGTTGTTCATACAGCAAAGCCAAGATTTGTTTTAAGAATTCAGAGTAGGAAAAGGGGAATATTAGGGAGGAGATAAAAAATTAACACAACCTCAGTGCCCCAGCCCATGTGGAAGGGAATCACTCTGGCATCCATCATCATCCTCCTCAGAGAACTGCTTTGCCCCACCACGGCTGCTCCACTGGCTCCCAGGCAAAGGCAATTCTTAGGAAATGGAGATGGCAAGAGCTCAGTGTCTGAGAGCAGAGGGGCAGATCTGTCATCAGCACAGAAGGCAGCCATTCCTTGTCGCAGGAGCTGGAGAAAAGAAGATGCAATTAACAATTAGCTTTGGTAAGAGAAGACAAAACCCTTAAAACAGTTTCTACTGCAGCAAATCAAGTCACAGACTTAGGAATTAATGGTTCAAAGTCTTGGTTCTTGCTTTCCTAGATACACTGGAAGATGAAAGAGAGAGTGAATTTCTCCTGCCACTTTGTTCTGGCTGGCTAAGAATTGAGGCTTAGCCATGGAAAAGGGCCAACCTTGCAAGAGTTACAGGAAATGAGAATAGCTTTGCAGCATTTCCAAGCAAATTCAGCACACCTTTTCAGCACCAAACTCAGGCTTCTCACCTCAGAAAACAAAATTGAGGCTTTTCAGTAGATGGTGTATTATTCATTACCAGAGAGACTAGATTCACGATTCAGATTATCTGGAGATGTGCAAGGAATATAATCAACTTACACATGCATAAAAGCAGTGTTTCTGGTGCAAAGTCAGGTCTCTTCCTCTCTCTAAGACATCTTGTGTGTAGATTAATTCAGACTCTCAAATGACATTAAAGGACCTTGTTCTACTATTTCACAGTCCACAGGTGTGTGAGACCAAATCCAGCACAGCCTACAGGCCTAGCTCAACATCCTGCACAGCACTGCCAGCCATTCTCTCCTCCCTCCTTCCCAATCACTTTGGTTCTTTGTGCCCTACAATAATTTCCTCTTCTAGTCTCTCTTTTTCTCTCCTTTGTCCATAGCACACTAGAAATTATTTCTGGTCGCAATGATTAATTTCACAGCTCACACCTAATTTGACCCTAATAACTTTGCCTGAAAAAGGGAAAATTCCTTGTTGATCCAGACAACTTATCACCCCATGAGCACAATAAAAAGGCAGAGCTGGTTATCAACTGGGAGATGCCCATTAGTATTTTTACAGGCACTGTGGGGAGGTCCTTTATCAAGTGGGGTGAGAGCTGGCATGTTCTCCAGGCATGCAGGGGGAGGCAGATTGCTTTCAGCCTGCAAGGCCACACAATATGGGAAGTGGTGGCTTGAAAGAGGAGTGGAAGAATGACAGATGGTTTGTGCCTGTGTGTTTCTTTAGAGGACACTGGGCTCCCGCCCTGGGAACAGCGTGGACAGTAAAGGCAGCGACTCCATGTGAAGAGTGACAAAGCAAGTCAGCCACGGACGGCCCGTGGGAGGCCAGAGGAAATGCACCATTAGTCAAAGTTGGAGGAAAAATAAAATGCGATGACAACTGGGCCATTCATGTGCTTCCCCTTCAAGGACTGACCAGACCCTTCACAACTCAAAAGACTCAAGTATCAGCTTCTTTTTCTCTTCAGCCAGGCTAATGTGCACTGGCAGAGTCTGAGGAACTCCCTTGTCACTTACATTAATTCTTATCTTGTTGTTCTTGGCTACACTTCACTGAAGTACAGTGAGGGAGAGTACTTCAATCAATAATGTAGATCCAAGGGGGCACCCCCCCTCTGCTGTTCCTAGGGATCAACATAATAGCTTAAAGCAAATGTTCACCCAACTTGTGAACTTGGGAAATATTAGGACTTCCAGAATTAGAGCATAAGACAATGAGGTGGCCTCCCAAGGATGTTTAAGCCCACACATGAACAATCTCATCACTCCGGGGTAGCTTTTAGCACTTTGAGAGTTTGCTACTCAATACAAAAACCTGCAAGACTTTGGAGTTCTCTCTCAGTAACCTCAGTGACAAAAAAGGCAGCCTTGCATTTCACAAGCAAATTTCATCAGATATTCCACTTCGCCACTGTCATGGGAACCCTGAGGCCCTGCTGCCACAGCCTGTGAACCTGATGCATTTTGTCATTAAGGAAAGATGATGCCCTTCAGAAGGTCCAGCTGTAAATACTCACAAATGGTTGATCTCTCATTCCTCAAGGGGGACAATACCACAACTATGGACAGGACTTAGAATTTATTTAGAATTGCCTCCTCTGGAGCTATGGCCTTTCCAGATTTGGAAAGTACAAGGGAGTTAAAGGAAGATGCAAGCAGAAAATCCCAAAATGCTCTCTTATGAATACATTGGACTCTTACCCCATCAAAAGGGACTTCACTTATTAACACTTAAATAGGGCTAAAAGTAGCTAAGCAAAATAGAACGAGCCTCTTGCAAAGAGGTGAAACAAGAAAAATTCAAGGATAACAATTAAATCCTTAATTAAGAAAGAGAACCAAAGTCCTGACCTGAAGCTCTTAGAAACTCTGGATATATGTGTCCAGAAATGTAAGCAGAGTCTGAAGTGTCAAGAGAACTCTCCTTATTCTCCTGTGTTTGAAATATGTCTAAGAAATAAACTCAATGAAAAGTAAAGAGGCAGAAAATCAAAAGTTGCTGCCATGATTTAATTAGATCTCAGTGTGGTGTAAATTAAATGAATTAACAAAAATATTCTTTGACAACCTAAGAGCCATTTCTTAAGTCACCAAAGCAGCCTGTGTTCTTTAAATTAATTTCTGTCAGATGGTTAATAATTTCTGCTTTCTACATTACAGGAGTCATTCACCTAAGACAGCCAAACTGAACAGCAATCAGTGTGAACACCCTGCTGCCCAAACTGTTGTGCCTAACAACACCTTCCCAATTATCCAGGAGTTTATTGCCAGCAGAACATTACTTGACTCCATTTCTCTAAGGAAAATGCTTGTTTCCTGATGTTCTCAGTTGTGTTTGTACAACTTGCCTTCGTGTGAAGTTGAAAATTAATGCATTTCCTCTCGATCCTTTGAGAGGGAGAAAAAAAGGAAGACTATCAAGATTAAATAAAAATACCAAAGCTCAATCCTTTGTCCCCGTTGAACAAAGGTGTTTAAATAAAGATTTCTGAGCTCAACCTCCTGCATAAAGCAAAAAGCTGCTTTCTAACCTGTTGCTCTGACAGTGTGAACAGAGTATTGGTTGGCTGCATTACAGTTTATTCACACATTAGAAAAAGATAAAAGCAAAACAAGCTTTCAATTTTAACTGTTTTGTTGGGAGTACACCATGGAAAAATGCATTTGGGGCTTTCCTCACAGGGAGCCAACAACAAAGGGAACATTTATTTATTTTCTCAATTTTTGTTTAAAGCCTAAAGCCTGTCGTTTTTCACAGATTTCTTTCCCTTGATATTTTATTTTCTTGGAGTTACATAATATTCTAATAGACAAGGACTGAAAAGGTATCCATAGCTTAGATTTGTTTGAGTTATGTTACCACCTAACTAATTCCTTGCAGAGCCTTGGGAAAAAGGGTCTCCTTGTGAAATATTTAAGTAGAGAGATTTTGGTCTTTGGCTTTATGCTGAAACAAGGAATAACAAGCTGGATTCCCATATTGCTTTAAAGTAAAGCAAAGGAGGACAGGAAAACCCAACAGTGTTTCTGGTCTTTGTATGATCTGAAAGAAAACGGGGCAGAAGGTCCAGTAAGGGTACAGTTCATCTTTCATGGAGTATAAAGGCTTTCCTTAAATAAATGTATTAATATATTGGACATACTCTATTACAAACTGCTGAGACTTCCACCTGGAAAAATTTTCCCCCACCCCCTCCTTGGAGATGCTGGTTCTGACAGGCTGCAACTCCCAATATCTCTACCCAGCTAACAATGCACAGCACCTTGTTCAAACAAGACTGGTCTTCATTTCACACTCCCCCCCAGGGAATATCCACTTTTCTCTTCATACTATATCTTTCTGACTGATGCAATCAGATTCTGGAAACCTGCCTTATTAGTTTATATTCCAGCTTCTTAGGGAATGATGTTAATTTTCCATTGTAGGACCAGAAGATTTTAGATGTGCTAGATCTTGTCTATAAGAAACAACAGACAAAGTGGCACACACAGTACCACGTTCAGAAATGAACTACAGTGAACAGCATTCCTTGCACAAAAAGTCTAGGGGTTCCAAAAAAAGACACTCTCCTCAGTCCAACAGTGCCTGAAGCAAGATATTTTACAATCACATTACAAGTAAATAAATGTGCATTTTCTTACTTATTCACCTGAGATATTCTGCTTAATTTCTTCATCAGTTCACCATCATAATTGTTTTTTTCCTAGATCTGTGGTTTACTAAGCCCTTACACTGTGATGGCCAAAGACTTCCATTATATCCATTAAAGATTAGGCAATTTTCCTTTGTTTCCCACAGCAAATAGGATCCCCTTCGTGTCCCAAACAGAATGTCAGTAGTTGGAATGATGTTTTCTTAAGATGCATATAAGATTAAAGACTGAAATCAGATGCAGTGTTGCCAAAGCCTTTGTAATATGCATGTTTTTCATGGCAAGATGATTGACAAGAATTGCAGTAAGGTGCTGAAGGGGATATTTCACCTGGCCCATCAAAATTCAGTGTAGAGGATTAGAACTAAGAAGAGCTGACAATATTGACTTTGAGTACCACAACGGAAACATAATTAGCTCTTTGACAGTTAGTGGACAGAAATATTCAATTTTTTAAAAAATCAGTTAGAGTAATTAAGCATATCTGTTGCATGCTGCCCTGGGAAAAAGGGGAAAAAAAAGAAAAAGAAAAAAGGTCTGCTCTGCTGTTTCCTTTTTTCCCAGTAAAATCCAAGTTTGGCACTAGAATAAATGCATACAAACCCAGCCTTTCTGCTGGAAGAACATCAGGAAAACTTTGTGCATTAAAGTAAAAAACCTCTCTTAAAAGCGAGCACACAGATCTGAAAGGATGAAAAAGTCAATGAATTTTATACGTTTACGTATTGCAAGTTTAGGTATTGCAAAACAAACTGTCTGCACTATGCTTATTAAAGGCATATTTCATTGCCTAATCATAGATGTCTATTGTACCTTTCATGTTTTGAATCATAATTGCAGCCTGTTCCCCAACTGTAATAATGAAAGACATTCTGGCATATGCTTATATTGATTCCCCTTTAACAAAGCACTTAAGACACATGCTTGCATCCCACTGAAATTAATGGCCAACCTTGAGTACACTGATGTCACTGGCATTTATACAAATGGCCATTTATATGGGCACAGAATTGCCTACTTTGTTAAGACAGACATGAGCCTCTGAAGAGAACTCTTCTAACTCAAAAGTCTTTACAATACTCAACTGCTTTGGTCAGAAACATTATGGCATCCATGAGTTTTATGTTTTTATCAGAACAACCGTGCTAGCAAAAAAACACCAAAAACAAAACCAAACAAAAAACATGTATCTGTTGTACTGAAGTATCTTTTCCAGCTCCTGGTCTGGAATAATCTAAATGTTGAAACAATTTTCAGTATATGTAACAAAAGACAGTACGTGCAGAAATGGGAAAAGGCAAAACTTAATTGTATACAACACCCTGAGAACAAGCTATTATTAGGTATAATATAGATAATGCACTAAATTCTATTCCCAATTTATTTTGTCTGTATGCTCACCTGTAATTCTTTTTGCTTTGGGATTAAGTGGTATATGAAAATAAGCAAAAAATAATCAAGAATTATGCTTACCTTATTCCTTTTTAGCCAGTGTTACTAGCTATCCTAATTAGAACCTGCAATGAAATATTTCAGGAAATTAAAATAGACTAAAAATGCAGAAATAGAAACACTTTTATATAGACTAAAGTCAATATTCATTCTCAGCATCAAATCCAGGGCATATACTGAGGCAATACTAAACTAGCCTGTTTCAGAATCTCAGTATCACCCGACTTTATGGGAACTTCTCATCAAAATCAGTGGACTTAAAGATAAAAGAAAATTGGGATGAATTGAACAACGTACTCCCTTACTTTTTTGACAGAGAAGTTTCTCAGAGTTCTAAATATATTTTGCTAGTCATTTCTCTATTAATTTTCTAATATTTTTACCTAGCAGTACCCAGAGCTACTAATTGGCTTTGTAGCTATGCATTTTCTCCACTCTGTGTTCTAGTTTAAACCCAGAAGTGAACAGCTCATGTAGAATACTGTAGCCCTGTATAATGCTCTGACTGCACTCAGGGAGTTTACTCTTGACAAGACTTCAAGAAGCACGTCAGCATGCAGGGACAATGAAAATACCTGTCAGACCTCGTTAAATGGAGTAAACAAGACAATATTTGAAACCATACTTTTCGAGTCTACAGGTTCTCTAAATTTAAATTTAAATAAGAGGCCATCCAGCCTGGAAAAATCTCAATGGTTATTCAATTTACACACAGATACAGAGAGGTATCAACATTTTCTTAATAAAAGAGTCTGTCTCTGAGTCTGTCTACTTCTTCATTTCCTTAATACATACTTCAACCAAGAGAAACAGCATTAAGATCAAAAAATACATCTATTGTAAGCAGAAATCCTATGTACAAAATTAAGCAAGTGCAACCACACATTTATTAGAAAAAATATTCTTTATTCATTAATTAATCCACAACACAACAAATACTGGGATCACATGTAAGAGGGACCCAGCAAAGCTCAGACTTGTTTGCACCACAGTGTGGTTTGACAAACAAATCCTCATCAGCTGGCATCCTAAGAAGCCTGGCTACATTTTTTTTGGTACAGTTTCACATGCAATCAATAAGTTGCAATGTACATCAATTGCTTCAATTTACATTAGTCAGGCTTTTAAAAACAATTCAGAAGCACCATCCCTGGTGAATCCTTCAGGAAAAAAAGCACAATCACAATATTTGTCATTATTCTGTCTTGCTGTTGGTTCTGACATTATTATGTAGATGGGATTGTATGTTTAGTTTTACTTCAGGGGGCAACAGCATTTTCCACTAAATGAGGAACAGAACCAGGCTGCTGTTGAAAAGACAGGAACAATTTCATGCAGGCCACTCAGCAATTCTAAAACCAAGACAGTTCTGTTTCTTCTGTTTCTTCTGAAAACTATGACATGCCGTAGTTTCACACTCTGTATACACTGAGGACACATTTCCTTGAGATCTCTCTATTTGCTGTCCCAAATAATTAGCTTGAGCTTTATGAGGAATGATTTACTTCCACTGATTTATCTGTAGGATGCATTGGTAGGGCAGAGAATAGAAGCAGATTTTATATGGTTAAACATCAACGCTTTCATTTCTGGGAAACAAAAGGAACTATAATAGGTAATCACTGGAAAGAAAATCTTACATGTATAAACGTTAGAGTTTTGTCAGAGGTGAGCTTTTTCTTACAGCAAAATCTCTATTAGGCTGTATCTCCATATTTTGACATATTAAGTAAAACATTTTAAGAAATCCAAATTTACTCTGAACTCTTTTTTTCTAAACAGCTGAGGAAAATCTAGCAAGGATTTTGGCTGCATCATACTCATAAGGCCTGTTATTAAAAGAAACAGAAATTTCTGAATGTGCAGGTATGCACCTATTTATAGAGATACAAAGTTTTCATCATTTCTTCTAAAGGCAGCTTCAAAATTCAGGCACTGTTTAAACAACACTTCCAATCCAAGTATTTCTTGTCAACTACAAACCTATAGATGACTTCACAGATGAAAAAGGTCATCAGCAGGTCTGACTGGGAATGCAACTTGGAGTCCAACTGTATCACTTACTTCTTCCTATTTTATGGACCAGAAACATGGACCAAAAAAAATCAGGAGAATTTGTAGTGAAAACATTTAGGATTTCTTTTGTTGTTGTTTAAGTAAAAAAAAAAAAAGAAAAATTAATATTCTCATATTGATGAGAGTGTGATAAATTCTGTTAATTCCTATTTTACAAGGAAGTTTTGATCCCTTTTGTCTAGTCGTTTCTCAGACAATTCTCATGGTAAAAATGATTTCACGCTTGATATAAACCAACCATTTGTCTGTGTTGCTGCAGCAATGAAATACCAATCAAATTAAAATAGTAGATAGATAAACAATCATCAGACTATTCTTCAAAACTGCAACAAATTTGGAACGAAAATAACAAATTCCACACATAAACGCTGATAACAATTAACTGCAAAAAGGATATATTTTGTTTCACCTGAAGCTGGTCTCTTCCAATGGGCACTATTCTGCTGCAAAGGGCGCAAGAATCTGTGACTGTGCACATCAAAACATTGCAACTGCGACTGGGACTGAAATTCAGTGCACTTCGGTTTGTGTTTGCCTTTGTCAGGCTCCCCCCTTAACAGGGCTCTGCACAAGAAGCTTCACTCTCAGATTTGCTCCTCTCCTTCCACAGACGAGCCAGCACTTCCCCCTTCTGGAGAGCACGAAAACCAGCAGGAATTTGCAATAGGGTAATGCTTTCTTACTCGGGCCAGTGCACAATTTAAAAAAAAAAAAAAAAAAAGTTGCAGATGATTATTTCATATCTTTGCTCAGGGCAGGACCATTTCTTTTCTGGATCATTGCTTAATGTAGGTCCCCTTCAGTAACATGTTTTATTAAAGCCAGACATAAGTCAGTTCAGATATAGTCTCCAGCTCATCAGTAAGAAAGTCTTAAATACAAAGCAAGAAAATATTTCAGTATCAGCCATATTTTTGTGTTCTATAAAACAGAAAATGCTGCATAAGGTGAATTATGAGAGGGTTTTACTCTACTTTTCAGCTTAATATGCACTATTCAAGCAGTAATTTGTGAGATGGGTCAATTTAGTTTGGACTGAGTTGAATTAAAAATTTCAGGAGTAGGCAGAGGCATCACCATAAAACTCTTCCTTTAGCACCTCTGAGATGATTCATTCTCAGTCCTCACCATAACACTGTGACCAGGCTGCTACTGATTAATCCACTGTGATTCTTCCAGCAGCAGTACAGCTTCAGGTGATTTCCTATTAAATTCCTTAACATATGACATTTTAAAGGAAAAAAAACACCCAAAGATGACTGCTTACCCTTTGTTACCCACTCCAGCAGCTTGTTTCCACTAGTGAATGCAGAGTCTGAGTTCAATATTAGGATCAGTAATGAGCAATCCAAGCATGCAGGACAAAGCATCCCACCAAACTTCTAAGGGATGCCCTGTCTGATTCCCAGCATCTGAGACTCTGCTGGCAGTCAGTCACACCAACAGGGAAAACTAAATGACAACTGCTTCATTTGTAGATGGCCTCAGATGTCACAGGCTTTAGTTATATTTACATATAAAATACTGTGATTATTCCCTAGCTCCCAGCAACTGAAGAGCTTTAGGCACTTAAAAAGAGAGATTTGTTGCTGCAGGACTACATTGGTTTTAGAACTGTGATGGTGCAAGGAAAATTTTTTGGCTGTGAGAAAAAGCTCTCTACAAGGAGAACAAGAAAGATTTCTGTAACCTGAACCATTTAAGTGCCCCCCTTTTTGTTTACAAATATGTTTTGTGCTTTTTTTCCTTCATTCCAGGGATGGTATTTAACCTCAGCAGCCTGTGACTGTTGCATCCAGGCCAGAACGCTTTGTAATGTGCAGCTTGGTAACTTCTTCAGCACAGGTGGGGTGAATGCCAACTGTCTTCATCATCTGAGGATACGTAGCACCACATCTACCAAAAAAAACAACAAAAAAATGACCCACAAAGTCAAATGCTATTCGCCTGAAGCAGCTAGAAGGTCCTAAAACATCAAAGTAATTCTGCTCCTGTCCGTTTGATCAGGTAAAGGAGTTGCATTTGTTCTTCAAACAATGCTGTTATTTCTCAGGCACTTACACAACACGTAGACGCCCAACTTCCCAACACTGAGGTAGGAAAGAATTGTCATAAGAGTTGAGACAGAGAGAATGAAGCAATTTACCCTAAGTCACAACTGAGCCTATGGCAAAAACATATGACAAAACTGCAACCTTCAGCTTTTCTTGTACATACATGTGTGTTTCACTAACTCCAGATGGAAAAAAATGCACACATACACACAGAGGAAGAAAATCTTAATTAGAACGGTTGGAAAGAATCTGCTGAAGGAAATAATACTAGAATATTCTTCCATGAACTTAAAGTCTCTGGTGCTTACACTGAACATATCACTGTTATAAGTGAGGAAAAAAAGGTCTCTTACTCGAAAAAACAAAACAAACAAGCAAAAGCAAACAAAACCCACCAAATACCCCTTGTGCTACAACCCCACTTGCTTAATTCCCTTATTTGTCCAGTAACATTCGTAAGACTTGACAACTTTCTTTTGAACTGCTATTCCTGGCAAGCCATGCTGTAAGAATAGCTGAAATGGCCCTGAAATTAAGGGTTGTGTCAAGCTCCCTATGGAATAATGTTGTCTCCCTTTACAAAATACAGGAAAGGAAGCCATAGATGCCTTCTGGTGTCTCCACTTACATTCAAAAAAGCACTGACAAGCAAAAGATCTTTGCTGACCACAGATGTTACTGGAGTGCTGGGTGGGAAGGGAAGATGAAAACTCATCCTTTTAAGAGGCTCAAGCAAGACCTAATATTTGACAAAGGCAAAGAACAGTTTTTACAGTGGGGGCTCCACATTGAAAGCTCTGGATTTGTGAAATGCAATAGAAACCAATACAGGAATCTGACCTGCTGAAAACCTCTCACTGTGGCTAAAGTTTTCATTTCCCTCAAGCAAGGCAGAAAAGCACTCCAGTTTCATGTGCTTCCTTTTCAATGGTTATTTTGGATAAAACTTCAAAACAATGACATCTTAAAAAATGTAGTTCTAGAATCTATACCACTTGGCAATTAATGGACTACAAACACATGTTGAAAATGTGTACTGAGGGTACACTGCAATCAGTGATTTCCAAGATACTCCTCACATGATACTTGTGGTCCTGCCTTCTTAATCCTTTCTGCTTTTCATTTATAATAGTCACTCACAACTGCAGGACTAAAGCTGCAGTAAAATGGTGATCAAATTCAGGAAAATGAACTGACACCACAACTGGTGATGATTTATAATGTCCCAGACTACTTTCTTTGAAGAGGGAGTTAAAAATTATAATTTTGTAATAAAAATATAGGAATCAACATTTCTGAAGATGTGAATTAGCAATAAGAAGGGGAAAGGAAAAAACAAATAAGAAATAATTGCAGCACACAAAAAGCATAGCAAGAATTTTCCATTTAACCAGAGAGGACTGAGAATCACTCCTTACTCCTTCAAATGAAGGACTTCTATATTAATATTTGAGCAAAATCATAAAAAAGATCAGATCACAAGGGCTAAGTTTTTTATTGCAATTATCAGCTCACTTCAAACAAAAGTATGTTCCCTCTCCCATCATCCTATACAAGTTTCTTTTTTACTATACAATATTTAGCTTATACCCCAGCAATATAAGAATCCATGCAAACCTTGCTGAACTTTTAAGAAATCATGGCTGTGCAAATTTAAAGATGATATTAGGAAAGGAAATGCTTGGCAGCTGCAAAGAAATGTTTTTCTGAAAAGCACAAATATATTTTTAAAGAAGCAGCTTGTGAAACTGTATGGTGATTTCCTATTCTGTGCAGAGAATGTAAAAGAAGCTACACTGAAAAAACTAACATTAGTTAAGTTCATGCTTAATTCTGTTTTTTGCTTTAATTATATCAAATCAACAATATATTTTCCTCAGTTGTTCCCTAACTATATCCAGTATTACAGTAACTAAATCCAGTACATCTTAATGAAGAACTGCAGCATTTTTAGTGAAAATATGTGCAATACTCCATAAAAGTAACAAAAAGCATGCATTCTTTATAGTGTTGCCAAAACTAGGCAGCTATCTTTTATAATCTAACAATAACTTAAGAAGCAGGCTTTAGAAGCTAGAGACATTCTTTTGTACTTACTTGATTCCAAGAGCAAATCCTTGAATAACTTCGCCTGCATTTGGTCCAATGAAATGAAGGCCAAGTATTCGTTGCTCCCTCTCTCGTAAGCACACCATCTGAAAACAATACATCACAAAAAGATCTTTTCTTACAACACTTAAAAGATAAGGCATGAAGATGAATTAAATGAAACTGGAGTGCCCCAAGATCCTAGTTCAGCTGTTTATTTCCAGTGTGCCAGAAACTTATGCACTTGTTTAAGTCTTACTGACTTCAATAGGTCTTACTCTTATTGTCCTTAAGCACTTTCCTGAATTGAAGCTTTATTAGTGTATTTCTTTCAGACTTGAGGGAGCCACTGACAACAATAATTTCTGGTGTTGAATACTTTGTTGTTTGCTATTTGTATGAAATCATCAAAGTATTTTCTGTAGTCTGGTGACCAGACCAGTGCTCTTTTCCACTGAGTGGCCACTTCTCCATGCCCGTGCAGTTGTTTTCATCAGCTGTATTTTCACAGATGCCCACTGCCAGTTCCAGGATATTTTGTGCCTTCATGACTCAGTCAGTAAACACTTACAGCAGCATGTTTGGTGAGATACATTTACCACATGGGGCACATAACCTAAAAAGGAGTTGAGCCTCAGAAGCAGCCAAAGATGAAGATTAATAAGAATCTAGGACAGCCTGAGTCATTGTACACTTAATTTTTATTAGAGAACTTAATGAAAACATTTTAGTTCCTGTAAGGACATCATCTTTATAATTATGAAAAGAAAGTCAGTCTCTCCCTGTATCCTCCCATCAAGCATTAAATTATCACTAATCTACTAAGTTCTGCTATTCAGTAAAAGCTTAAATTCTTTCATCAGGAATGCCAGGAACAGCAGCAATCCTGATGTGGGACTTTAAATATTAAGGCGTTTTAAAGGAAAGATTCTTGCAATAGAGTTTGAAATACTCAAGTTAAATGTTTGTTTGTATGTTTTGAGAGTTCAGTAAGGACAATATTAAGTATCATTCAACAACTATTATGCTGTTATTACTTCACCCTTAACGATATTACTCTAATTGACATAATTCAAAGGGAATATATAAAATGTATTATCATCACCTTTGTTACAATGGTAGCTGGGACACTTAAGGCAAGCATTTACATAATTCAGAGGTGACAAAATACAGTCAGAAAAACTGACTGCGGTTATTGACAATGGACATTCCTTACAAAACAATAACGATATAATATTGTATAATATAATTGATGGACACATTTATGCACCACAAGACTGTTCCCTGATGATGAAGAGAAAAGGAAGAAAAAGAAAACTATGACATATTCGACCAACACTACACTTCATCTTATCTAAGATTCTCTACTGTAGGCAAGAGCATCTAAAACTTTTCCAACACTGAAGCAACTGGATTGCTGCAGGAGGCCCTTTTCAGGTCTGGCACTTTGGTCTAAACCAGGAGCTTTTTTGTTTTCATAAGCAGAGACTGAATAGTTACTGCAGTTTTGTAAGCCTTATGCTTAATTTTTGAAGGTATCATACTTTTGGCAAGAGGTGTCCATATAAATATTACATGTAACCAGTTAAGAACTTTGCTGGGAGAAGCAGAGATTGATCTCTGTAGAATCTGAAAGATTTCTTGGGAACTTAAAAGCAGTTCAAAGATGGTATTTATCAGCAGAATGTCAGCTCTGAAAAATGCTAATATCTGTAAAGCAATTTCAAGATGTCTGTCACCAAGAAAATATCCATCTTGAGATGTTTTTTTGCCAAACAGTGCTCTTTAAAGTTGGCTGTACCATATCCTGTTTTAAGTTAAAAGCAGGTTTAAAGCCCACAAAACTCACTTTCATATAGCATTGAGTTGCATCTCTTTCAGCCACCGTAAACTCTAAAGGTTTGTAAAATGCATGGTACACCTGGCAGGAAAAGCAAAACATTTTGTGTTAGAGAGTACTGTTATGCCAAAACCTGGTATTTATTACTATAATAACTACTATTACTACATATTTATACCTTTGTATAAAAATTGATTTATTTATAACCTGTTGGTTAGTTTAAAGAAAAATATGGAAAGCACAGTAAGAGCTCAACACAAACCTTTTTCAGAGAATCACAGATTGACAACAAAACTGAAAAAACCCTCACAAATAATGCTACTCAGACTAATGCACCAAATTAAAGGGGAAAAAAATAGCATTTTTAAGCTTCTCCCAAAGGTCCAATGCCTTTTTTACTGAAAAGAATGAAATCCAAGAACCTTTTCATATCTATAATAATGTATCCCACAACAAAATCCAAACTGTAATTTTTGCATTCTGAATAGTAAATTCTTCTTTTGTCATTAATGATTTTCCCTGAGGCAAGTGAGCAAGAGTAACACAACATATCTTTTCAAGAGTAACTTGTAGAAAATAACAATACCATTATTTAATGGTGCTGCACAATGGCAGCTACTTTAAAGCTGTCACACCCTATCAGTGGTTTTAAGCCAATAAGTAACAGCTCCTTTGTGACCTGCTGCAATACTGCTGAAGTTCTGAGCACTTCTGGAGACACCAACTCCGTGCAAACACAGTACTTTGGGGACCAAAAGTTTGATCTGATACAGCAGTGAAAATTCTGCCTTTCCACAGGGCAACTCTGACACCAGCTAGAAAATTAAAAATGTTTTCACACCTCAATATTATCTGATCCATAACGTTGCACAGCTGCTTCTTCTGACAGGCCAACACAACCATATTCCAAGGGAGCGAAGACTGTGGTGGGCACCTGCTTGGGAGGAAGCAGAAGGTGTTACTGCTGAACCATGTGCAGCAGCTGCCTGGCAGACACTTGTGCTCAAATGAGAGGTGCAGCTCGGGCACGCTCCTCCACTTTGGCTACTGTCAGAGCTGGACTCCAGGTGACAAAGGGCAATTCCCTAAAAATTATTTAAAAGGAAAAAGCCAAAGATTGTTCTTAGTGAAAAAAGTCGTAACAACTCACATTGTCATAGTCCATCAGCTCTGAAGACTGGCCAAAAAGGCGCTGAGCCAGCAGTTTTCCTGCAGCTATTGCTGTGGGTGTTAATTCAGGACGGCCCTAAGAAGAGAGCACAAAGCTTTGTTTGAACTTAAGGAGAAGCAGCATCCAAAGATTTCTCCTGGGACAATGGTCAGAGGAAGGCCAAATCGTTGGAATTCCAGCTTGGTAGCCAGGGCTCCAAATAGAAGAAGCAATAATAATTTCTGTCCAAACACGCTTTAAAGTCTGAGTTTGCTATCTGTCTTAATGGGGGGAAAATGTCACAAATACACCAAATCTTTTATCTTATCATGTCACCTCTTGAAAAGCAGCACATAGTCACATGGTGACTGTTCATTTCACCCCTTCTCTCCAAAGTAAGCCATAAGGAAATTTTTCAAAGTGTCTTTTTAAAACAAGAGCCTAGTTTAAAGCAACAGTGTTTTTATAATATCAGACCTTTAAAAAAAAATTCTCTGACACATTTTTACAAAATACAGGCACAAAACCTAGCTATTTGCAGACACTGTTACTGACTTCCTCTGTTGGTCCTGTTCTGGAAAAGTGGAACATTCTTTTTCTAGTACTGTGACCTGAAGGGTGAGCTGGTCCTGGTCTCAGGTTCTGCTGTTACAGAGGGGCTTGAAAGAGATTGCTATTGGCAAATGCAAACTTCCTGCAAGTGAGAAATGGAACGACAGCAGGATATGACCAGGATGTGCTCCAGCTCAAGCCATGAGTCCTACTCAGAAGTGGCTACTTTTTGTATCCAAACAGGGCTGTACATGTGCCAGAACCCTAATAACCTGAGTGCTGGCACAGCACCACTGGAGCATCAGAACTGCAGAGCTGGTTTTAAAAAATGTGAAAGTTTCTGAAAACTGAAGTAAGGTAATTGCCAGGGAATATTTTCAAGCCCCAAGAAGAACAGTCCATCTAGGTTAATAAGACTTAAAAAAAGTCATAAATCGAATAAAAAACACCATTTGTTAAGAGTTCATCCAAGACATGTCATCAAAATGCTTGTCTGACATGAGAAAAGAGGCCACAGATTCTGAAGGAATGACGTGGAAATGTAAGAAAGCCGTAACTGAGAAACACTTCTGTGGCACAACATGGAATGCTTTATAAAATGTGTGAAGTTTTGATTCATACACGTCCCATTTAGATACAAAATTTGTCACACTCCTGCAAAGCCCTACTTGGAGTCATTCAATAAGCTCTCAAAACCAGTTCTCAGAAGAAAATAAAATAAGGATTCCCCATCACACACAGGTTTTAGCTTTTTTTCATGATCCTGAAGTTGTTTAGTATTTACTGGAGTCCATTCTTCTTTACCAGCTTAGTTTTTTGGTATGTTGGTAGACTGACTCTGTACATGGTATTGACCACCATTTTCTTCAGTACACAGACCATATTAATTATCTACATATTAATAGGCATCTAGGCTTTTATCTGTACTAAAACCACTTAAAAGTTCAATTGCAAAAAATCAATCTGAAACATTTTATCTAACCTGATAACAGAAATCACAATTTTAATTGTTAATGAAGGCTAATCTATTTTTCCTCCACAGCTCATGACAAATCACAAAGCTGCAAGTCTATCCCTTTTTCCTTCTAACATTCACCAAGTCACAATTTCTCAAATCCAGCATTTTGATTTTCAAGCCTCTAAGTGTAATTTACCAGATGAAATTTGTTTTTTCTTACACACATTTGCCTGAAACATGCCTGCCAATCATTTCTGTAGCAGGAAATATATGTTGTTTTGGCATTCCAGAAATGAATAGAAGATTGGAACGAGAGATAAAATTGTGAAAGCACTGCCATGCATTCCATAAAACCCAACTAATTACTAAAACATCCATGCAGATAAAGCCCAACTCCTCATAAACAATGACTTAAAGACCTTCCTTGGTAAATATTTGAAATGAACATTCACTGTGCAGTCATGTGTAGAACTACTCACTCTGCTGATAATTATGGATACGAATTGTTCATGAGAATCCTCCAATGGATTATACATTTAACCGAGATGGTCCTAAGAGAGTTTAAAAAGCTTTGAAGTAATGTGTATTTGTTCTAACACAACTCTTTCTGGTCTCATTTCTATTCAAAGCAACATACTGTACATTCCACTTTCTCTACACATCTTTGTTGTAACACCCTTTGAAATATGACAGATGTAGAGAGGCCTGACCATGTGATAAACCTCCTTCTGAGAAAATGTCTTTATAGTGTGTGCCATACTTTTCAACAAGAACACTACTGGAGGAAGGATTTTAACGCAGAGTTTATATCAGCACTGAAAAAAAGAATTCAAACTAAAATTCCAGCTTGATCTTCCTGATGCTGATTATAGAAGATGAAAATGCTGAAATGCAATTTCACCTGCCAGTTGAAAATAATATTTTGCCAAAACTTAAATAATATTTTTTGAGGGTACACAAACTGACTGACATCTGGAAGATTTTTTTCCCTTTTTTTTTTCAGATGAAATCTTAGGATTTCATTTGTCATACAGGGGTGCAACAAGACATCCATGCACACACAGATTCCCACTTGTCCCAGCTGGGTAGGACTCTCAAATGAAAACAGTCATTCTGAGCAATCAGGAAACTCAGCTGCCCCCTCTCTCACTCCCCTTCCAGCCAGGGCACTGAATTCAAACGAACAAAGCAGTTCTTGCTGTTTGGTAGCAATTCAGTGTTTATTCAGTGTGGAGTGGTAAAGGAGGAAGGAGGCCTTGGGAACTACTCGCAAAATTTGAGCAAAAGCACTTTATGGCAGCAAAAAAACTCCAACAGGGACAGAGCAGAGCAAAGAGAAATCCTGAGCAGGAACACTGGCAGAAAATGCAATATTTATAATGATTTTTAGGGATCACTGATGCTCACTCACAGGAAACAAGATTCCCTTCCTGAGTTCTTTTGGTCAGCCACACCCAGAAAGTTCCACAACCAAGCTCTGCAGCTTTGTGGCTGCAGGATGCTCTTGATTCTCACCTGTTACTTTGAGACATGCACCAACATAGAAATTTCTTTCAGTGCTGGTTCCCATGCCAATGAAATTTATTATCTATATTAATTCTGCTTTTAAAAGAAGAGACTAAACTAATTTAAGTATTCAAATAAAATAAACTTCATTGCTTAGCAAGTGCAATTACACAGGTGACATTGTGCTGGAGTCAGACAAGATAGTGGCAGTATTTCTTTTTATCTCTAAATACTTGAAATTTCTGAGTACTATTTGATAATCTCTTTAATTCCCTGCATTCAGCCAATATGCAGATAAAAGTTTAAGGGAATATTCTACAGAGCACTGACTTAACTTTTTCATATTTTCCCCGAGTTATACACTGGGCACAGCACAGAACTATGCTGCTGTTTTTAACACTTATATTTAGAAATGTCTATTGAACCACTCACGTTCAAAAATCTGCACCGATAAGGACAAAAGCAGGAAAGGGAAATAAAAGTTTTAACAACAAAATGAAAATACAAATAAATGAAGACATGATTTTTTAGATCCAGAGTAGGAAAGAGGAGAGCATCCTGCCTCCAACTTTATACTTCTTATTTAACTAAATCCTCAAAGGGCAGAAGACAAAAAGCATCCAAAAGGAAATACTCAAAATAACACTGGAGATTGGCAGCAAAATAAGCAACAGAATCTAAGCCCTGCCAGCATTGCCTCTAACAACTACTTCTTGGATGAAATTAAAAGGAAAATTTTGGAAAGCAGGAGGCCAGCCAAGGCATTTTTATCAGTGATAAGCAGGTGTAGGAGGTGGCTGGGAGCAGAAAGTGGACTTTAGGAAGTATCTGAGAGCAAGTGGTGTCAAGTACAGAGGGAATCTGAAATGAGAAGAAAGGAGAGGAACTCTACAAAATCCCAAAGCTCCGAGTGACTGGACAGGACAACAGGACAGAGAAGTTGTGTAGAGTAAGGGAAAAAAAATAAAGGAGAAATATCTGAGAAGGAAAGAGTTTTAACACAATTTAAAAGGAAATGGCAAGTCCACATGAAGATGGAGACAGACAGGAAGAAACACATGTCTACACAGAGGGAAGAGGTCAGGAGTGGTCAGCAGATTTATGAGATTTAAGTGTCTCTGGCAGCTCCAGAGTCCAGTCAGAAATTTGCAGGACAAAGACAAATTCCCAAGACATCATTTAATCTGTTACATCTCTTCAGCAACTAAAAGCACCTGTAAGGTTTATATATTTGAGAAATCTTTAAAATATTTTAAACATAGCAGAATGAGAAATCTTTTAAACTTCTCTAAAATTATGCTATATATACTGTTTGGCTATTGCTACAGTACATATCTACAGTACATATCTTTACCAGACTTGTAAGGCAGATGCCTGCACTATATGAAAAGCAATCTTGATATAAAGGCCTCAATTCAATAAAGTTCAGTAACAGGTGAGAGAACTCTGTATCTTGCAATGCCCAGCATTGCTCTGTATTCTACACATTGCCCAATTTTTCCAGGCACAAGGTGACAACATCTTCCTGTAACTCTACAGCTCCGAATCCAGACAAACATTTTTATGAAATCAACATATTTGAGGATGCCAAACTTACAGCAGATAATCTGAGCTCTTATGTAAAATGACAATTGGCAGACTGAAAGTATTTCAGTGCACATTTATCACGATAAGACATTCTTGTCATATATGACTGTAGATTATCAATAGCACTAGAACAAGACCACAGAATATGCTTTTACATCTCTAACAAATGCATTATTTTGCTTAAGTCATTTTCTTAAAACAAACAAACAAAAACCAAACAAGAAAGCCACACCCCTCATGTTTATTTAGCATAATCATTCACAAATCACGAACAGAAGTCAAATGTATTTAGTATTTTAGGCCATTACTTTTTCTTATTCTAGAGGAAATTGCTTTTGTCAGAAGCATTTTTCATCAGGGACCTGAAAAGCTGTTTTGTGATTAGTCTCAATTAACACCTAAAATACCCAAATTGCAGTCACAGAACTTGTCACGGTCATTCCCAGTAAATGTACTCAGCTACAGAAGGTAAGAATTGCTTTCACTCAGCATTCACAGGCAGCATGAAGTCATATGTCAAAAGTGATAAAAACATTATTAGAAAGATAATAGGAGTGATAAAGACATCATTATTAGCCTCTGACCAGTGATGCATTCCTTGATAAACATCAGCAATAATCTCTCATGCTGAGATACTTCACAAGATCCCTGTGAAGGAAATTACTGACCCAGGTGGCTGGCATAAACACTCTGGCCCTGCCAAGTGAAAAAGTGCAAAAGACTAAGACATACACTAGAGCATGACTACATCTGGGGACTAGTTATTAGTCAGGAACAAAGTTGGCTTCCTGCTATTGTAAAATAGTTTATGTAGACTCAGTACCTCTGTTATGTCTCCAACTGCATAAATGTGAGGAACAGAAGTAGCTTCACTGGCATCAACAATAATCTTTCCAGTTTCAGAATTAGTTTTCACTCCAACTGTCTCCAAATTGAGAGTTTTGGTGTCAGGCGCTCGGCCTTAAGGGGAAAAAAAAAAAAGAAGAAGAAATTAAAGTAAAAGCTATTGGAAAACTTCAGCAGAGTTAATCTAAAAAGCTGGCATCCTCCACTGTGGGTCTCCAAGAACTTTCTTCTATTTGATAGTCCAAGCAGAAATATGAGAAAACTTATACTGAGAAAGCTGCAGGGGTGGAAGGTATGGATATGACATTCTGTGGGAAAGGAGCTCCATCACTATTGCCTTTGCTCAGACATCAGAAGGTTATCCCTTTTAAATACAGAGGACAACACCCACTGGAAAAAGTGCAAAACCCACATGATTTCATACTTGTTGAACATTCTAAATTCAGTTTCCTAATGTAACACAAATGTACCTACAAAAACTAAGCAAGTTCTACACTGAAAATTTCCAACAAACATAAGCTGAATGGTGCTCAATGCCAACAGTGTGTTGTGTATTCTTTTTGAATAAAAATTATTAATAATGCTGTTCAATGTGAAACATTCCTGAAGTCCTTGTTCCTTATAATCTGAATACACTTATCTTAAAACATTTTAGTTCCCTCAGCTTAGATGACAAATTTTATCAACTTTGCTCTCAAGTCCTAAATGCTGATTTAGTTATCTCAAACTGTATTTGAGCTATTTATTTGTATTTAAAAACGAATGAGGCAAATCCAACCAAGCCCAGATTTTATTACAGTTTCCTATTCCAATCATATCAAATTATCTAATGTTTTAAAAATATATCTTTGTAGTGTTTTCTACATTGTTACCACATAGATCACCAAAGTCTTAACAACATTACACTGAGCTTTCTATAGACTATCTACAGAAGCCATTCCTAACCCAGAAATCGGAATCTTAAATTCTATCCAACTTGTTTGAAAGTTAACAAGCACAGTGAAATTATGTGGTAGTCACAAAATTTTTAAGGCTACACAGGATCACATAGAAAAAAAATTACCTGAATATATCCAAATTAAGGAATTTTTTTAACATTATGTCTGGTTTAGAAGCTTTAAATGAATCTGGGTATACCTACAAGTACAGGTCATTTGTGTGAGTCGTGATTTGCATTTGATGTTAACACAGAGCTATAGCGAAGCAAAAGGGAAACGCGTTTTCATCAGAAAAACAAGCTCTTTGATGTTAATGTAGGAAATTATTAAACAAAAGTAAAACCTGGCTTGTCAATACAGACCTAATTATATGTAAACATATGATTCAGTGCTTTATACATCTGCCATATAGCCAGGCCCCTCAAACAATGTCACATCTGAATGCCTCTGTAAAGACTTCTGTGTATTAATTTCATCTGGTGAAACCAACACTTCCTCTGGGAGCACTGACTGAAGCTGTCGGCACTTGGCTATCTGTCTGTCTTCCCTTCTGTTGTCCTCATGGGATGTTGATCTGCTGTTCCTTCTCTGCCCCCTGCTCCCCAGTCCTGATGCTATCAGGCAACAAAAATAATAAACCTCCAGGACCT